>CM050440.1:33600671-33614188 GCA_027562315.1 Costus pulverulentus | reverse complement strand
CCATTTTTGGAAGTCATGTAACGCTTCAACGCCTCAACGCCTCTTCTCTTCGAAAGTCTCTCTTGTGTGGGTGTTGTTGTTTTGTTGTTTTGACGAAAAGAGAGAGAGTTTTCGGCCAGCAAGAGCATCATCTCATCTCCTCCACACTAAAGGATACTTTGGCATTTTTGCTAGCACAAAGAACGCGCAAGGAAGCAAGCTCCATCACCTTCTGTGCGATTTCTTTGGAGGAGAGCCAACTTGCTCTCTATCTTCTTCCAAGCCGCCACTCATGGCCATGGTAACATCTCCTTGTTTCATGTCTATGCTTAAGTTGATCATATGTTAAGCCACATCCGATCTTCATGAAACCCTAGAAAAGGTTTTTCTTATGCGCATGCCTTAGGGTTTCGCCCCCCTTTAGGGGACTTTCACTGATCCTCACTTTCGTGCAAGATCTCCACGTTTGACAACTCGACTTTACCCTAGATTTAAATTATTATCATGGCAATAAAATCACTAAAATAAAATAATTAAGAACTAACCTATGAGAGATCCTAACATGCAATTCTAGGGTTCCAAGTTCTCAAGCAAATCACCTTTTGGTCCTTATTATGAGAACTCTAAAACATGAATAATAACATCAATCTATAGAGAATCAAAGATAAACAATCACATAAGCAAAATTATCAAACTAAAACTATTCTGACGAAAATAAGAGTTATCTAATTATTAAGAAATCAAAGTGAATTACACCCATGTCCCAAATATGTTTAAGCTTGCATGGCATAAGAGGTACAATAATCCATGGTGTAGAAAATCAAAACAGAGTGAGAGAACAAATTACGGTACGGTCGTAAAGAAGTTTACAGCTGTAATCTCGTGTAAACAGCGTCGACAACTAGTGTTTTGTTGATTTCTCCTCCGTCTGAACTCCTTTTGCCCTAAAACTTCTTGGGTGTCCTCACCTCCTCCAGACGAAGCTTCAGTATAAAAATCACAGGCTGGGTGGGGGGGGGGGTGTCTCTACGCCTCTCAGCGTGAGGCCAAACCCTAACCGCCTCTCTGTCGATTGCTCTTTCAATTCTAGATAAAAATTGCGGCTTCCACTTCGTGCATCGTTTCCTCTTTAAGATGAGTCCGTAACATCTTTCAGATTTCAATTTGGAGCTCTGGAACAAAAGTTATGGTCCGCACAATTTTCAGCCGCGGAAAACTCACGTTTTTGACTTGGAATTACGGCCGTAATGGATTTTACGGCCCTGCCATAATTTTTGCTCTGTGAATTATTTGTCAACATTACGGCCCATAAAAATGTTTACAGGCGTGCCGTATTTGCTTCTGTAAGTTTCAGGACCAAAATACGGCCCGTAAAGATCATTACGGCAGTGTCGTAATCTCTGAAATCTCTTGGGTGGAAAATCATCTGTCATTACGGCACCGTAAAGATTGTTATGGCAGTGCCTTAATCGCCTTGAAAACTCTAGTTGAAATCTTCCCAAATTACGGCACCGTAAAGATGTTTACGGCGGTGCCGTAATCTCACGAAATTCTCTGTGTTGAAAAACTTCAAATTACGGTATCGTAAAGTTCATGTTGGGGGTGCCGTAATTTTCCCTGAAGCTCTGATTCTTCTGAAATTTGAAGTGTGATCTCCTCTTGATGATGAGAAATCTTTCATGCCTTTGATTTTCTCCAAAAGTCCTCAAAATAGTGCCTTTTTACCTGAAAATCATGAAAAACTAAAATAGAAGTAATCACATAAGGCTCAAACAATGCAATGGATGCAAAGTGATGGATCTAAGAGAAGAAAAGGGTAGATAATCATATCACAAAAAAAGTTTAAGCAATACTCACAACACTATATGGCAAGCTCTGACCGAAAATACTTAAGGCTCGGACCAAAAATAGTGTCGGGGCAGATGCTGCTAGGTCCAAAGATATGCCTTTTCAAAATTTTACTTGCATAATTTAAAGTACATAAGGCTCAGTCTGAAAATAGTATGTAACTAAAAAAATAACAATGATAAAAATAATTTTCTCAAGGGAGTATCAAAGATATCATCAATAGTCTAGAGGAGTCCTGGTGGAAAGAGCTGATGCACGCAAGAAGTAGAGGTGGAACAGAGGCTGGCTGAAAATCTACTGTCAATGATGATGATGCTGACAGTACAGTGAGTAATCTCGAGTGGCCTACAATAGAATACAGTCCTGGAGGTGAGATCGTTGGCAGCTGGGTGTCAGAAATAATGCTGCATAAATAGAAAATCAGTCACTAATGAAGAGTCTACTGCATAAATAAATAAAATCAATAAAATAAGAGGCAGTAGCAGAAGTAAGAATCTGCAGCTAGTATAATCCAGTGTCGACGGTTGGATACAGTGATGCCAGAGGCAGATGCAGTGGTGGTTAGAGGTGGAAGACAGTTGCTCTTGAATATTTCTGGATCTGGAGCCAAAAGAAGCAATAACATGTAGAAAGCAAACAGTTCAGTTTTTAAATTTTTTATGAAAAGTAGCCATACCCAAAAATAAAATTAATGATCCAAATAGAAAATGGACAGAACCATGTGGTAGAATAAAACTCATTCTTTTCTAGTGTATAAAAAATAAAGGATCAAAATCTGTCAGAAATTTAGGGTATCAATAGAAAGAAGGTTACTCATATTACAAAACTGCAAAAACTGCACAAAAATTAATTAGATTCAAAAAGTTGCCATGTGTCCTAAAATGATCAGAAAATATTTTCATGAAAATAATTAATCCACAAGATAGAATGACACACGAACTTCATATTCCATGTGAAAAATTAGGGTTTCAAGTCATTGAAACATCTTAAAAAGTTGCAGCAAAAGTGCTAATCAGATTAGTCAGAAAAAACTACTCTAGAAATTTTTCAGAATCGAAAAGTTGCTATGGGTTTTAGAATGATCTATGGACTTTAAAATTCAGCAAAAATATCCAGATGATAGACAAAGATTAGTACTTCAATGTTGTGTCGAAGATCAAAAATTTTCCCAACCCAGCTTTTAAAAATTAATGCGAGAAAACACCTAGTCAGATAAGCAAATTGCAGTTCAATAATTACGGGCGTAATGTTCTTTACGGCAGTGCCGTAATTGACATAAATTCTCGGGTCAAAAATATGCATGCATTACGGTACCGTAAACATCGTTACGGTACTGCCGTAAAATCAGTTAAAATGTTTTTTTTTTTGAAAAATTCAAAAATTCAAAAATTACGGTACCGTAAAAACGGTTATGGTAGTGCCGTAAAACACTAAAACTCTCAGGAAAGAAAATGGTGAAATTATGGCACCGTAAAAATTATTACGGCAGTGCTGTATTTTGCGTAAAAATTGATTTTACCTACAAAAAGAGAAGAAAAATTAATTCTAAAAATAAACAAAAATAAAAGCAACTAAACTAAGAAAAAGTGTTTGGGTTGCCTCCCAAGAAACGCTAATTTTAGGTCATTAGCTTGACCAAAAATCAATATCATGGTGAAGCAGGTGAATCAGTACCAAAGTAAAGAGAAAACAATTTTCTGCATTTTCTTATTACAAAAAGTTTAGCCACTAATCCAATAATCCAGAATTGCATATAAATCACTATCAATGTGGCTTTCTTAAATATGCAGAAATCAAGATATTCAAAATTTTCAACTCTACTAAAAGGATATTCAATAATCATCCTAAATTTGTTAGTAAGCAAAATCATAAGTCCTTTCTTCAAGTTTATATTTTCAATTGCCATAAGAGTAGGACTTTGATCAAAAGATATAAGCATTGGATCATCAAAATAAGTTTTATGTCTTTCATTAGATTCCTCAATAAAGCATAAATTCTCAAATACATCAGAAGAATGAATATCATATATGAGCAAAGCACCAGAGTGAGGTTCATTCAAATCCTTTTCAAGTTCCTTGATCCCTTTATCAAATAACTTATCAATTTCAAAATTATCATCAAAATCAAAGTGAGACTGTTCAATTTTCCTATGTCTTTCCACAAATAATTCATCATCAGAAGAATCAAAATCAGAATCATACAAAAAATCATAATGAGTTTTATCAGAATCAATAGAATCAGAGTCAACCACAAAAGACTTATCATTAATCTCAACAATATCACCAAAATCAAAGTGGGGCTTATCAATGTCTGTAATTTTCAACCCTTTATCAAACTCATCAGATTTAACCATAAATGATACAACATCAAAAGAATCAATTTCGTCAAAAGAGGTTTTTCAAAATCAATTTTCTCAAACTTTTCTACAAATAAATTATCAAATGAATCAATTTCACATTTATCAAAATCAGAGTGAGATGCATTCATATTCATATAAGGCTCAATCTCAAAACAATCATAATCAGAGGGAGATTTTTCTAAATCAAGTTCTTCAGTTTCAAACTCAAATAAACATGCTTGTTGTGCTAACTGGGTTTCTAAAAATTCAGAATTAGCAGTCAAAGATTCTTCTTCAAAAGAAATTTGATTAACTAAACCCTTAAGATCCTCAATTTGCTTACTTTGATTGGTCATGATTTGGCTCTGATTTGTCATAAATTTTTCTTGATCAGCTATCAATCTTTCTAACATAGTCTCTAAGCTAGATTTTTCAGTATTCTCAAAGCATGGCATAGAGACATGATCAGAGCAATCATCATAAAAAGAACTAGAATTATATTGGTACCGTGGTGCATTGGGATTTGTATGATTTCTAAATTGACATTCATAAGTATAGCGATCATTGGATTTACAAATATTGCATCTAATAGAAGGAATAGGGTGTAATTTCAATATGTCCGCGAGAGTGCATTGTGAATAATCTTCATGCTTACCTTGTGGTATGTATACCTTACTTCTTTGAGATGCCCATGAATTGTGTTGAAAAGACATATTTTCAAATCTATCAAAAACAGAGAGATAATCCAACACCAAAAATAAATTTTTTTTTCAGAATATATAAAAAAAATAGAAAATAATAAACACAAGCAAATTCACAAATTTTAGAAATCATAGCTCTATCACAACTGTGAAAATCCAGAACCTGCAAAAACAGAAAAGAATAAAGTTATATCTAAAACAAATAAAACTTAGTCTAACAATACTAACAACTATTTTGATATTAACAAAACTAAGGTCCCCGGCACCGGCACCAAAAACTTGATGTGATCCGAAAGGACACACTTTTAAATAGAAGTAGGTAGACTCGTTTCAGGGGTCGCGGCCAAAGGTATTGGCGTACAGGGCTATTGTCACTCCCCGGCATTGGCGCCAAAAACTTGTTGTCCCTAACTTGTAGTGTCCGCAAGTGCACGGATACTCGAAGTAATAAAGAAAGATATCGAACCACAGAAACCTTATTGTTAAGTACCAAATAGTTGTATTCTTACTAGCTAAGCGATCGATTATAATGCAAGTGAACAATAAAATGAGCGTAGAGATAATCAGAGAGAAACTGGGACTAGGGTTTCATCCTCCTTGATTCTAATAACTAGATTTAAATAAAAGGTCGTCAGACTAATCATATCATGATAAAGACTTAATTTACTTCATAAAGGGATCATCTCACTTTCGTGCAGACAATCATGTAGGGACCAATCCTCGCTTTCGCGCAAGATCTATCCCAAGCTGAAGATAAGTAAATCATCAATCAAAGAATTCAAAGATCACTTTCATGCATCCGAATTCTAAGTTGATTGTCTAAAGTGGAATCTCAAGGATTACTTTCGTGCATCCGAGTCTCAACACAAGTTCTATTTATGGTTCTCCAACGTTCTGATCCTCACTTTCGTGTACGATCTCCACTTTCGTGCAAGATCCTCAACACAAGTGAATTACACCCATGTCCCAAATATGTTTAAGCTTGCATGGAAGAAGAGGTACAATAATCCATGGTGTAGAAAATCAAAACAGAGGGAGAGAACAAATTACGGTACGGCCGTAAAGAAGTTTACAGTCGTAATCTCGTGTAAATAGTGTCAGTGACTGGTGTTTTGTTGATTTCTCCTCCGTCTGAACTCCTTTTGCTCTAAAACATCTTGGGTATCCTCCTCGCCTCTAGAAGAAGATTCAGTATAAAAATCATCGTCCATCTTTGCCTCTTTAAGATGCGTTTGTAACATCTTTCGGATTTCAATTTGGAGCTCTGGATCAAAAGTTATGGTCCGCGCAAGTTTCGATTGCGGAAAACTCCCGTTTTTGACTTGGAATTATGGCCGTAATGGATTTTACGGCCCTACCATAATGTTTGGTCTGTGAATTATTTGTCAACATTACGGCCCGTAAAAATGTTTATGGCCATGCCTTATTTGCTTCTGTAAGTTTCTGGACCAAAATACAGCCCGTAAAGATCATTACGGCAGTGCCGTAATCTCTGAAATCTCTCAGGTGGAAAATCATCTTTCATTACAGCACTGTAAAGATTGTTACGGCAGTTCCGTAATCACCATGAAAACTCTGGTTGAAATCTTCCCAAATTATGGCACAGTAAAGATGTTTACGGCGGTGCCGTACTCTCACGAAATTCTCTGTGTTGAAAAACTCCAAATTACGGTACCGTAAAGTTCATGTTGGGAGTGCCGTAATTTTCCCTGAAGCTCTGATTCTTCTGAAATTTGACATGTGATCTCCTCTTCATGATGGGAACTCTTTCATGCCTTTGATTTTGCTCAAAAAGTCCTCAAAATAGTGCCTTTTTACCTGAAAATCATGAAAAACCAAAATAGAAGTAGACTTCACAATATTTGATGAATTCAGCATAAAAACAAGTAAAAGATCCTCAATTTAGCATGAAAAGATATCTAAAATGATACAAAATATACTATATATTCTGGTGTCATCAGAGATGCGTTGTATGCTTCCCAGCAACGAAACCTAGGTCGGCGGCATGAAAGTCGATTTCTCCTTTGTCAGAGGATGAAAATTAGTGCTTTTGGTGTTTCCCCCTTCGTCTCGTCGAAAGCACTTGTTTTGCTTCTTACAGCTTTGGATTTAATGGCCTGGATCATCCGCTATCGATCTTGCAAAAATCAGACTCAAATTTGACCGTGAAAATCACGTCTCCAGGTTGTAATTACGGCCGTATTTTTCATTACAGTTCTGCCGTAATTTCAGTCGAGTTCTCGGGTCAAAATCTATCTGGAATTATGGTACCGTGAAATACTTTATTGCAGTGCCGTATTTTCAACCAAAGTTTATGGTCGGAAAGCGCTCCAAATTACAGCCCGTTAAAATCTTTACGTTAGTGCCGTAATTTCCGAAAATCTTCCTGGATGAAAAATTCAGAAATTATGGCAGTGCTCTGATATTTCGGTAGCCTGTGAAATTACGGTACCGTAATATAGATTATGGCTCTGCCGTAATTTGGTCTGGAGCTCCAATTTTCATGAAATTTGTCGTGTAATCTTCTCTTGATGGTGGGAACTCATCCATTTATCTGAATTACTTGAAAATGCCTGAAAATCCTGCCTTTTTACCTAAAAATCATCAAAAACCAAAAAGAGTGTAGATTCCGTAGTAATTGATAAAAAAGGCATAAAAATAAGCAAAGGTTCATGAATTTGACACAAAAAGATATATGAAATGACATGAAATTTACTATAAATTTCAGTGTCATCAAGGAGAAATGTCCCCACCCCAGGGGAATTGACGGAGTCATCGATGAGGATATGAATGCCAAGGACCCATGGAAGACACCTAGGAAGACTCCCTTGGACCTGAGGAAGTTACCTTGGAAATTTCAATGAAATGGGAGTCCAGCACGGCATTCACCACAAGGGGCATGAAGAAGATCACGCCCATGTTTGTCTCGGCATAGATAGTCATGCCCGTGCCTCAGCACAAGGCCCCAGCCATGCTGCTCATGGCGAAAACTAGTCGCCCAAGTGCGGAAGAAAGCACGGCCGTGACCCGATTCTTGGCCACGCTCGTGAAGTGTTTTGATCAAAACGTGCCAGCCGTCACGCATGTTAAGGAGAACTCGGCCCTTGATGGTGTTTATGCCTTTGGACCCGTTATTAGTATATCTTCTACTACTTGACATTGATATTTTATATATCATTATGGCATTGTCGTTATTATGCTATGTTTACATCTGTGATTATGTACTTGCATGATAATGTCCCTAGAGACAGATTGTTTCTATGCTCATACGGTGTGTCCCCAGTCAAGTACTTGAGTACATAAGGGACAACTCTAGTATATGTGAGACTAGTATATGGGCTGGTTAGGCACGAGGTGCTAACACAGGCATATGGGTATATCAGTGGTGGATATACTAGACTGACCCGTTGTGAGGCTCTAACTTGGTGTCATGAGTTAACCTTACAAGTGACAGGAGATGTATTGATCCCTTGGCTTGAGGTCATTGACTCTTCTATATTGTTAGGGACATGCTTTGATACAACCTAATACCTCACCATAGTTGGAAGGTTATAACGGTTGTCATTCGGTATGCCACGACCCATATGAGAAGATCAATTGACAGACATAGGATTTGCCCCTTCCAGAGGGAAGATTGATATCCATGGGCCCCCCCATGGTTGCATGACTGAAAGTGTATAGCCATACCCTGGTGAAATACTGATTTAGTCATGACCATGGGATTGGGTGAAAATAAAGTGGTGACACACTTTGTTCAATTGGATATCAATTTAGCAAAGAGACTGCAATGCATCGGTATCTTATTGCGATGATGGGGATGTCGATGTTGATATTCATTCCGAAGACTTGGGTAGTAGCAATGCACTGTTAGGTACCAATCACAGCTTGTGATGACTGAGTTCATCACTGCCAACGTCAGAGGAACCTACAGTGTTGCACAACATGATACTCGGGTTCTCGTATTGATCGAGTAGCCTTATGATCGAGTTATTGGATAACTTGGATCTATTTGGGAGAATCCATCAGTGCCATTGTGCCTACTGAGATGGATGGAACTTATTGTACTTAATCTTTATTTTTGGCATGTTGACCCTGTGTTAACCACGATTAGCTATATTTAACTAAGGGTTGCATCGGATTGAGTTCGATGGCTTAATCAGCAAGCTTAATGAAGTGTAGCAAGGCCAAATGGACCATGTGGCCAATGGGCCGTAAGGCCTAGTGGGCCATGAGAATAAGTTGCCTAGGCCCAATGGATTTCATGGGAATTAAATTCTGCATTTAATTCTAATAACTAAATTCTGTACTTAATTCTGAATTTAATTCTAAATTTGAAGAGTCATGCCATTAAGGGGCCATAATGGGACTTTATAAACGGCCATTATGAGACTTTAATTTAGAGTTTAATTCTATATTTAATTCTGAATTTAATTATGTGATTAATTTTGAATTTAATTTAGAATGTTAAGAGTTACCATGATTTCTATATAAGGGTTGAGAGGATTGAGAGGAAAGGGTTGGTGACTTCATTCGAGAGCCCTCTCCTTGACGTTTTCTCTCTTCCTCCTCCTCTTGATGCATCCTCCTTGTGGGTGGCGCAAGCTCTTGAGGAACACTCCCAAAGGCATGGATCTTCATCCCGAGACTAGCACCGGGCGTGGAAGAAGGGAACATAAACATTAGCTATGTGCGAGACTGCAGAGGGCAAACACTTGGGCGCCTACATCGCATCTCCTTGCATTGCTCTAAGCTATCATCCCTTACTCACCGTGTTGATTCCCATGCATGACATGATCTTCTGGGTTTTTGGGACTGGCCTATTTCGTGGATTGCTTCCGCTGTTCATGTATGTAAAATTTTAAATTCCCTGGGGTTTCCCAATAGTGGTATCAGAGGGCTTGCGAGACTCAAACGGTGTTTTATGCTTTGATTGTATGCTCACATACCATCTAAAATTTTTCTAAAACTTGCATATGGGCATGGATTTTTTATGTAGAAAAAATTGTAAGTTTTTCGTTCCTAACATCTATTTGATTTCTTTGGTTTGTCGCTTTCTTCACATGGTGGGATAGACCCATATGTGAGAGAATTAATTTTTTCTCACACATGTAGGATAGACCTGCTGTGTGGGACTTGTCAAGATTATGGGGCATGGTAATCATCCTAATCCTTGGCAGGTTAAGGATTGAAAGGGTAGGCGGCAAGCGTGCTTGGAACATACATGCGCCACTTGTAGACTCCTAAGAGTAATGAAAAATTCAAGATTTGTGAAGCAATGTTGAGGATGAAAGGCATGTCTTCCGAGAAACTAAAATTGAAGTTTTATGTTTCATGAGCATATAGAAAAGCATGAGATAGATATCTTGATTATGCATTGTGTTGTGGTCATAGTCAAGCCCCTTGTATGCCTATGATGTATTGTGTGTGAGGCCTGTGTGTCGTTTTTCTTTTTGTTTTGTAAACGCACAAAGAAGGTTAGGGGCCCATCCCTCATGGAGCTTGCATCCTAGCGCAACTACCATGATGGCGCATCTTACTTTGTGGCCCAAGTAAGGGCTTGGCCGAACCCTAGGGTTTGTGAGCAATCTCTCTTGGCACAAGCATGATGGCGCATCATGCATGGAGGAGTCAAAAAGGTCTTGGCCGAACCCTAGGGTTTGTGTGCTATGCCTTGGTGTGAAGGACCTTGGAGCCGCACTTGAAGATAGAGCTTAGTGGTGGCTAGGTTAGGTCTTGTTGGGGCTTGTCACCTAGGTCAAGCATTGAACATCCTTGGGCATGTGATGGTTCAATGTGTTGATTAAGTTATGACTACATCGCTTGTTTAGTGCTTTTCATATCTGCTAAAGCATGCTTGGATGTGTTTTATCATTTCGTTATCACTATAGGATTGCATGCCTGTAATGTTAGACAAAAGATAAAACTAAGAAGATGAGACCTCAAAAAACCTCAAAACAATATCAAGTCTAAAATAGCCTTCTGATTGGTAGCCCTCGTCAAGTTATCGATCAGTGGTGTTGTGCACTGTTTCCCACCCTCGTGGAACAAACCCACTTATGTTTAGAAGGCAAGTGGTGACAATGATTTCCCCAATCCAATTTTAACCTGGGCGTGCCTTCATAAGGAAATTCGTTGGCCTTGGGCATGACGGTCAGGATAGACTTGACTAGTTTTTCATATGTGGTGGCCACATGATGGAACTCTAGACGTAGCCTCAAGAAGTTAGGATTTTGTGTTGTTCCAGCCCTAGCTGGGCACAAAATGCTTGAACTATCTTGAGAAGGGGAATTGCCTAGGTGCAATCGGCTGGCGTGCCCACCTTGAGAAGTATGAGTCACTTTGTGCATCTCATCCCACCCTCGTGGGACACAAAGCCTCATGTGAAATAAGGATCCCATCTCACTAGGAAAATCTCAGATTTCCCGATTGACTTTATAGGTTGTCAATTCAATTAAAACAGTGGGAGTCATGATCATTTAATACAAGTCCAAATTAAATGATTTGAAGTAGTGCTAATTTTCTGTCTTGGTTGTTGTAGAACAATGGCTACGAACAATAGTAAATTGTCTCTCCGATCTGTCCTAGAAAAGGATAAGTTGGTTGGATCCAACTTTATGGACTAGTATCGGAACTTGAGGATAGTACTCAAGCTCGAAACGAAACTATATGTCATTGAGCAGCCTATTCCAGAACCCCTTTCACACTTAGCTAGCGGCTGAGAAGGATGCTTTTCATAAGCATCACAAGGATGCTTCAGAGGTAGCTTATCTGATACTAGCCAACATGTCGCCTGAGTCGCAAAGGCAACATGAAGAGCAAAATGCTTATAAGATTATTTGTAATCTAAAGCAGCCCTTCGAGGGACAGGCTAGAACAGAAAGTTATGACACCTCCAAAGCAGTCCTTCAATGCAAAGGTAAGCTCAAGGGCTTGACCAAAGCATTGAAAATAAAAGTGAAAAGGACAAGGAAAGATAGGTGCTTACATTGCGGCAAGCAGAGCCACTTGAAAGAGGACTGCATATAACTTCAAAACAAGAAGAAGAGAAGCAAGGCTTCGTCTTCCTGCTCAGGTATTTATGTTACCGAAGTTAACCTTTATACTTCTATGTCATGGGTATTGGATATCGCATGCGGAGCTCATATTTGTACAAATATGCAAGGGCTCAAGAAAAGTAGATCGGTGCGGCATGGAGAAATTGACCTACGTGTTGGAAATGGAGCACGGGTTGCTACTGTTGCTTTAGGACTTTTGATGCTCTCCTTGGCTTTTGAACTTTAGTTAGAGTTAGATCATTGTTATTATGTACCTTCTCTCTCCAAAAACATTGTATCTATTCCTTATTTGGCAAGGAAATGATTTAAATTTTAAATAAAAGAGTACTCTTGTTCTTTTTCATTTGCAATGTGTTTTATGGGAAGGGTACTTTATACAATGGATTATATATCTTGGACATGGATAACTCTATTTGTAACATAAATCATAAAAGGATCAAACTAAGTGGTTCAGTTGGTGCATACCTTTGGCATTATCGATTAGCCCATATAAACAAGAATCGCATTCAACAACTCCATGCAAATGGATTGTTAGATTCAACCTCCTTGGAGGAGTTTGATATTTGTGAGCCTTATTTATTAGGGAAGATGACAAAAGCACCCTTCACCAAGATAGATGAGCGGGCAAGAGGTTTATTGGATCTCGTACATAGTGATGTGTGTGGGCCATCTAGTAAACAAGCCAGAGGAGGGTACAACTACTTCATCACATTTACTGATGACTTCAGTAGATATGGTTATGTCCATTTAATGAGACATAACTCCAAATCCTTTGAGAAATTTAAGGAGTTCAGACAAGAAGTAGAGAACTAGCTTGGTAGATCTATTAAGACTCTTTGATCAGATCATGGTGGAGAGTACTTGAGCGGTGAGTTCTTCGACTATCTTAGAGAGTGTGAGATTCTATCCCAACTCACTTCTCCTGGAACACCTCAATGGAATGGTGTGTCTGAGAGGAGAAATCGAACTTTGTTGGATATGGTTCGATCTATGATGAGTCATGCAACTCTAGCACCCTCGTTCTAAGGCCATGCACTTGAGACAGCTTCTCTTATACTAAACAACGTTACATCTAAGAGTGTCTCCCAGATTCTATATGAGGTGTGGACTGGGAGATGCCCGAATCTCTCTTTTATTAGAGCCTGGGATGTGAGGCTTATGTCAAACATCAGGATTCTAGCAAAGTATAACCCATATCTAATGAATGGATGTTTATGGGGTATCCTAAGAAAACTAAAGGATATTACTTCTATGTTCCCACCGAGAATAAAGTTTTTGTTGCTCGGGGTGTTGTCTTTCTAGAGAAGGAATTTTTCATGAAAGAAGTCAGTGGGAGGAAGCTTGACATGGAGGAGGTCCAAGTGCAACCACAAGACACTAAGATAGAACCTGAGCCACCTGCATTGGTTGCCGGGTGACTAGTGGCTCAGACACAGGTCTCATGTAGGTCTGGGAGGATTCTTCGTGTACCTGAGAGGTATGGGTCGTTGCTGTTGGGGTATGCCCTTAAGGCTAATGTTTGAGGCCTTGGGATTGTATCAGTATCATGTATAAACTCTTATGTTTATAAAGGCAATGGTTGTTATTCAGGTTGAT
>CM050440.1:33555111-33591235 GCA_027562315.1 Costus pulverulentus | reverse complement strand
CAACCAAAATAATTATTTTTGCCCTGTAGGAAAAATTCCTACCCTTAGGCAAAAATCCCAAAATTTTAACCGATAAAAATACAGAAACAGAATTTCTAACCTTAAATCGTAATTCAGAAAAATCGAGGCGTTACAGTAAGGGTGTCGGTTATAGTCATTGGCTAGGTCAAATTTTTCTATGGCACTAGGGGTTATAAAGTTGAAGCCTATGGATTTATCAATGGCTATCTTGCACATTTTATCTCCCATTTTGGAATAGGTGTGAAAAAAAGTCTTTCCTAAGGGTGACTCTATAGGTTGGGAGCCTCTCTAGAGTTTGACACTTTTCCATTTGCTCACCGAACTCATCCAAACGGTTACCAAATTCTCTCGGGTAGAGGTTCTATTCTATATTATTGAGGATGACATTATAGGACCATGGTTTGCTAAAATAATCGGCTTTAACACTATGAAGGAATTCATCACCTAGTAAGATATCGAATTCTTCAAGTCTAGAACATCACACCATATATGAGTCTTTATACCATCTAGTTGAGTAGGGACTAGACATTGAAAATCAACTAAGGTGACAGATCTATGGTCATCACAAGTTATGGTATATGGGTGGATGTGTTTTTCTAAGATGAGGCAAAATTCTTTAATAGCCCTAGGAGTTATGGCATTAAAGCTAACTTGATGGTCTATCACGGTTCTACCCCATTGGTTGTGACACCAAAGATATGTAGTGAAGCTATTGGGTCTAAGGGTGAGTCTTTCATAAGCATCCCTAGCATAAATTAAATCACTTGATTTATAATGACGCATGTTGTCTAACAAGTAATTTAAAGATAAGCAAACTAGGAAGCTAAACTTGGTGCATAGATGAATCTAACATGTATAAAGCAGTAATTAAGAGCCAATTCATCAAAAATACAGCATATGTATGTATTGAAACTAAGCTAGTTGTTGGTTGCAATTTGTTACAGGTTAAGTGCAGCAAGAAGGCTGAAATCCAGATTTGAAGGTGCAGGAAATCAAGTGCAGGATTTAGAAAGGTTGGTCAGAACTTGCGCTAACATTAGCGTGAAGAATGGGATGCAAATACAGTTAGGGGTTTGCAGCATTTTGTCCTAACTGAATTTGTCAAGTGCTATGTGTGTTGTTTGAGTGGCTGATAGGTTCTTAAAATTCAGCCACCCCTGTTTTGCTTCAGCTTCCAGCATATAAGTAAACTCACAGAATGAGAACTTAGAAGCATTTCAAAACTTTCAGCCTCTAATGGAAATCCAGATTTGGTAGAAATTAGAACAATTAAAAATCAGCCTTTGAACTTAGGAAGGTAAGAGATTATCTTATATAGATTGACTCAGATACTAAGTCCTATAAGAAGACTTATATAAGGAATCTCTTTGTACTGAGTCAATATCTCTATAGACTTTTGCAAGCATCACAAGCCCTCTTCAAATGCAGATTTTTTGCTGCCCCTTTTTAGGAAAGAGGGTATCTCTTGCCAATATTTCCTTTAAACTTTGCCGTTTAGTACAATCTCTTGCCAAATGGTTTTGACCTCCACATGTAAAGCATGAAAGCTTATTTTTATAATCCCTTTTAGGATTATATTTTCTAACATGCTTATCTTTTGCAAGATAAGGTTTTTTAGCAGAAGATCGATGAAGAAAATATTTCTTCGAAGATTTTCCCTTTTATGCTTTCTTTTATGTACAGGAGGATCCTGAACATATGTTTGTGGTGTATAAAGCTGGTTACAGAAGCTAAAATCACCTTTTAATTGATGATCTACCCTTAGGTAGGTACATCTTTTTACTAGTTTATCCAGAATCATTTGTGTTAGAAAAGACATCAGATACTCGAGCTCGAGGAGGATGTTTACAAAAATTGGGAATCGCACAGGGACAACCTATTGGGAATCCCCGGATCTCAGAAAAACTTTAAATATAGTGAAAGCAAAGGTCCGAAAAAGAATTCTAGAAACACCAGGATCCCTTACGAGAGAAAACCGAAGGATGTGAAGAGTAATACCTTATTGAGCAATTCCAGGAGTAGCCAATGATGAAGACGCACAGGAGTCCATCCCCTACAATCGTGCACACACGGACTGTCTCGAGATTCCTCCGCTCCACACACGTGCTAGCTTCGGGAGAGGAGATCAATGCCTCTTGATCTTCTCAACTTGCGCCAATTCCTAGGAGAAGAGGGAGCGTTGGCGACAAGGAGTGGGTAGCACTACCACTTGTCCCAACCCTTGATGCAAAATCTTTTTTTTTGTTATCACCTCGAAAACCCACACGCCAAGTAGCAGAAGGGAGGCGACAATAAAAGACAAGAGAAGAGTCTAGAGCAAAAATCTCTCAGGCAGGCCTCTCTATTTATAACAGCAGAGCCAAATTAGCCTTGCAGATTTTTCCCATGTGGGATAATGCATATAGGCACCTATTCAAAATTAACCAGATCAGCGTCACGGGTTCAAATCCCCGCAGACGCTATTAATTGTAAATTGCGCCCAAGCCTATTAATTAGCCAAGAGAAAAATTCTCTTGCCAATTAATTATTTTATTTTATTTAATTGACTAAAGTGCCAAGCCCAAACTTGCACCAAGACCCTTGTTTGACTCATTTTAACAACACAGGTCAATAGAAGTCAAACGTGGTCCACTAGAGTCAATTAGTGGTCAAACATGAATTAAATTAAAATATCATCTCCTCTGAAAAAGTCTCAATGCATCAATTCTCCAAAATGATCCGAATCACACAATAATTTGATCAGAGGCTAAACGATCAGTACGGAATCTCTGACGTCTAGGTGTGCGACCCTCTAGGTTCTTCAGACGTTGGCAGTGATGACTAAATCATCACAAGCAATGAGTGGCACCTAGCAGTACATCATTGCTACCCAAGTCATCAAAATGGTGTCATCTTCGACATCCCCTAAAACTGCGACAAAGTACAAGTGCAGCTTTGTCCTTTTGCCAACTGATGTCCAGATTGAGCAAATGTGTTGATAGCCCAAAAGGGAACACAACAAATCTGGCACGCGTGTACCTTGGACTAATCCTTGGTAACAGCATCAAAAACTTGTTGTTAAACCGCAAGTGCACGGGTATACGAAGTAATAAAAAAGTATCGAATCCACAGGGACCTACGTTGTCGAATACTAAATAGTTGATTTCTTACTATCTAGGCAAGTCGAGATCGTGAGAATAGCAATCGGTAACTAAAAGCGGGATTATCATAGAGAAAAGCTGGGACTAGGGTTTCATTCTCTTAAACTTTTATGACTAGATATGAATAAGGATTTCGTTGATTCAATTTTATCATGAAGAAGATATTATCAAACAATGAACTCAAGGATCACTTTCGTGCATCCGAGTTCTAGGAATCTCTAGTGGAGTCTCAAGGATCACTTTCGTGCATCTGAGTCTCGTAACTAGTTTTGCTCGAGGATCTCCAATGTTCCGATCCTTGCTCTCGCACAAGATCTCCACGTTTGACAAATAGACTCGATCTATAGATTCATATTATAATCTTGGCAATTATTTTACTAGAAAAGATCAAGATGAATCTAACCTATGGAAGGGATCCTAACATGCAATTCTAGGGTTCCAAATTCTCCAGCAATTACCTTTCGGTCTCAAGCAAAAATTCTAAGAACAAAATTTATAACATGAATTTAAAGAGAGTCTAAGCACAAATATCACATGAGCAAAATCATCATGTTAAGATCAAACTCAACGAAATATTGAAAAAGAGTTATCTAGTCATTGGAAGTTAAGTAAATTACTTCCCCAAGTCCCAAAAATAGTTTAAGTTATCATCATGAGGGAATTACAACAAATCATGGTTTCAGAGGATCGAAAATTGAAAGACAAGAGGAGTTTTAGAAAATACAGCACGGCTGTGAAGTATTTTCATAGCCGTAATTTGCAAATAGCTTCGGTGAACAGTATCGGCGATGCTTTGCTCTTCGATTCCTCCTACAATCGATTTCTTTACGGTCTGAAACTTTTGGTGTGTTGTCTCCTCCCTATGACGAAGCTTCAGTATGAAAATCGCGGCTAGAGATTGTCTGGATCGAGCGCGGCGGTGAAACCCTCGGCGACGGCGTCGATCAAGATTTCTCCCCCGACGGTCGATCAAAATTGGGGATTTCGGTCTCTCCATAATCCTCTCATCCAAAGCTCCCCTTTTGCTTCTTACGGAACCCCACAAAAACCTCTGGATCATTCGCAATCATCTCCGCAAGAATCGGGCGTGGACATTGACCTGGGCGTCGCGTTCAAAACTTGTTTTATGACAGTGTAATTGTTTATGGCCGGTGCCGTAAAATCTCTTGAGTCTTCTGTGCCGATGTCGTCTCAAAAAATACGGCTCGTAAAGTAGTTTATGGCTAGTACCGTAATTTCAGGGCAACTTTCTGTTCTAAAACGGTTGGAAAATACGGCAGTGAAATCGCTTACAGTAGGCACCGTAAAATCGGGTGAAGTTTCTGTTCTGACGCGCTCCGAAATACGGTACTGTAATATTGCTTACGGCCGGTACCGTAAAATCCCAATACACTTTCTGTCTTTTTGTCCTTTTGCCAACTGATGTCCAGATTGGGCAGGTGTGTCACACTTGTTAATCCCAATAATATGGCATGACTAAATCAGATTCTCACCTGGGTATGGCCATACACTTTCTGTCATCCATATAGGGGCGTTATGGACAATCAAGCTTCCCTGCAAGGAAGGAGCAAATCCTCTATTGGCACATTGAATCCCTCATACGACTTGCGACATACCCAATGACAACTATTATGACTCCCCTTTTACAGCGAAGTGATAGGTTGCATCAAAGTACATCAATCACTATGTAGAGATACCAATGCTAGGATAACTCATCTATCAACTAGATGTGATACACATATCCCAATGGACCATCCTGAGGTCCTAGGGCATAAACACTAACAATCTCCCACTTGCACTAGGACCTTGCATTGAGCAACACCAACACCGTGTCCTAAGCACGACTTGCCTCGCTCCTACTGCACCAGAGCATCAGTCTATGGGCCTATCATGATTGTATCAGTGTTCATATCTGCTATATCTTAAGTACCTCTATCCCCAAGACAAGGTATAAGCATCTAGGTACGCTTGTGAAGTTCAACGAAGAACTCCCACTACTTCCCAAAAGCATTTGCATACTCTACTTTCAAGTAGTCTGCTTTGATGCTCCCAAAGATTCTAGCACCACTACAGGAACAGCTAGACTATCACTGGTTTGACTGGAACAAGCTGCTAAGTGAATACACTAAGCTTTCCTATTATTGATGACCAAGAACCACCTCTTAGTTCTTTGCAGAACCTATGGACGTTCCTTACCCTTTATCCAGTGCCATGCACCTAGATTCGACCTAGTATCCATTGGTTATGCTCTTGTCACAAACCACATCTGGTCTATAACGTAACATCATCGATGTATGTTATCTGACTTAGCACTTGGAGTTTCAAAAACTCTCACACCTACCCCATAGGTCATGTCCACTAAGTCATTCATCACAAGACATTTCCCAATCATCTATTCACCAAGTGAAGGATCGGGATATCGTCTTTGTTGATCTGTATGTACCCAACATACAAGACCAGAGATGTCGTCAAGCTCCCACTGCACTCGGGCACCATCAAATGAAGATTATCTACATTGAGTTAGGAGTTACCCATAAGTCAAAACCAGACAAATCTATTCGACCTGTACAGCCTGAGTGTTCTAAGCCTCAGGTTACCCACAACCTATATAACTGGTTCAAATTCTATCTTTGACCAAGTGTGTCAAATTACTAACCTTCTACTACACCCAAGTTAGACTTCCTCCCACTAGCCTTTTTCAAGAGAAAAACTTTGCCAAGAAAATTAGCACTCTGAGCAGCAACCAAGTTGCTCTCCTGTGGGATCATGGAAGTAGTATTCCCAAAGGATACTCCATACATATATGCATCAGATATGGAACATCTATTAGTGTTCAGGAAAAACTGTTCATTTTTGCACAACCTTTAACAAGGAGTTACATGACTTATCCTGTATCAAATCATGCCAAGCACGAGTTGATTCCTCCATTTAGACACTCACCCTTTAAAAAAGGAGTTCTAGAAGGAGTGAGCTATGAGGAATCTCATACTCATCAGGATAATCATAAACTGTGGCTCAAGTGCTTTCCAACATGTCAGAAAACTCTTTATGGATCTATTAAGCTAGTTTCCTTTATTCATATCTATCAGATTTATCTGTCAAGGACTAGTACGCTATCTTTGGCTTACTTATTAGACCTGTCCACACACACTAAAGTGTATGAGGTCCAACAAGTCTCTTAATCTTCCACTTCTAAAAAGTGAAGAGCATCGCTGTTGTTGTCCGTAGCAAACAAGGCTCGTGCGAGTCTAGCTCTCGAAAGAGGTAGATTTGACTCATTCTCCTGAAAAGAGATTGAATCAACAAATCCATTCGCATGGAGATAGTGAATGAGGTTCTTGTTTTACAAGGCCCAAACAACAGTGCCAGAGATAGGTACAGTGCCCACTTAATTAAATATCAATGTCAAGTAGTACAAGATGGACCAACAACGGGTCCAAGGGCATATACACCAACAGCTCCAACTAGTAGGTCAGTCTCTCTAAGTCAGCACTGCCCTATTTCTATTGAGCACCAAGACACTCTTGCAAGTATTAGTCTCATCATGCGGTCGGACATACCCATGTGTGAGAAATAGACAACTAGACTTTGTTAACATAATTACCTGAGCCAGAAGACGAAGGGCTACTTCTCTTCTACTTGTTTTGAGGTCGCTAGCAATCATTCTCGAGCACCTTATCGCCTGCACCCTTTTTTATCTTTAATGCATTGGACAAACCCTAAGGTTTTACTTTGCATTATTGGACTACTTTAGAGGTTATAGCTTTCTATTCTAGCTTGTCCCTGAAAGAGCTATTTTAGAATATCTAAAATATTATCAGCTCAACACGTTGCTTTCGCAACTCAGTTGACATGCTAGCTTTAGACAAGCTACCCCATAAGTATCCTCTTTAGTCAACAAGGCTGTAGAGGAGATGGGTTCAGGAAAAGGCTGCCCAAGGAGACATAGCTTTTCCTCGAGCTTGAGGGAAATCCTCAAGTATGGTACTAGTCCTCGAAGTTGGTTCCAACCAACTTCTCCTTCCTCAAGAAGGAATGGAATGATAGTCTGCTATCATTATTGCTTGTAGAAGCCATCTACAACAAAGATAAGAGCAGATCAGTATCACAAATCAATCATTTATTCTGGCCTTCTATAAATGATTGTTTCTCACTATTTTATTCAAATTGATAATCTTCAAAAATCGATCGAGATGTCGCCCGACTTCCTTAGTAAGATGGGATCCTCATTTCGTACACGGCCTTGCGTCCCACGAGGGTGGGATGTACTGCACAAGGTGACGCATGCTTCCTAAGGTAGGCTTGCCGGCCAATTGCTACTCGGCAATTCCCCTTCCCAAGATCGTTCAGGCACTTTGTGTCCAGCGAGGGTTGGATACAGCACAAAGTCCTAACCTCTTGAGGCTGCCTCTAGAAATTTCATCATGTGAACCACCACATATGAAAAATCTTAGTCAAGTCTGACATGCCCGTTATACGTAGGGCCAACAATTTCCTTGCGAAAGGTGTGTCAAGAGTTTTAACTAGACTGGAGAAATTATTGTCACCACATGCCTCCTGAAGATAGATGGGTGTGTCCCATCAGGGTGGGAAATAGTGCACAGCACCATCGATCGATAGTTTGACGAGGGTTATGTGTCAGAAGGCTAAGTAACGAGACTTGATATGATTTATTCAGGATTTTTGTGGTCACAGCACCACGGGCTTTTATCTTCTTCTACCAAAACAGGCATGCAATCCTATGGTGGAATAAATCCAAAAAGCAGCAAAGGCATGCTGGAACAAAAATAGTAAATATGATGTGATCAAAGCCCAAAACATGAGTAACAAGCCCCTAGACCTAGTCCTAGCCACCTAGCACTACCAAGGGCTCTGAGCCATGGGCTCATGCCAACAAGTCCTTAGCTCATCCATGAGTGCCCTTAGGGCTCTGCTCCAAGGCCCCGAGGTGTGCCACCTAGGTCTTCAGCTCCATGGGTCAGCTCGCGAACCCTAAAGGCACCATCCAGGAAAACTCTATATCCCCTTTAGGTTCGGCCAGCCCAAGTCTTCTCCGTGAGCTAGCTCGCAAACCCTAGGCTCCTCCTAGGATTCGACCAACTCATATCTACTTCTGGAAGATAGCTCGCAAACCCTAAGCTCTTGCTAGAGTTCGGCCAAACATCCATGTGCCACCTCCTCTAGGTATCTCACCTCTTTGCTTGATACACCACATCCCTTGCAAGGTGTGCCACCTATAAGGTGCGCCCCTTTGCTTGGATATGTCATCATGCAAGTGTAGGTGTTGTTCTTCTCAATCTCAGCCCTCGAATGCAAGAAGTGCCCCTAAGAGTCTTCTCATTCACAACTAAGAGAGACGACAACCCCTTACCAAGGTTAGGTGTGCTAACCATATTGATCAGCCCATGAACCCTTAGATGCACAATTAGGCAGCCCTAGTAAGCATCATGGTTCGGCTAGTCAATTTGATCAGCTCCTTAGGATGCTCAACCTTCATCATCAGCCCATGAACCTATGTTGGACTACTAGGTAACCCTAGAAGACAACATGGCTCGGCTATTGATGTAGGTCAGCCCCTTAGGTTGAGCTACCTTCATCATTAGCCCTTGAACCCTAGATGCACAACTAGGAAACCCTAGAAGGCCTCATGGTTCTACTAAGGACAAAGGTCAGCCCCCTAACTTGGTTGGCTTGCACCATCACCTTTGATCAGCCCTCTTCCCTTAAGTGCACAAAGTAGGTTGCCCTAGAAGCCACTTTAGGTCATACCAATTAAAGGGATGCGCCACCTTCGAGGTGAGGTGCGCCAACCCAAACCCTAGCCGCCAACCCCCATTGGATGCATCTCCAGGTAACCCTAAAATCCACCCTAGGGTTCGACTAGGTCATGGGTTGCGCCACCCTGAGAGATGTGCAAATGAGAGAGAAGAGAACGCCACGATATGTCATCAAAGCCTTCGATTCGATTTACAATTTAGAATTAAAATACAAAATTGAAAGTCGGCACATAGGCCTCACATTGATACATCACTGGCATGGCAATAGGGCTTGACTTTGATCACAACATAAATGCACAAATAGAACTACTCATGCGATTCTACATGCTATGAAAAATCAACAAGTAATCACTTTTAATTTTTCATAAAACTCTTTCAATTAATTTTTAGCGACTCTATATCGTCTCGCCCCTCTCAGGAGTCTACAAAGGGTAGCCGCCCCTTGCAATCCTTACCCCATAGAGATTAGGACAATCACCCAGTCCATGACCCATAATCTCCTATGGGTCTTGCGCCATGGGTCTATCCCACGAGCGCAAGGAAGAGTTAATTCTTCCACATAGGCTCTACCCAGATGTGAAGAAAACGAAACTATAAGACGATTAAGAGGCGAAAATTAAAAGAAACTTATTTTTCAACAGAAAAACCATGGCATAAAATTTTTGAAAACAATTTTCATGACATGGGGTAGGCGCATGTAGAAAAGACACCTTCAGGCCTCGTAAGATCACTCTGATACCACTGTTGGGAATCCCCGGACCTTAGAAAAACATTAAATACATTGGAAGCGGAGGTCTGAAACATAATTCCATAAACACCTGGATCCCTTACGAGAAAAAATTGAAGGATGTGAAGAGTAATACCTTATCGAGCAATTCTAGGAGCAGCCGATGATGAAGATGCACAGGAGTCCGTCCTCTACAATCGTGCACACACGGACTGTCCTGAGATTCCTCCGCTCCACCCACGTGCTAGCTTCGGGAGAGGAGATCCACGCCTATTGATCTTCTCAACTTGCGTCATGCCAAGGAGAAGAGGGAGCGTTGGCGACAAGGAGTGGGTTGCACTACCGCTTGTCCCAACCCTTGATGCAAAATCTTTTCATTGTTATCACCTTGAAAACCCTCATGCCAAGCAGCAGAAGGGAGGCTGCAAAAATCTCTCAGGATGGCCTCTCTATTTATAATAGCAGAGCTAGATCAGCCTTGGAGATTTTTCCCATGTGGGATAATGCATATAGGCGCCTATTCACAATTAACCAGATCAGCATCACGGGTTCGAATCCCCGCAGACGCTATTAATTGTAAATTGCACCCAAGCCTATTAATTAGCCAAGAGAAAAATTCTCTTGCCAATTAATGATTTTATTTTATTCATATGACTAAAGTGCCAAGTCCAAACTTGCACCAAGACTCTTATTTGACTCATTTTGACAACATAGGTCAAATGTGGTCCACTAGAGTCAACTAGTGGTTAGACATGAACTAAAATAAAATATCATCTCCTCTGAAAAAGTCTCAATGCATCAGTTCCCCAAAATGATTCGAATCACACAATGATTCGATTAGAGGCTAAACGATTAGTACGGAATCTCTGACGTCTAGGTGTGCGACCCTGTAGGTCCTTCAAACGTTGGCAGTGATGACTAAATCATCACAAGCAATGAGTGGCACCTAGCAGTACATCATTGCTACCCAAGTCATCAGAATGGTGTCATCTTTGACACCCCCTAAAACTGCGACAAAGTACAAGTGCAGCTTTGTCCTTTTGCCAACTGATGTCCAGATTGGGCAAGTGTGTCACACTTGTTAATCCCAATAATATGACATCAGTAAATCAGGTTCTCAACTGGGTATGGTCATACACTTTTAGTCATCCATATAGGGGCGCCATGGACAATCAAGCTTCCCTGCAAGGAAGGGGCAAATCGTTTATTGGCATATTGAATCCCTCATACGGCTTGCGACATACCCAATGACAACCGTTATGACTCCCCTTTTACGGCGAAGCATTAGGTTGCATCAAAGTATATCAATCACTATATAGAGATACCAATGCCCTCAAGTCTAGGACAAGCACAACTCTGTCACTGTGATATTCATCTCGTGACACCAAGATGAATCCTCACAGTAGGTCGATCCAGTATATCTCCCTTGATATACCCATATGCCTACGTTAGCAACCCATGCTCAACCAGCGCATATACCAGTCTCAAGTGAATCATAGCTGTCCCATATCTACTATGATTTTTGACTAGGGATAAATACAGAGACTAGATAAAGTCTATCTCTTATGGACATTGTATATGCAAATGTACATATGCGCAGATGTACAAACTTGCATAACAACGACAATGCAAGGATAACTCATCTATCAACTAGATGTGATACATATATCCCAATGGACCATCCTGAGGTCCTAGGGCATAAACACTAACACAACCACCATGTTTCGCAGCAAGGGAGGATGTATATGGGATTAGAGAATGATGTAAAAGATATAACCCATCAGTAGTGAGGGTCACACCTTTATAAGAATTGATCAGCATATTGAGACCAATGATAAATTTTGTCTTGGCCAAGTTTAAAGGGCGTAGACAGATTCGTCCTACAAATGTAGGTGGTGTATATTGAACATTTCCTACGGAAAAGGAAAGCTTATGTTTCGACAAAATATATTCGTAAAGAAATATTTTGTCATCCATCTGTTCAGCATAAAACTGATCTTTAGGATCAAATTTTGTGTTATATTTTGATGGAACTAAGTTCATGTCTAAGACCGTATTACTACATCTTGTATCAATTAAGGCAGGTATTTCCAATTTCCAATTGGAAATTTGGATCATACTGTTAACCTTGATCGTATAAAGCCATGTTTTATCTGAGATTGGCTTATGTATATACTTAATTTTATACGGTCCCGATGGATCAGGGCCATAATCATTTGCTTCATAAAGAGAAGATTGTGTTTTAGAAGAAAAAGCAATAGCTAGACCTTTGCCTTTTTCAAGGGCAGCTACTCTTTGTGTAAGAGTATGAAGGTCATTTTCTAATTGTAGTATACGGAGTTCTACAATATCTGTCCTTTCAATCTTCTTTGGGGTAGAAGAAGGAATAGTAATAGTTGCATTCTGTTTTTCTAGACAATATTTACATGCTTATAGAGAACATATTATGCATTGATAACGGAGATTCATACTCGGGTATTTTAAACAAAAAACACAAGCATGATCTTGACTCCCTCGTCTTGGATTCCATTGGTGTTCATGTACTAGAGGAACCAATGGAGCCATGATTTGATGTTGAGAAAGCTGGGAGATCATCTTAGATTTTCTCAAGATATGGCATAAGTAAATCTAGTTTGTCCATAGAGGGACCAACTAGTTTTTCTGTACCAAAAGGTGATTGGAGCCTTTCAGCTTTAGACAATAAGTCTATTGGAAATTCATCTAATTCATTATCCAAATCAGAGAGATAATCTGGATCAGGGATTGAGACAATACTGTATATTGACTCAGTATCTGATATATATTCATCTATATGCAATAGATCTTCTTGTACGCAGTCTACAAGAATAGACTGTTTATTATGGAGATTTTACCGTTTAGTACAATCTCTTGCCAAATAGTTTTCACCTCCACATGTAAAGCATGAAAGCTTATTTTTATAATCCCTTTTAGGATTATATTTTTTAGGATGCTTATCTTTTGCAAGATAATGTTTTTTAGTAGAAGATCGATGAAGAAAATATTTCTTCAAAGATTTTTCCCTTTTTATGCTTTCTTTTATGTACAGGAGGATCCTGAGCATATGTTTGTGGTGTATAAAGCTGGTTACAGAAGCTAAATTCACCTTTTAATTCATGATCTACCCTTAGGTAGGTACATCTTTCTACCGGTCAATAACAAGCTGTATTCGAAATGTGATATTATTTAAGGTAGGTGGCCTTTCAAGGCCAGATTGCCATGCCTTATGTATTTCATGTCCATAAGGAGCAGGTAATTTGAGAAATAACCTTTCTCCAATAGCTTGGTCATGATAATAGCCTGCCATACAGGCATAATATAGAAAGTCCTGTAAGAAAGGCTTTTTGTACTTCCAATTTTTAATCTAAAGTACTTCAAGCCTTCTTATAGCTTCCTTTTGTTGAGCACTGTATCCCAGGTTAGGATTAGAGCCTATGATTATTAATCACATTCGGTTGGTAAAATTGTAAGGATTTACTCCTAATGCGACATCTTGTTGAAATTTGGTGGCGAAATTCATCTTGTATGATTCTCACATGGACCTTGCGGTCTCACCTAGGAAATTTTCTAGATAGTAATACATTTCTTCTGCAGTAAAGTTTCCATCTACTTCAGTGACTTTTCTGGCTACCATAGATGACCAATTGTCAATTATAGTATTCTAGGTTTGTGGATCATGAGCTGCTAGATTCAGGATTCTTCCATCATTTAGTAGTTTCTTTTTATCCACCATTTCTAAAGGTAATCTCTTACCTTTGGTGTATACTCCTTCTCTTTCACCTTCATACTGTGTATAAGGTTCTCAAGGAGGTTGACCTATAGCATAGGTTCTTGATTGTGATGTACTTGCTTGTGCTGTGGTACTTGCTTGGGGTGCATCACTAATGATTGTATCCACTAAGTTTTTACGGATACTTTGTATACTTTGTGTGTCAAAGTTATATTCTGAAGTATTATCAGAAAGAAGAGAATTTTCTTCATTCAAATAGTCTTCTTGAGTTTCTGACATTAAGTCGGGATTATTAAGTGAAGACAAGTTCACTTTTGCCATAGCTTGTCTAGCCATTTCCAAAACAATTGTGCTATTTCTTACTTCAGCACCTAGACGCTGAAACAGTTGTGTATCTTCATCATCTGTTAGGATGGTGTCTATATCTAAATCATCATTTAAATTATCAAGATCTTCATGATATGGTTGAATTTTATCACAAAGTCATTGCAATTTTTGAAGGGATGTTTTATGAGAAACACAAATATTCTCATGTTCATTTGGTACTAGTCTATGATGACTTAGTATTTGTCCAGATTTAATTAATTCCATTTCTAGGCTTATCATTTCTTCAAATGTAAAGCCTAATTCTTTAGGTTTTAACATTGTATGATCTTCTAACACCATTTATTCAAGAAAATTTTCAATTCCAAAGGTTGATGCCTCATTATCATGAGTCTGTTTTTGTTTATAATTTGAAAATCTCAAATTATAAGTATTATCAGGATTTTTAAACATAATACTATCTTCAGGGACAAGCATGTGTTCGCAATCTAGATTTTTGAAAATATTCCAATCAAGACCACCAAGATCTTCTGGAGATATAGCCATAGGCTTAATCATTTTAATTCATTTACTGGCTAATGCTTCTATAATAGAGGAAATATAGAGCTTATAACTAATATTAGAATTATTTGTTAATTTGCCTACGAATCCAAGTCCAATAAGGAGGTTGGAATCACCAGCAAAATCTTCATATCCTCTAGTTTGGATACTAATTTCTAATTCTCCTAAGTCTCTTGTATTTATGAGAAAGTCTGGGGCACAATAAAAAATGCCCTTATTTTCAGTCATGTCGACTTCCATGCATGCTATAATTGCTTTCCTTGCATCCGATTTCCATCTTTTGTCAAGAATAACAATTAAGACTTTTGTGCCTAGCTTTTTTCGAGCTAAGCCTTTAATAGAGATAACAATCATCCCAATATGGGTTAATGTTTTCCCTGATTGTCTAATTTGCTGCAAGGATTCTCTTGGAATAATTCGAAGATTCCTTGGTTCTGTTGTGACAGAAAGATGTTATTCATGATTAAGTCTGAGTAACTGCATTCTCTGATTCAACGGTCCTATGCGATACAAGACTTGTGGTTGTAATAGTCTAAGACTATTACTTTGATATAGTTCAAATTATTGATCAATATCGACAACTTCTTCTGATACCTGGGCTGGTAAGCCATTTCTTTCAAATAATCTATTTAATAGGTTTAGAATGGTATTACTTATCGGAATACATTCATTCTGAATATTTTCTCTTACTGTTGTAGTACCAGTATGGGTATTAGAAGTTCCTGTAAATGGTCTTGTACTCATTTACAAGCAAACAACGTACTTCTAACTTGTTTTGTACGTCTTGAAACAGACGTAGATGTTGTTCATGATGCTTGTAGGACTCGGTTTAATTGGTTTGCCAATTCTTGAACCGATCCTTGATATTGTTGAGCTTGTACTACCAAAAGATTATCTAATCTTTATATTACTTCTTGCTATCTTAGTATCGTCTCAGAAGAGGTCGATACTCTAGATTTGATATAATCAAGCTTTTTATTTAATTGCATGAGATATGCAATAATGAAATTGTTTTGTCAAACAAATTTTTTATCAGACATGCTCTGTGGATCATTAGAGATCAACCCAAGAGCACCATCTAGATAATTGCTAGATTCAACTAGTGCTTGTTGATAGTCAATATCTTGATCTATCATTCTTGGATATTCTTTAGATGGTTCTACCATTCTTCATATTTCTTTTGTAGTTTTACAAGTAAATCTGCCATTTTTGTATATTAATAATCTAAGACTTTTGATTGTATATGAAGATTATCAAGTATTTCTTTAAGCTCAGCAGTGAGCTATTTTTGTATAATAATCAATTTTTCGATTTCTCTAACCATTGTAATCAAATGATTATATTGGTTTTTATTATATTCCTGATTATCATGAATATTTCGTTACAAAATATTCTTGGTAATCATTTCCGTATGTACTTTCTTCCAAAGTTCAATACATATATGATTGAATTCTCGTAAGCTTTCGGCTTGTGAGATTAAACAATCAATAATAGTATTCATCTAAGCATTCTCAGTATGAAACTGATGTACATATCTATCATTTTCTTTGGAAAATAGCATTTATGTTTTGATGCCTACGAAGTGTTTTGAGTTTCCCAATATTTCTATGCTAGTGTTAAAGATAGATAATTAATATCCATCTTCACTAAATGTTAAGGTCTGAAGACCTTTTGCTAAGATCCAGAGATCGGTTAAGCTCATTAGAGTTATGGTGATACCATGTGGTATGTTTAAACCCTTCCGGGTTTGATTATGCCATGAGGCATGATGATATAAGCTTTTTCGCTTGATCAAAATATGAGAGATCATATTGAGCTTTGTGTAACACACAATAAGAGAAAGCTGGAAAGTTGGAACAGATCTACTAGGTACTCAAAGATACATATGAATGGAAACAAGGTACTAGAAAAAGAAGAAGTTGTGTATGATTAGTAATGCTTGTTAGCTATAGATTCCTGGACATTATTACGCCATTGTTCTCCTCTGATATCATCCGCTTTACCTCTTAGGTTAGAAAATCTTTTACCATCATGTTGTATGGTCATTAGTAAGCCTCTTCGTCCCTTACAGCACTCCTTGCCTTCGGACTTTTGGTTACCAAGCCATTGGCCCTCTAGGTAAAACAATTCATAAACCGGAGGTGACTTAGGCAACCCTAGATTACCCATATTTGGATAAAGAACAACACGTAATAAATCCTATCTGAACTAACAAACATACTACATCTGATACACGTTATTCTTTTGCCCCCTTGTTTTTAACCCATTCGTATATTTTTTCCCATTCAATCTAATAGAACTGTGCTAGGCTCTGATACCAATTAAAGAGGCTCCCAGAGGGATAACACAAAAGTAGAAGAACGATGCTTATATTAAAAAGAAGATCATAAGAAAGACTTACAAGCACACACTATCACTTGCTAGCTGAAGGCCGAAGTGCCTTATGCCTTGGCTTTGGAGGTCTTATATAGATCTTAGTCACTCAAGATAAGAAGATACATAGGGAATCTCTTCATACATCAATTATATGCACTCCTACTGTACATATCCACTCAGGATAAGAAGAGACATAGGGAATCTCTTCGTACATCAATTATATGCCTACTCACTAAAGGGATAATGACATCTGTAGAGACCGCCTTGCATTATTAGAGCCGACATCGCATCTCCTTTAACAGCTGTTAGCGCTTTATTGAGTGGTGGTAGCTATAGTGGAACATAGTTGCTTCCACTGATCTGGAGGTCCCACCTCCTTGTAGGCAAATGCTTGCCAAACCATCGTCCTACATGTCTTCTAAGATATCATTATCCTAGTTTGCAGGGGCAATCATGCGTCCATAATCTTTATGGACTTTTGCAAGTGATTTGCCTTTCGTCTGTTTGAACTGATCAAACTGACCAGGATCTGTGCAAAAATATAAAAGAAATGGAACAAAGAAAATATCTTGTTCATTTTCCACATAAATTTTTAAAGTCTTTTCTTCAAAAATTAAGTATGCCTGAAAAAAAGCTAGTGTTTCTTCAGTCATACTATAGTTTCTCCATAGGCTGACTTGTAATTCCAGAGGTACTGTGGATGTGCGGCGAACCTCTTCTTCAAATGACTGGGTCCAGAAATCCAGCAAGAACTCCTGCTGAATTTTGATGAGGACCTGATGTTTGGCATCACTAGGATAACCTAGATACCAAGGTGGTGATGAACAAATGTTCAAATCCAAATATCTAGAAAACTGGTGTGCCTTATTGATTTGATTAAGGCAAAATTTTAGTTTCCATGGGTACTGAGAAGGTTTTCCCAAGTATAGTTGATGGACAACTAGACGATCCAATAGTCCATAATTAAATAAGCCGATTAAAGATACCTCCATATCCATGATTGTGGTGGTGTTTTTGCTTTGGATTGGGTCCATTAGGTGCTTAATTCTCGTTCCCAAGTTTTGGATAAGACACTAATCCGTTATTCGTACTTTGTTTTCTGAGCTTGTAACGTCTCTATTTGGTGTTTGAGAGAAACAAGTTCATTTTCCAACCGAGTGGTTTTTAATTCTTTGGCCACATATGCTTCTAGAGTCTGTGGTTCCAATTTCTGCTGTTGAGGCGGTGTTCATGCAGGTAATGTTTTCATATACCAGAGAGCTTGGAGATGTCCGGCTAGAGTATTCATTGCTGTAAGAAAACTAGCTCCGTGATGATCTTTCCATAAGAGGTCAAGGATCATGTGATCATGCCCAGTGAGAGCATTATAATGTTTAGGTGTCATGAACAAATAGATATGTTCTTTTGTTGACTCTTCTTTGACTATCTGTGCATAAGATGAGTGTTCTGTATCAAGAGCCATCGGTTGAGGACTCTTTCTAGCTTTGCTAGTAGTCTTCTTTGTTGAAGAAGTACTTGCCATTTTCTGCACAACGTAGTTAGTTGTCATTCTGGTCTTTGTAAAAGACGTGATAAAAAATCTAAAATGATATTATCTTTGCCTTTGATATGTTCAAAGGTGATTTTATATGCATTGATCAATCAATGATAGCCATCTTTTTGGGAGATACACTTTTCATTTTTTGTTTTGAAGAACTTTACGATTGCTTCACAATCAGTTCTTATTAATATTTCTTTTTTGTTTAAAAGAAATAGTCTAAAAGCATCTAAGCCATAACAGACAGCTAAGAGCTCTTGATCAATATTGCTTGTGACATTTTTCTCGTGAAATTTACCAGAAGCATATCTACAAATGGCTTCTAGATCATAAGCATATTTATTTGGTTTGCGAATTAACATGTCACCCCATCCATGTTCACAACCATCTATTTGAACAATGAGATAATCATTATCCAAATGAAGTTTAAGCAGAGGTAATGTGTCAACCAACTGCCTGATTTTGTCAATTTGTTTACAGTCTTCTATGTTGAATTTCTTCACACCAGTCAGACTTAATTTTGAATAGAGAGGTCCACTCAATTTATGTAGATCTTTCAAAAAAGGTCTAGGATAATTTATAAGTCCCAATAATTGTTGTAAACTCTTGGTATCTGTGACCTCTAAGGGTTTTTATTTTGGAAGGGATATGTGGTTGGAGTTTTATAGCTCCATTACCAATTTCTACTCCCAAATATTCAATAGACTTTTTATAAAACTGCGATTTTTCTCCGGAGACAATTATCCCGTTTGTATAAAATTTTTGTAATACAAGCTTAAGATGGCTTGCATGTTCTTTGTCTATTTTGCTATATACAAGGATATCATCTATGTACATGCAAACAAAGTCTTGATAAGGTTTAAATACCTCATCCATTTTTCTTTGAAATACTGTTGGCATAGTTTTTAAACGAAATGGCATTACAAGCCATTCAAAACTTCGTAAAGAGACAGGTAAATGCTGTCCATGGTATTGATTCTTCTACCATCCGAATTTGCCAAAATCTAGACTTGCAGTGGAATTTTGAGAAGATAGTACTTCCTTGTATAGAGTTAATTAACTCTATTTTATCTAGAATATCATAACCATCATCTTCTAAATTGTCATTTAGGCGACGATAGTCTATGACCATTGATGACACCGAAATTTATCGTAATTTGTATGCCATTTTGTTGATGTTTTTGTGTCATATTCATAGGCTTTGCTTATTTTTATGCCCTTTTTTTTCAATATTTGCGGAATCTACACTCTTTTCTATTTTTAATGATTTTCAGGCAAAAAGGCATGTTTTTCAGTCGATTTCGTGCAATCCAAGTGCATAATTGAATTCATGACATCAAAAGGAGATCATACATCAAATTTCAGAAGATTTGGAGCTTCAGAGCAAATTACGGCACCCCCAACATGATCTTTACGGTACCGTAATTTTGAGTTTTTCCGGGCAGAGAATTTCATTTGATTACGGCACTACCGTAAACATAGTTATGGTGCCGTATTTTGGAGCATTTTTTTATCAGAGAATCGATAGAGTTTACGGTACTACCGTAAGGAACTTTAGGGTACCGTAATTCGGGTCGATTTTCCACCCGAAAGATTGTTGACATTATGGTACTGATGTAAAGTATGTTATGGTACCGTAATGCTAGAAGATTTCAACCCGAGAACTCGCTGTCAGGATTACGGCACTGCCGTAAGACCCATTATGGCCGTAATTACAACATTCCTCGTGACTTTCCTAGTCAACGCCGAAGCCCAATTTTTGCAGAGACGATTGTGATCGATCTAGGCCATTAAACACGTTGTTGTAAGAAGCAAAAAGGGGAGCTATTGATGAGACAAAAAGGAGCACACCAAAAGCCCCAATTTTCATCCACCACAGGGAGAGAAATCGCCTCACACGCTGCCACCCTAGGTTTCACCGCCGGGAAGCGTACAGCGCACCTCCAGCCGTGAAATTTGAGTGGAAGCTACGCATAGAGGAGGTGAAGGTGCACCTGAAGTTTCAACGTCATCGGAGATCAGACGGAGGAGAAATCATCAGAAAACCGAGTGTTGCCGCTATTCGCTCTAGATTACGGTCGTAAGCTCCTTTACGGCCGTACCATAATTTCTCTTTCTTCTCCCTTTCGATTTCCTTCAACATGGATTATTGTAATCTTCCCTCTATGCTAGCTTAAACTTATTTTGGGACATGGGGGAGTAATTCACTTGATTTTTAATGACTAGATGACTATATTTCATTATTCCGTTGCGTTTAATCTTAGCATGATGATTTTACTTATGTGATGATCGTTCTTAGACTCTCCATAGATCTATATTATTATTCATGTTTAGAATTTTCACCATTGACTGAAAAAGTAATTGCTTGAGAATTTGGAACCCTAGAATTGCATGTTAGGACCCCTTTTAGGTTAGTTCTTATTCGTTTGATTCTAGTAACCTAATTGCCATGATAATAATATAAATCTAGGATTGAGTCTAACTTTTTAAACATGGAGATCGTGTGCGAAAGCAAAGATCGGAACATTGGAGAACTATGAGTAAAACTAGTGTCGAGACTCGGATGCACGAAAGTGATCTTTGAGATTCCACTAGAGATAATCGACCTAGAACTCGTATGCACGAAAGTAATCCTTGAGTTCTTAGTTTGATGATTTACTTGTCTCCAGCATTGGGACGACTCTTGCATGAAAGCGAAGATTTATCCCTGCATGGTTGTCTACATGAAAGCGAAACAATTCTTTTATTAAAGTAAATTACATGTTTATCATGTTCAAATTAAACTGACGAAATCTTTATTCATGTCTAGTCATAAAAATTAAAGTGAATGAAACCCTAGTCCCAACTTCTCTCTCTGATAATCCCATTTTAGCGCTTTAGTCCTTGATTGCTAGTTTACACTCTTTCGATTGCCTAGATAGTGAAAAATTAATTATTCGGTTCTCAGCAATATAGGTCTCTGTGGGATCGATATTTTCTTTATTACTTCGAGTATCCGTGCACTTTCGGACACTACAAGTTTAGGGACAACAATTTTCTGGAGCCGTGTCAGGGAGTGACAATAACCCTGTGCGCCAATACTTAGGTTTTGGCCGCGACACCTGAAGCAAGTCTACCTACTTGTATTTAAAAGTGTGTCCTTTCGGATCACAACAACCATTCATGTTTTGCTCTTGACCTGTCCACTATGTTCATTCACAATGAAAGCAGGCGAGCGACGTGGAGAAAGACTTCTCCTTATCACAATGAGTTTAAGTAGCTCATCAATGTGCATTTTAAATTCAGCAATATTCTCATTTGTTGTTGTGATTTTCTTATTTGTTATTTGAAAACCAGGATCTTTGATTTTCAAAGTACAAACAAGGTTATTCTTTTCCCAATGAACTTGGGGATTAGAACCAAAAATTTGGTCTTTCTCTAATAATCGGATCAAGTTATCCACATCTGGATTTCCTGGTTCAATTTTATTATGAAAGGGTTCGTGACAACTTTCATCATCTTCATCCTCTATAGTATGAAGCATATTTAGAGGATATTTTAAGATCCTCGTAATTTCATTATTAATGTGTCTAATTTCTTCAGGTGATCCTGAATCAGGAAAGACCTGTTTCTGCACCTCAGGAGAATCATCTGTGTCAAAAGGAAACATCCTGGTAGAATGGTCCTTCATTAGCTAGTGTGTGCCCTAGTTTTGTTGTAGTAATTGTCTTCCCCCACGCAAAGGCCTAGGTCCAGTTTAACTCCGTAAAAGCTATGAGGGACCATGTAGTCGCGCCTAGCGAGGTCCTTGTCTCTCAAAGCTTTCCCCGTTGTACTTCCTTTTTGCATTCAATCAAAGGAGCTGAGGTGACACTAACTTGCCCCCGCTGCCTTCCTCTCAACCATGTGTGTTGTTTGCATTTCTATCTCTATTCCCGACGGACGAGTGGAAGCCCAGTTGTTTACAGCATCGCTAAGGGAATCCCAGGATGCGTGCTTGCTCGGAAAATTGGCTCTACACGTGAGGTGAGTACTTTCCATTCATAGTTTTCATGTCGTTTCGCCTACGACTCACTAGTATTGCTCAAGTATGCATCACATCCAACGTTTTAATCGGTTTTCACCGGGTTTCCCTCCGCCATGCATTTTCATTCCCTCGTCTAAGGACCGTCTCTTGGTTTTCAGCATCATCATCATCACCTCCTTAGAGTACTGACTTAGGGACCATCTCTCCCAAAGTTCCACTGCGTCAAGGAGACTCATTGGAGCCAAACTTCATTTTTGGCAGGTTGATCCTGAGTTAACCATGGTTAGACATATTTAACTAGGATTACATCGGATTTTGTTCGATGGCTTAATTAACTTGCTAAATGAAGTCTGGAATGATCCAATGGGCCATGGGGATTAGATGCATGGGCTTAAGGGTATAATGGGGATGATAATTAAGGCTTAGGCGCATGGACTTTTAATTGGATTAGGAGTAGCCCGTATGGCCTTATTAGGCATCCTCTTGGTCATTAAACTTTATCAAATCACCTTTGGCATGATATAATTGCATGAGGCTTCTTTTGGAAGTGATTGGGTGCATGGGGCTGATTGGGGCACATGCAACCCAAATGGGATTAGTACTTGCTGCCTAATGCCTTAATGGGATACCCAATTTGTGATTAGACTTGGTCAAATGTCATGAAGGAAGGTTTGCCTCTTTGGCCAACCTTTGGGCGCATGTGGCTGATCCCTAGCTGATAAAGCAAGGGTTAGTACATATGGTGATGATAGAAGCTTGCTTAGGATTATAAGGAAAGATCTTGAAATCTTTCCTTGGTCCATAGCCATGACCACCCCCTTTGCTTCTTGCCCTAGCCGACTTCTCTTCACACTTGTGCCTATAGTTCAAGATAGATAAAACTCAACAATTCATGTTACACTTTCAAATTTCAAATTACTGAACAATATCATACTTTCACCTAATTAATCTAAATCTACTTTTCGAATAGAAATTCCAATATTAATTTTGATGATATTCTTTTAGTAGAGTTTTTTTAAAGCAAACTAGTCTTTAAATAGTTATTGACATTTTATTATTTTTTAAGCATAATAATATTATTTAAATTATACTACATTGTCGCATAATATAACTCATAATCTTAGTCGTAAATAGTTAGTAAAGTTGTCCTCTTGACCTCTAGCTCTCCCTCTTTTTCTTTTTGTCTTTTTCTTTAATTTTGAAGAGAGCGAGTCAAGGGCATGATATTTAAATTATCATCGATCTTTTTGCTTGAGTGTTAAACTCTTTTGATGAATGCCCCCTTGTTAATTGATCGAAACAGATTTAAAATGTACCATTGTTGGTACAATTGAACACATGACTTTAGTACATTAGATTAGAGGAGTTGGAGCAAATAACATTTTACAAGTATCACCTAATCTTTTTTCATGGAGTTTCTACCACCAAGTAAAATTTTAAAAAATTAAACTCAAGTAACAATCATTCAGCCTGTATCACAAGAATATATAACACTTCTGCTGTGTTTGGTGGGAAGGAAAGAAAATAGGAAGAAAAGAAAATAAAACGGCAGGGAAAATAAAAAAGGAAGGAAAATTAAGCAAGTTTTCCTTTCTTGTGTTTATTTAAAGGGAAAGAAAATTGGAAACATTGATATATACACTCCATCTTTTTATTTTTACACTCTTATTATATAAATATCATTAAATACTATAAAATTAATTTCTCAATTTTCTATTTATGTTGTATTAGTCTAATTTTTGGCCATGGATTGTTCAAAACATGATATATTTTTTATGAAAATTGTGTATTATTTACTCTTCTTGGTAATAGATTTAGATAGCACTAGCTCGTCCATTTTCATACTTGCATAGGTGCCTGACCATTATTTGAAAATCGAAGAAAGCTTCATCAAACGGCTGATCCAATACTACATTGGCGGATGCACTTTCATTTTTTTGCCTCACATTCCTTGGAATTGGAGTTGGACAGTGTATATTTTTTTCCTTTTTGTTCTTCTTCTTCATATAATGCAACTGTGAAGAAGATAAAATTACATATATTGCTTCAACGATCATGATCTATCTATTATATATAATATATTTTTGATGCATTTTATCCTCCCATTAACAAAATTTTCTATTTATTTGCTTGTTGTTGATACATAGCACCACACAACAAAGAGAAAAAAAAAGTAGGCTAAAATTTTTCAAGCACACCAAATTATAAGGAGCAAAACAGCAGATGTCAAGTGTGCAAGTCCTCAATCTATCCGCCAGCCACATGAGTGAGGTTTTTCCCTTGCACAGTTGTTGTGATCTGCAAGTGTATGGATACTCGAAGTAATAAAAGATATCGAACCCACAGAGATCTATGTTGTCAAATACTGATCAATTGATTTTTCACTATCTAGGTAATCGAATGAAAGTCAGGTAAATATCGCAAACACACGGAAAGATACTATCAGAGAGAGAAAACTGGGACTAGGGTTTCATTCACTTAGATTTTCATGACTAGATGTACAAAGATGCTCATCAATCAAATTCTATTTTGATAAAGACATAATTTACCTAAAAAGGGATTATCTCACTCTCGTGCAGATAACCATGCAATAGTAAATCCTCACTTTCGCACAAGATTCATCCCAAGCTAATGATAGGTAAATCATCAATCGAAGAACTCGAGGATCACTTTCGTGCATCTGTATTCTAAGTTGATAGTCTCAAGCGGAAAGTGAATGATCACCGTCGTGCATCCGAGTTTCAACACGAGTTTTGCCTATGGTTCTCTAACGTTCTGTTGACATGTAAAAATATGATATTTCGTGACCCAATTTCATTCTTATTTTAGAGCATAATGCATGTTTCGTCTTATATATTTACTCAAATGCTTCATATTCTTCAAAACATTCACTTTTCCTCTATTTTAATGAAATGCAAGTATTTGGCCTCAAAATCGATGGAATTTGGATAATCTGAAGGTATGGGATGATTCCTCATGATGAGACGGAGCTACACGCCAAATTTCAGCCCAAACGGAGCTTTCTATAGAGTACACGGTCATGGGTGTGCACCCATACACGGCGGTGCATCACCCAGACAACCTAGACCTTCCCGAGCCATGCACGGGCGTGACCATTCATCCATACATGGCCATGAAGAGTAAGTTCTGCACAGAATTGGATTTCCCGAGCTGTGCATGGGCATGGCCATGCATCCATGCACGGCCGTGTATCGTCGCGAACTACTCGACAGGCGTCCGGTATTTCACCGCAACTTTCTATTCTGGGCTCGGAATTGGACAAAATTTGGGGAGTACCTTCCCAACTTAGCCACAAACGATTAGGGACTGGAATCATCGGATTTGAAGAGGCAACCAAGGAGAACGAGCGAAAAAGGTGAGACCTTAGGGTTTTGGGGCAATTTCGGAGGCGACAACACTGTTCCGGCTTGATTTCTTCGTCGTTCCGGTGTGGATCTTTGTCCTAGACCTTCTTCCATCGACGATCTACCCTCCCTTTGTTTTGATTTAATTATTATGAGATATTCTATGTGTTTAACGATTTATACACTAGCATAAACTCTTCTTTTCGGGGTTTGGGCATAGCCCACTGTATGAATGTTTGATATTATGACTTGATCTACATATTTCTTTATTTACCTTCGTTCTTATTCATGTCTAGGATGTTTTATCTCGTGTTTACGTACTAGTCATACATATATATGCTTTAGATAATGTGGGAAGGACCGAGAGGAGAACCACAGTCATCGGAAACCCTTAGACTGGACTGGTGATTTCGTGTTGCGAGAGCACTCGAAAACACCCGAGGAACCCTAATCTTTCACAGATCCCATTGGATTTGACTTAACCTGGGTAAGCCACGAGAGTAGGAGACTTGGGTTAAGTCGAATATCAGACCGTGTCCTGAGAAGGAACGCGTCTGTACCCTAGGGAGGATTACCTTGAGAACCTAGGTGAAACTTTATTTAAAACTTCAAGCTATAATATTCACGCGTTCTTCAGTGTGGTGAAACCTAAAACCCCAATCTTCTCCAATACTCTTAAAACCCTATTTGCTTATTTTCTGCATTGTTTACTTTTAGTCTGCATTAGTTTAATTACTTGCTTTAGGATTAGTGACACTTCTACACCCTTTCGATTACCTAGCTATTGATTAACCGATCAGTTAGTACTTGACCCTAGTCCCTGTGGGTTCGATCTTTTTATTATGCGATAGACCGTGTACTTGCGGTAGCAGCCCGTCTGGGCCCTATCAAGTTTTTGGCGCCGTTGCTGGGGATTAGGTTGCCAATATTAACACAATCAGAAGATTGATAGACTAGGTTTAGTTAGATTTCATTTTGTTCTTGATTCTATTTCCTTGCTATTATTTTTAGTTGTAATTTCTATTTGGTGCGGTGCTACTAATCTTTTCTGTCTAGGTACTTGTTTATGCCCAGAACACTGCTAGAATAGGAAAACTTGTACCTGAAGACCCGGAGATCGAGCGCACTTTCCGTCAAGTCAGAAGAAATTTGAAAAAGCTTAAGCTTGAAGGCAACTTTTCTGACAGTCAAACGATGGAAGCCACTCGCTCATTGAAAGATTATGCAGCCCCCACCATCTCTGACGTGCATTCTAGCATATCACAGCCTGCTATCGAAGCTAACAACCTCAAGATCAAGCCATCACTTGTACAAATGGTGCAGCAGAACCAATTCAGTGGAACAGCCACTGAAGATCCTAACCTTCATTTATCTATCTTTTTGGAATGCTGCGATACTCTTAAGATTAACGGTGCTCATCCTGATGCTATTAAACTAAGACTCTTCCCTTTTTCTCTTAGGGATCGAGCTAGGGCATGGTTGCAGTCTTTACCACAGGCATCAATCACAACGTGGGAACAGTTATCACAAGCTTTTCTGTCAAAGTACTTCCCACCAAGCAAAACCGCCCAGCTCAGGAATCAAATCACCAACTTTGCCCAAAGAGAAGGAGAGTCCCTATATGAAGCATGAGACCGTTTCAATGAATTATTGAGGATGTGCCCGCACCATGGTCTACAAAAACGGGTGATCATCCACACCTTCTACAATGGATTGCTATACTAGACCAGACATTATGTAGATGCTACTGCTGGTGGGGCATTAATGAACAAGAACTATGATGATGCGATGCAGTTGATAGAGGACATGGCTCACAACCATTATCAGTGGTCAGGAGAGAGGAGCCAGAATACTCGAAATTCAGGGAAGTTTGATGCTAACTCAATCGATTCTCTAATGGCAAAAGTAGATTCACTTTCTTCTAAAATTGATTCTATTAATGTATCTGCTTCTAATTCTTGGACTTGTGATGTTTGTGGAGTGATAGGACATTCTGCTGATAGCTGCCACATCTTGAGCGCTCTGAACAAGTCAATGCCATTGGGAATTTCAGGAACCAGAATGACCCCTACTCGTGCACATACAATCCGGGATGGAGAAATCACCCGAATTTCTCCTACAGGTCAAATCAAGGCCAAGTTCCTCCTGCTAATTTTTCTAATCAGAATTTCTCTTCTAATTTCAAGCCTCCCGGTATACAGCATCCATCTACCAATCAAGGACAACAAAAAACTCCACAGAAGTCCAGGCTAGAGTCAATGTTGGAAAACTTCATGGCAACTCAAATGAAGCACAATGACTCTGTAAGTGAGCAGATTCACCAGCTGAACATGAAGGTGGACTCTGTCTCCACCCACCAAAAGATGATGGAAAGCCGGATCATGGAGCTGGACCAGCGAACCAGTTCGTTACTGAGAACCCCAAGAATGCTTCCAGCTCAACCTAAAGCAAATCCCAGAGATCAGTGCAATGCCGTTATGACAAGTGGCGTTGGGCAATTGGAGGAATCTGAAGCTGAAAACATGGGAGATGAAGAGATAGCATCTGCAAACCAGGAAGCGGGACCTCATCATGAGACCCTCAACACACCCGCCACTTGAAGGTTAATAGTAGCTGCTGAGACTTCTGAAGATCCTATACACAAGCAGCTACCACTCAAAGTTGAAGACACTAGTAGTTTTGATATACCATGCAAGATTGGGGACATAGCATTTGATAGAGCACTATTGGACCTAGGTTCTGGAGTCAGCATCATGTCGGTCATCACTTTTGAGAAGTTAAACTTGGGAACTTTTATTTCAACATCTCAGGTTCTGCAGTTTGGGAACGGCTCTAGACTTCAACCGCTCGGGATCGCCAAGGATGTACCGATACAATTTAAAGGACTATTTATCCCCGTTGACTTTGTGATCTTAGACATAGCTGAGAACCCACTCTTCCCTCTTATATTGGGTAGACCATTCCTTACCGCGATCGGAGCTATAATAGATGTCCCACACAAATCGATGACTTTCTACCTTGATGGAAACATTATGTTATTTGATTTTTCTGCTACTGATGACCAATTCTGTTTTTTTGGTTCCAGAGAGAACAAAGAGGTGTTGAAGGAGATTACTGCTCAGTCAAGGAGCAAGATGGAGCTCTTTCCACAAGTTTTTCCTAAACACTTTGGAGATAGACCCTACAACTCTACTGATCTAGAAGGAGATGAGATGGTGGCAATGATGACACACATTGATGATGCCACAGGAGCCGATTTAAAGAAGGGGTTGAAGCCATATAAGGATAGAATTTTAGTTGACCTTGGGATGGCCTATGTGTTTCACCATTCTGTTAATTCATGTTTTGTTAAGACATTTAGAGAAGAACTATTATATCTCATGCTCATTTTAATATGTACATTTCATGGGCAACAATGAGAGCAAAGGTTCCATGCCACCTACTTAGCCTCTCCACTACCAGACCCCCCATGAGCATCATGATGGTCAAGCTAGTGACCCTAAAGAAGCGCTAGTTGGGAGGCAACCCAACCTCTAGTTCATTATTTTTACTTTCTCATTTATTTTCAGCATTTAGATTATTTTACTTTCATATTTTTATTTCATATTTATGCTCTATAAGCTGTACCACACTGATAGGAATTTTTTTGGAATTTTTAGGTACCACCGAGCCATGCACGGTCACACCCGTGCATCCATGCACGGCCGTGACGCGTAACGAGCTTCCGCACCTGCACTCACCCGAGACATGCACGGGCGTGCCCGTGCACCGATACACGGCCGTGCATCATAAGTGAATTTTGTTGGCGCGACCAAACCGATAGCTGCACGGGCTGAGCCATGTATCCATACATGGCCGTGCACGATAAATGAAAAAAAGAGGAGGATACACAGGCTCGTGCACACTCGTGCACGAAACCCTAGCCTCCGCCACCGCCTTCCTGATCCGCCACCTCTAGTGCCCGATCGACCACCGGCGACCCTCCATCGTCTTCCCCACCTTTCGGCAACTGTTTCCCCCAAACTTCCGGCACAGATTCGTACCTCACGACGCCGTCCGCCGCAACCCTAGCATCGGTCGCCGCCCGCGCTTCCGCCGCCACCGTCCGCTTTTCTTCTTTGTCGACATCTCGAAAGCCTCCTACTCAGCACCAGCTACCTCCCCGCACCTCTAAGATGTCCAGACGCAAGCAACCCATCTCCAAACACAGGGCCTCCTCTTCTCACGCCGCCGGCAAACCTCATCCGCCACCTGCCTTGCCACCTACACCTTATGGGATCATCTGCCATGATCCAAAGCAACTTGCCAAGCTTACTGCCCTCGCACACCACCCAGTGATCACCACCAGATTCCTCGATCATGGTACTCTCAACACTCTTGGCGTCTATGAAGATGTACAATGGTTGTTTCAACGCATAGGATGGGAACAATTCTTCACCATCTGCTACCCCACCTACATCCCCATTGTACTAGAGTTCTTATCACCCATGGAGTTCCATGCCAACATTCACACTGATGAAGACAATGACAGTCTATCCTTCCGGCTGAACAACACCGAATATATGTTTACACAGACAGAGCTGAACTCTATATACGGTTTTCCTACAGACGGGACAAGGCTCACAACTACCGCATTCAATGATAGCAATTTTTGGGCTGAACTGACCGACCTGAGACCCTTTGACACCAGGACAGCTAGAGCCACCTGCCTCAGGAACCCTGTTTTGAAGTATGTGCATCGTGTCATGGCACATACCATCTTTGGATGAGGAGAGTCTAATGGCTTAATTAGAGCATCTGAGCTTCAGTTTTTATGGGCAATGCTGCATGGAGTCTGCCTCAACACTGCTTTCCACTTTGCCCGACAACTCCAGAAAGTATCAAGGGCACCGAAAGGTGCAATAGCTCTCAGGGGACTTCTCACCCCTATCGCTCGCGCAGTAGGGATTCATCCCTACCAAATGGAGCAAGCTCGGGGCAACTGCCGACTTGATCTCGATTCCTGTGTTTCAATGCGGATGATAGTGAAGGAAGGTGAACTTTACAGCATGATCTTCCCCGGGAGTGATGTGAAGTTGTCGCTGCCAAACCCTGCATGCACCACAATTCGTGAGCGGCAGAACTAGAGAGTAGAAGCAGTTGAAGATGTGGATGTACCTCTTGCCACTGAACCACCACAACCTGCTCAGCAACGCCCTTCTACCCAGCTTGACCGCATTGAGGCCTATGTCCGCTTTATCCGGGACGCACAGGAAGAGATTCACCTATCTGTCTCTGACGGCAATTACCAGATCCAACAACTTGAGGTAGAAGTGGAGCGCCAAGGACGAACACAATCCTCTATTTTAGAGTTTGTGCATGAGCTTCAGGCGAGACTTTGTCGGTGTTGGGGATGAGCTTCTTTGGTTTCACCCGTCACTTGGTCAGCTTTCCGTTTTTCCAGTAGTTTATTTTAGTTATTAGTTTTTATTTGTCTGCTTTTAGATTATTACATTCTTAGTTGTATGTTTTAGTTTTCTTAGTTGTATTAACATCTATAGTGTCTTACCCAACCCCACTCTTTTCATTCATGATATTTGCTTTGTCTTTTAGTATTGCATTGATCTATGCCTACTTGATTGCTTGGGATTGGAATCTTGACTTTTATCTGCCAATGGTCTACAATGGTTATAGTTTGCACATATGATTCTTTGGTTTACTGTAGTTGATTGATGTAATTAACCCGATTTATTATTGGTAGAATCTTGAAGAGTATGCTTGTTATTTCACCTTAGCCTTGATATGCATCTCATGGGTAGAAAGTGATTGTATCTAGTTTCTGTCTCTACTTTATTTGTGCACTTTGTCATGGGGTTAGAAATAAAAATGGTGGTACCGAAGTGTTCTTGTACATTGCACTTTGTACTTCCACTTGGCACTATTTATAGCATCTCACTAAAAAAAGGGTTAGTGGTACCCAAGTCCCTTGTTCATCATACTTGGCACTAACCCCATGGTTTTCAATAATAACAGTGGTACCGAAGAAAAGCTTGGCACTTGGCACTGTTTGTTCTTATATATATATATATATATAAGGGCACCACATAGGGACTATGTGGTACTGATGCTATTCTCCCATGACTTAGTATACAATGTTATGCCTTCTGAAAGCTTGATCAATCATATCATGTGCGTGAGATGCATTGTAGGGATTTTTGGTTATGTAATTTTGCATGTTCTATAGATTGTATTCATGATAATTGGTTTAATTTTCTTTCCATACTGCATTATAACCTGAAGAATTGTTGTGTTTAACCATTAACCTTATTAGACCTACTTAAGCTACTTTGAGATTCCCTTTTCCATGTCATCATTGTATTCTAAACAATTCAATTGCTTAAGGACAAGCAAAACTTTAAGTCTGATATATTTTGATGACATGTAAAAATATGATATTTCGTGACCCAAAGTCATTCTTATTTTAGAGCATAATGCATGTTTCGTCTCATATATTTACTCAAATGCTTCATATTCTTCAGAACCTTCACTTTTCCTCTATTTTAATGAAATGCAGGTATTTCGCCTCAAAATCGATGGAATTTAAAGAATCTGAAGGTATGGGACAATTCCTCATGATGAGACGGAGCTACACGCCAAATTTCAGCCCAAACGGAGCTTTCTACAGAGTACACGGTCGTGGGTGTGCACCCATACACGACCGTGCATCACCCAGACAACCCAGACCTTCCCTAGCCGTGCACGGGCATGACCGTGCATCCATACACGGCCGTGAAGAGTAGGTTGTGTGCAAAATTGGATTTCCCGAGTCGTGCACGGGCATGGCCGTGCATCCATGCACGGTCGTGTATCGTCGCAAACTGCTCGACAGGCATCGGGTATTTCGCCCGTAACATTCTATTCTGGGCTTGGAATCGGACGAAATTCGGGGACTACCTTCCCAACTTAGCCACGAACGATTAGGGACTGGAATCATTGGATTTGAAGAGGTAACCAAGGAGAACGAGCAAAAAAGGAGAGACCATAGGGTTTTGGGGCAATTTCGGAGGCAACAACAATGTTCTGGCTTGATTTCTTCGTCGTTCCGCCGTGGATCTTCGTGCTGGACCTTGTTCCATCGACGATCTACCTTCCCTTTGGTTTGATTTAATTATTATGAGAGATTCTATGTGTTTAACGATGTATACACTAGCGTAAACTCTTCTTTTTGGGGTTTGGGCATAGCCCACTGTATGAATGCTTGATATTATGACTTGATCTATATATTTCTTTATTTACCTTCGTTCTTATTCATGTCTAGGATGTTTTATCTCGTGTTTATTTATTGGCCATACGTATACATGCTTTAGATGTTGTGGGAAGGACCGAGAGGAGAACCACAGTCATCGGAAACCCTTAGACTGGACTGGTGATTTCGTGTTGCGAGAGCACTCGAAAACACCCGAGGAACCCTAATCTTTCACAAATCCCAATGGATTTGACTTAACCTGGGTAAGCCACAAGAGTAGGAGACTCAGGTTAAGTCGAATACCGGACCGTGTCCTGAGAAGGAGCGTGTCTGTACCCTAGGGAGGATTACCTTAAGAACCTAGGTGAAACTTTATTTAAAACTTCAAGCTTTAATATTCACGCGTTCTTCAGTGTGGTGAAACCTAAAACCCCGATCTTCTCTCGTAATCATAAAACCCTGTTTGCTTGTTTTCTGCATTGTTTACTTTTAGTCCGCATTAGTTTAATTACTTGCTTTAGGATTAGTGACACTTCTACACCCTTTTGATTACCTAGCTATTGATTAACCGATCAGTTAGTACTTGACCCTAGTCCCTGTGGGTTTGATCTTTTTATTACGCAATAGACCGTGCACTTGTGGTAGCAGCCCGTCTGGGCCCTATCACGTTCTGATCCTCGCTTTTGTGCAAGATCTCTACGTTTGACGCAATAACTCAATCCTAAGTTTGTAATTGTTATCATGGCAATACAAATCAGTAAAATTAAATAATAAGAACAATCCTAAGAAAATTCCTATCATACGGTTCTAGGGTTCCAAGTTCTCAAGCAAGTCGCCCCTCGGTCCTTATTGCGAGAACTCTAAATCATGATGACAAAAATAAACTTAAGAGAAGCTTAGAGCAATAATCACATAGGCAAAATTATCAAAGTAGAACAATCATGATGAAAATAAAAATAATCTAGTCATTAAGAAAATCAAAGGGAATTACTCTCCCATGTCCCAAAAGTAGTTTAAGCTAGCATCGTGAAGGAATTACAATAAGTCATGGTTTCAGAAGATCAAAAATCAAGGAAAAAGAAGAGTTTAAGAAAATATAGCACGGCTGTGAAATAAAACACAGCAGTAATTTGCAATTTGAGGCAATGAACAGTGTCGGCGCCTGTTCTTTCTTCGATTCCTCTTCCAATTGATCTCCTTTCGATCTGAAACTTCTGGCATGTCCTCTCCTCCTTCAGATGAAACTTTAGTTTGAAAATCATGGCCGGAGGTGGTCTAGATTGATCGCGGCGGCGAAACCCTAGGCGGCGGCGAGAATCCAGATTTCGCTCTTGACAGTCGATGAAAATTGGGGCTTTCGGTGTGTCTGTAATCCTCTTGTACCCCCGTCCACCATTGTTTCTTACGGCTTTGAACATAGAGCCTTGGATCGTCCGCAATCATCTCCGCAAGAATCGGGCGTCGGGATAGACTTCGGAGTCGCGTTCAGAATGAGAATTACGGTAGTGTAATAGTTCACAGCAGTGCCGTAAAATCGGTCGAGTTTTCTGATCTGATGTCATCTGGGAAATACAGCACCGTAATATGGTTTATGGTACTGTCGTAAAATCGTCTGAACTCTCTATTCGGAAGTGACTGGAAAATACGGCCCGTGTGATCCTTTACGGTGGTGCCGTAAAATCAAGCAAAGTTTCTGTTCTGAAGCACTCTGCAATACGGTACCGTGTAATAGTTTACGGCCATGCCGTAAAATCAGAAAATCCTTCTATTCCGAAACTCGTCAAAATACAGCAGTGGCTCAGATTTTACGGTAGCGTATGAAAATACGGTACCATAAAATAGGTTACGGCACTGCCGTAGTTTGTTGACTTACTCTGTTTTGCGTGACATTTCTTGGGTGATCTCCTCTTGATGATGGTAACTCTTCTATGTGTTTGATTTTGCTTTAAAACGCCTTGAAATAGTGCCTTTTTACCTGAAAATTATGAAAAACCAAAATAGAAGTAGACTTTGCAATATTCAGTGAATTTAGCATGAAAACAAGTAAAAGATCCTCAATTTAGCATGAAAAGATATCTGGAATGATACAAAATATGCTATATATTTTGGTGTCATCAAAATACATAAGGCTCAAACTTTGTTTGTCCTCAAGCAAAAATCAAAATTTGAAATCAAAGATTGATTAAAAGAATAACCTTTTAATGCACAATAAATTTCTAAAATATAACTCATCAATGAAAAACTCTATCAATTGATTTATAAAACTTCAAATAAACATATCATCCTTAGAACTCAATCCTCTAGATCTACAATTCAATCAAATAAAACTTCGCAACATGTACAATAAATAGAATTTTCAATCTCATGATTTCACTCAATTTTCAGTTCAAATCTATCATGCTTTTGTTTACAGGAATTAGGTTTCCAAGATCTTTTTCCACTCATCATTTTTTTTTCATTATTCACATTCTCCAATTCGATTACCACCTTTTGTTTACAGGATGGAGTCACCCCCTCAGGACTTTTCACAGCCAGCTGGTACCTCCACACACACACCTAGGGACAGATTTGCTAGCCACCATGATCCTAGCTTCCAGGCACTCACAGCACAGATGTTCAGTCAGGAACGCCGCTTGGATAAAATGGATGAGACTCTGGGATACATCCACAGAGATATGGAGAGGCTATGCAACCATATGGAAGACGTGGGTAACTTCCTCTATGACCGTTTTGGTTATGCTGATCACAGAGACTATGGCTATCATGGTGATCAGAGAGGAACCCCATACTTTGATCCTGAGGAGACTGCTGCGAGAGACTCGGAGGCTACGCGATCTGACGATGATGAGTAGAGGCTTTGTGAGTATTATCTTCCCTTACCTTTTTGATGTACTATGATTTTCTTTATCTCACTGTTGTTTTATATGATGAAGGGAAGGATGGTGCTTCCATGACTGCCGCCACTGCATTCTGTTTAACATGCCTATTATTCTTATTTCAATATGGTTGTATGATGATGATGATATTGATCTTTACTGATTCGATGGGGTCGTATGATATTTTGATATTCTGATGTTTGATATGATATACATGATGATATATTTTTGTTGATATGATATTGTGATAATTGATGGTGATGATGAGTTCACTCTTAATTTATACTGTTGATGACTTGAATGATTGATGATCTCAAATTCATGATTGAAGAAATAACTCCATCATGTCAAATTTATTTCTTCAATACATATTTGTCTATTGAGATATGACATTGATTGATGCATAAAATTTTGGGGAGATATATTATTTGAAGAATAAAA
>CM050440.1:33533760-33554515 GCA_027562315.1 Costus pulverulentus | reverse complement strand
AATCTAGAAAATTGAGTTCTGAGGATGATATGTTTACTTGAAATTTTGTAAATCAATTAATAGAATTTTTCATTGACAAGTTGTATTTTAGAAATTTATTGAGTATGAATAGGTTATTCTTTTAATCAAATTTTGATTTCAAATTTTGATTTTTGCTTGAGGACAAGCAAGGTTTGAGCCTTATGTGTTTGATGACACCAAAATATGTAGTATATTTTGTATCATTTTAGATACCTTTTCATGCTAAATTGAGGATCTTTTTAGTTGTTTTTATGCTGAATCCATTAAATATTGCAAAGTCTACTTCTATTTTAGTTTTTCATGTTTTTCAGGCAAAAAGGCACTATTTTAGGCGTTTTCAAGCAAAAATCAAATACATGGAAGAGTTCTCATCATCAAGAAGAAGTCACCCAATAATTTTCACGCAAATCGAGACAAAGAACCCAAAATACGGTAATGCCGTAAAGGATTTTATGGTACCGTACTTTACACGGCTACCGTATTATCGAGATCACGGCTGTATTTTTATGATTTACCGAATAGAAGGCTTTCGCGAAATTACGGCACCACCGTAAGAATTTACACAGTTGTATTTTGGGGCGCTTTCGGAAAAGAGACCTTCACTGAAATTACGGCACTGCCGTAAACCATTTTACGGGCCATATTTTCCAGACGTCTTCAGAACAGAAAGTTGCCCTGAAATTACGGCACTGCTGTAAACCAGTTTACGGGCCGTATTCTCCAAATGAATACGACCAAAGAGTTCAGCCGATTTTACGGCATGGCCGTAAACCAAATTACGCTGCCGTATTGTTCTAGCAATTTTAGAATAGAATAATCGATGGATTTTATGGCAGTGTCGTAAGATATTACACTACCGTATTCTTGTGTTTGAACACGATTCCCAGGTCAATGTCCACGCCCGATCCTTGTGGAGATGATTGCGGATGATCCAGAAGTTTATATTCGATGCCGTAAGAAGCAAAAGGGGAGCTTTTCAGGAGAGGATTACAGAGAGACAAAAGGCCCCAATTTTGATTGACGGTGGAGGGAGAAATCACGATCCACGCCGCCGTGGAGGGTTTCGCCGCCGAGCTCGATTCAGATGACCTCTGGCTGTGATTTTTCTACCGAAGCATCACCTAGTGAAGGAGACAACGTACCAGAAGTTTCAGATTGAAAAGAGACAAATTGGAGGAGAAATCAATGGAAGAAGGATCGCCACCACTATTCATGCCTTCTTTTGTAAAATACGGCTATGAAATACTTCACAGCCGTGCCGTATTTTCTAAAAACTCTTCCTTTTGTTGATTTCCGATTTTTTGAAATTATGGAATATTGTATTTCCTTCGCCATGCTAGCTTAAACTACTCTTGGGACATGGGGGAGTAGTTCACTTGACTTTTAATGATTAGATAACTTCTTTTTCAATATTTTGTTGAGTTTGATTTTAGCATGATGATTTTGCTCATGTGATAATTGTGCTTAGACTCTCTTTAAGTTCATGTTATTAATTATGTTCTTAGAATTTTTGTTTGAGACTGAAAGGTAATTGCTTGAGAATTTGGAGCCCTAGAATTTCATGTTAGGATCCCTTCCTTAGGTTAGATCCATCTTGATCTTTTCTAGTAAAATAATTGCCATCATTATAACATGAATCCATAGATCGAGTCTATTTGTCAAACGTGGAGATCTTGTGCGAAAGCAAAGATCGGAACGTTGGAGGTCCTTGAGCAAAACTAGTTGCGAGACTCGGATGCACGAAAGTGATCCTTGAGTTCATCCTTTGATAATATCTTCTTCATGATGAAATCGAATCAACGAAATCCTTATTCATGTCTAGTCATAAAAGTTAAAGTGAACGAAACCCTAGTCCCAGCTTTTCTCTCTGATAATCCCTCTATTAGTTGCCAATTGCTATTCTTGCGATCTCGTTTTGCCTAGTCAGTAAGAAATCAACTATTTAGTATTCGACAACGTAGGTCCCTGTGGATTCGATACTTTTTTATTACTTCGTATACCCGTGCACTTGCGGTTTAACAACAAGTTTTTGGTGCCGTTACCAAGGATTAGTCCAAGGTACACGCGTGCCAGATTTGTTGTGTTCCCTTTCGGGCTTTCATCTTTTCTAGTAGCAGCAATCAGTTTTCTATAATCTATGCACATTCGCCAACTAGTAACAGTTCTAACAAGAATTAGTTCATTATCTTTGTTTTTCATGACAGTTACCCCTCCTTTCTTAGGAACACAATGTACAGGACTTACCCATTTGCTATCAGAGATAGGATAGATAAAACCTGCATCAAGTAATTTCAGAACTTCCTTTTTTACAACTTTTTTCATGGAGGGGTTTAACCTTCTTTGCAAATCTGCATGTGGCTTGTGCTCTTCTTCCATCAAGATCCTGTGCATACAAAAAGAAGGATTAATTCCTTTCAAGTCATCAATAGAATACCTAATTACCTTTCTATGAATCCTTAATTCCTTGAGAAGCAACTCCGTTTCCCTTTTTCCAAGTTGTGCATCAACTATAACAGGATAAGTAGAATTAGGACCAAGAAACTCATAACAAAGGTTATCAGGTAAAGCTTTGAGCTCTATTTTTGGAGTTTGTTCTTTTTCATCACAAGTATTGCAATCTAGAAATTCATTACTTTCAGAATTGGTTCCTTCCTTAAGAATAAAATCAGAATTATATTCAGGGGTTTCAACAAATAAATCATTAAGATCATAAATAATGTCATCCCTATCATGTACACTATAACAATATTCAGAATTTGAAGGATTTTTCATGGCTTAATGCAAATCATACGCGATCTTTTCACCCCCAATGTTAAGTGAAAGCTTACCATTTTTTACATCAATGAGTGCACCTGTTGTGGCTAAAAATGGTCTACCAAGTATTATGGGGATTTTTGCATCTTCCTCCATCTCAAGAAATACAAAATCTGCTGGGATGAAATACTTGCCTATTTGAACAGGCACATCTTCAAGAATCCCCACAGGATATTTAAATGAATGATCAGCGAGCTGCAAAGATATTGAAGTTGGTTTAAGCTCTCACATGTCCAACCTCCTGCAAACAGATAATGGTATTAGACTCACACTAGCTCCCAAATCACATAAGGCTCGGTCAAAAGCCATACTACCAATAAAACAAGGAATAGAGAAACTACCTGGATCCTTCAACTTAGGTGCCAACTTGTTTTGAATAATAGCCCTACATTCCTCGGTTAGAGCCACAGTACCAAAGTCTTCTATTTTCTTCTTATTAGAAAGAATTTCTTTTAAAAATTTAGCATATGTAGGCATTTGCAATAAAGCTTCAGTAAATGGAATGTTAATGTAAAGTTTTTTCAAAATATCTAAAAATTTTCCAAATTATTTGTCTAGTTTTTCCTGTACTAACCTTTGAGGAAAAGGTATTGGTGGTCTATAGGGTGGAGGCAAATCAGATTTAGAATTGTCTTCTTTACATGGCACATCCCCTTTTGGTTCATCACCCTTTTGAGGTGTTAAACTAGGTAGGGTTTGTTCATGTTTAGAGGATTTTTCAAATTCTAACTCTTCATCATGATCACAGTAAGACTCTTTTTCTTTAAATTCAACCTTCCTGTTAAGTTCTCCTAGCTTCTTTCCACTTCTAGTGACAACAACATTGCAATGTTCATTAGGCATCTGATTTTTTATGAAGTTCTCGTGAGCAGTTAAAGATTCTACTTGAGAAGCAATTTGGTTAACCATTCCCTTAAGATTTTGCATAAATTGAGTTTGATCAGTCATAAACTTGTCAAGCTAGGATTCTATACTAAAAGAATTTACCTCTTCAGTTGGAGTTTGCAATTCCTCATTCTTATTCTTACCATGATGATGACCATGTAACATTCTTTCCTCAGGATTCCATTGGTTATGGTTCAGGGATATTTCTTCAAATAGTACAAAAGCATCTTCCACAGTCTTACTCATAACGGCTCCTCCTGCAGAAGTATCAACAATTAGACGGGTATCATCAAGTAAGCCATAATAAAATGTATGAAGTAAAGTCCAATTTTCAAGGTTATGGTGCGGGCACTTCCTTTGCAATTCATTAAATCTCTCTCATGCCTCACTGAATGACTCCCCATCTTTTTGTGGAAAGCTTATAATTTGATTTCTTAGTCGAGTTGTCTTGATTGGAGGGAAGTACTTTGTCAAGAAGAAATTTGAAAGTTGATTCCAATTTGTGAAGGTTCAAGTAGGTTGTGATTGTAGCCATGATTTCGCCCAGTCCCTAAGAGAAAAAGGAAATAATCTCAGTTTTAATGCATCACCAGAAACTCCACTAATCTTAATGGTATCACAATATTCAAGAAAAAGATGTAAGTGTTGATAGGGATCTTCAATTGGATGTCCTCCAAATTGATTCTGCTGGATCATGGTCAAGAAGGCAGGATTAATCTCAAAATTATCGGCTTCAATGCTGGGTTTGATAATGCTAGAGTGTATTTCTCGTGGCCTAGGGACAGCACAGTCCCTAAGTAATCTCTGTCCTGCCATTGCATTTAAATTTCCTGTATAGTCTAAAGCAGACAGATTAAGTAACTCAATAAACAGAGAAGAACAGATAGATAAAACATGAATTAATCCTAGTCTAGCAATAATCTCAATATTTTCAATATTGACAAAACTAAGGTCCCCGGAAACGCCGCCAAAAACTTGTTATGATCCGCAAGTTTACGGATACTCGAAGTAATAAAAGATATCGAACCCATAGAAACCTATGTTGTCAAATACTGATCAATTGATTTTTCACTATCTAGGTAATCGAATGAAAGTCAGGTAAATATCGCAAACACACGGAAAGATACTGTTAGAGAGAGAAAACTGGGACTAGGGTTTCATTCACTTAGATTTTCATGACTAGATGTACAAAGATGCTCATCAATCAAATTCTATTTTGATAAAGACATAATTTACCTAAAAAGGGATTATCTCACTCTCGTGCAGATAACCATGCAAGAATAAATTTTCACTTTCACGCAAGATTCATCTCAAGCTAATGATAGGTAAATCATCAATCGAAGAACTCGAGGATCACTTTCTTGCATCTGTATTCTAAGTTGATTGTCTCAAGCGGAAACTCAATGATCACCGTCGTGCATCCGAGTCTCAACACAAGTTTTGCCTATGGTTCTCTAACGTTTCGATCCTCACTTTCGTGCAATATCTCTACGTTTGACACAATAACTCAATCCTAAGTTTGTAATTTTTATCATGGCAATACAAATCACTAAAATTAAATAATAAGAACAATCCTAAGAAAATTCCTATCATACAGTTCTAGGGTTCCAAGTTCTCTAGCAAGTCACCTTTCGGTCCTTATTGCGAGAACTCTAAATCATGATGACAAAAATAAACTTAAGAGAATCTTAGAGCAATAATCACATAGGCAAAATTATCAAAGTAGAACAATCATGATGAAAATAAAAATAATCTAGTCATTAAGAAAATCAAAGGGAATTACTCCCCCATGTCCCAAAAGTAGTTTAAGCTAGCTTCGTGAAGGAATTACAATAAGTCATGGTTTCAGAATATCAAAAATCAAGGAAAAAGAAGAGTTTAAGAAAATACAGCACGGCTGTGAAATAAAACACAGCCGTAATTGCAATTTGAGGCGATGAACATTGTCGGAGCCTCTTCTTTCTTCGATTCCTCTTCCAATTGATCTCCTTTCGATCTGAAACATCTGGCGTGTCCTCTCCTCCTTCAGACGAAGCTTCAGTATGAAAATCACGTCCGGAGGTGGTCTGGATTTATTGCGGCGGCGGAACCTTAGGCGGTGGCGTGAATCCTGATTTCTCTCTTGATAGTCGATGAAAATTGGGGCTTTCAGTGTGTCTGTAATCACTCGTCGCCCCGTTCCCCATTGTTTCTTACGGCTTTGAACATAGATCCTTGGATCATCCGCAAGAATGAGAATTACTGCAGTGTAATAGTTCACGGCAGTGCCGTAAAATCGGTCGAGTTTTCTGATCTAATCTCATTTGGGAAATACGGCACCGTAATATGGTTTACGGTACTGCCATAAAATCATCTGAACTCTCTATTCGGAAGTGACTGGAAAATATGGCCCGTGTAATCCTTTACGGTGGCGCCGTAAAATCAAGCAAAGTTTCTGTTCTGAAGCGCTCTGCAATACGGTACCGCGTAATAGTTTACGGCCGTGCCGTAAAATCCGAAAATCCTTCTGTTTGGAAATTCGTCAAAATACGGCAGTGGCTCATATTTTACGGTAGCGTATGAAAATACAGTACCGTAAAATAGGTTACGGCATTGCCGTAATTTGCTAACTTGCTCCGTTTTGCATGAAATTTCTTGGGTGATCTCCTCTTGATGATGGTAACTCTTCTACGTGTTTGATTTTGCTTTAAAACGCCTTGAAATAGTGCCTTTTTACCTGAAAATCATGAAAAACAAAAATAGAAGTAGACTTTGCAATATTAAATGAATTTAGCATGAAAATAAGTAAAAGATCCTCAATTTTGCATGAAAAGATATCTGGAAAGATGCAAAATATACTATATATTTTGGTGTCATCAACAGTCACAAGGCTAGCATTCCCTACATTGTGCAACTCGATCAATCTAAAAGAATCAAGGATTTTAGGTTTTCTGTATCCATAAATGAGATGAGCAAAACAAAGATATTGGACAAATAATAGTGCAAAGAGGATGCTAACTGATACTATCAAAACATCATACTATAACACATTAATTAAAAATAGGAAAATTTTATAAACACTATAATGAAAAAACAATTCCAACCAGAGATAGCACATGCATATTCACTTAAAAAATAATAGCACCAATAGCACATATTCAAATACTATAGATATATATGAAAGATATCAAGAACCTAAATAAATAGGCATACAACCTAAATAAAGACTATAGATACATCACATGCAAAACATATGTAAGTAGTGTATCATATTTACCTACATTAACAATAGATCAATTACATCACATCCAAAACACACCAATCACCTTAGTTAAGTATGTAATATATAATCTCAGCAAACACTCAATTAAGTATTTAATACAAAATCTCAACAATACATCATGCTTACTAGGATCATCAGCAACACATAGTATTTTAGTCATGTATGAGCACAAATATCAACAAGAGCTGATCCAAAACATGACAAAAAGCCATTACTTATCACTCATATCTAGTAGTTCATTAAGCACTGCTAAATGGGCACATTCAAGTGTAGTGAAAAAAAGTCTGGACTTATCTTTGTTACTCCCCAAAATTATATAAGCATGAACTAATTGATGATTTGGCACTCCAATCTTCTGTAACTCTTCATATATCTTTTGAAGCTCTTTCTCTTTTTTCATCTCATTCTCTTTCTCCTCCATTATCTATTTCTCTTTCTCTTTCGCTTTCTCTTTTGCTTTCTTCTTCTCCTCCATTTTCTCTTTCTCCTTCTCTTTCTCTTCATTATCATGATCTTGTTGTTGAACCAAATGCTTGAAATAATTCACAAGTTTAGAAAGCTGTTGATTTGTATTTTTTGTTGTAGCTTCATACATTTCAGGTAATGCTGTAGAATTTCTCTTTCTCTTACCATTCTTAGAAGATGTGGAATCAGCAATGGTTGTTTTATCGGTTGGAGTAGTTGGCATACCATGTGAGCTTGAATCATCATTATCGCTATCCCCTATGTCATGCAAGTCAAAAGCTAGATGCTTGTTGGGGTCTTCACTTTCTCACCACAAGTGCTTGACAAGTTACCCATGGCACTATCTTTTGAGAAAAGATCTCCCAACTTATCATAATTGCTCATAGGGGTGGTCCTCTATCTCTTGAAATTGGGATTAGCCTATATAGATAGTAAATATATATAAAATAAACAAAAACATAAATACTCAAAACACAAAAAATAAATGAACAAACTGAAAGTTTATATACCTTTATAAGATCTTCCCACACCTGGTCTTCAGCTTGAAACATTTTTGTTTCATTATTCCAATTTATACCACTCTTATTCTTTAACAACTCATGACAGGTACTGAAAGTATTTTTTAGCATTTTGATCCAATTTTTTAAGTGGTCTTTCATCAAAATAATACCCAACTATTGTTCAATAAATAAATACTTGCATATTTTTGTATGCAACCGATGTAAACATACCATCAATCCTGAATCCTCTTGTTTGTTGTTCTAGCATTGCATAAATAAATATAATGTCCATCTCCTTTGTCCATTTGATGTTCTCTTTCCTTGAAGTTTTAGCTGCCTTACCTTTTTTGCTCATATTATGTCAAAGTAAAAAAAAAAGGAGACTATGACAACAAATATGTTAGTGAGTTAATGTACAAAAAGGAATCAGCATACATGTCAAACACATATATCAAACATAGTAATGATAAAAATGTCAAACATAATAGCTGAATATAAAAGTGACTTCAAAAGATATTAACACAAATGTCAAACTAAATATTCAAATATAGTAATGATAAAAATGTCAAACATAATAGCTAAATATAAAAGTGACATCAAAAGATGTGAACACAAATGTCAAACTACAGATATCAAACATAGTAAATGTCAAACTACATTGCATTTACAAAATATAATCAGTCCACATTAAGGATTCCATAGAGTCTCAGAGTTCAATCCCTTTTTGTGCATCTTCATCTAATCTTTCTGATCCAACAACATATTGGCTCATTGTATTTGTTAATTCCGCATCAACTTCCCCAAGTATACTTTCCTTAGGATCAACAACCATTAAATAGTTGTGTAAAACACAATATGCAAGAATACTTTGTATATGTGTCTTAACAGGATAATGGAGTTTTGTGCCACTTGCTATGATTGGAAATCTTTTTTTCAATACACCAAAAGCTCGTTCAATCACATTACGAGCAAAAGCATGATGGTGATTGAAAAGTTTCTTTGCATTTTCTAGATCATGTTTTGAATATTATTTCAAGTGATAGCGGACTCCTCTATATGGTATGATGAGAAAACTTTTAATCTCAAATCCATCATCACCTAAATAGTATTTTCCTACGATAAGAAAAGGTACTTTAATAAGAAATTTATGACCTATTAAAGATAATTCTTATTGAATAAAAACCTCAAAATTTACCTTTTAGAATTTCTAAACGATCAGATCTACAAAGAGTATCCTTTAATATTCGGGAGTCGGATGCTATCCCTTCCCAACTAGGGATGATATATGTAAATTTCAAGTCAAATGTACATGCAGCTAAAATATTTGTTGTTGGCCAGTCCTTTCTTCCTCTATACCAAAGTGCATCCTTACGAGGCACTCTTACACAGACATATGTCCCATGAATATCTCCTATACAATCCTGTATTTTTATATAACTCATTTAACTATTAAAATAAATAAATTATACTAATGTCTAATAGTCACATAACTTGAAATAAGGATAGAATCTATCTATATTGCGTAGCTGAGGACTCTCCACTAAACCATCAGGTTGTTTGATAAATTGATTAAGTAAACTTATAATTGCTCTAATACCTCATGAAAATGATAACTAACACTTCCTGGTCCACGAAAAAAGAAAAAGCAAAGCGCTCGATTCTTGACATTATGGGCAACTAAATATAGAAACCTTGCAACTTTCTCCTCTATAGTAGAATTTTTGGTGTCTTGAACAAGGTTTTCACCTCGTACAATCTCACACAGATGTAAAAAGGCTTCCTTGTGCATTCTTAAAATGTTATAACCTATTTGATTTGAACTAGTTAAATTTCCTAACAGTTCAGATCTCATGTTATCCTTATAATCATTACTATTCACTAGTGGCTTATCCACATACGATGGGCTTTAATAGAAGGCGAAGTTGGTGAAGTCGTGCAATATAAACTCTAGCCACACATGCTACTAGATAACATAGAATTTGGCATTTACACTTTCGAATAATTCTCCAATCTTCATTTTATTGGGAAACCCCCAGGATTTCAAAATTTTTGTTACATACACAGCGGAAGCAATCCCTAAAATAGGTCAGTCCCAAAAACCCAGAAGATCAAGTCAAGCAAGGGAGTCGACACGATGTGAAAGAGATGATACCTTCAAGCAATTGGGAAGATGTGATATAGGCACCCAAGTGTTCACCCTCTGTAGTCTCGCGCACAACTGATCCTCGAGTTATCTTCTTCCACACCTGGTGCTAGCCTCAGGAAGAAGATCCACGCCATGGGAGTCTCCCTGGACCACTTGCGCCACCCGCAAGAAAGGATGCGCCATGGGGAAGGAAGGGAGGAGGAGTAGCCGCCAATGCCTTCTTCAATTAAACCATGGAGGAAGGAAGGAGAAAACTTATGGCCCTTGATCGAAGAAGCCTTGCATGAAGGATGATGCTCTCACCCCTTTGGTTGAACACACCAAGATCAGAAGATTATTTGCTCAAAGGGGGCGGCAAGGCATCTTAATATAGGCACAAGGGAAGAGTTATGCGTCAAGGAATATAAGGAAAGGGTGGGCGGTTTAGGGTTTTAGATAAGGAAAGATTTCAAGTTCTTTCCTCTTATTTTTATCCATCAAATCATATCAGCCAAGCCTTGCGAAGAAAAGCTCAATCAGCTATATGCGCCCATCCAAGCTCTTGCCATAAAGGTAAGGTTTCCTTTCATGCATTAGGTGTCAATCCTATTCCAAATAGGATTCCATGTGCCTAAGGCTTGCCAAAGGATGGCAAGGCTTCCTTTCTAAGTGCCTAGGCCAAGTCAAAGGCAACTAGGATTTGTCTAATTCAACATTAGACATCAAATCCTAATTCCATTAAGCTATTAACACAAATCCTAATCCAATTACTACTCATAGGCGCCAATCTCCTTCCCTCACTTGTTGGTAGGCCCTATTACTTAAATGTAAGTAATGGACCACGCTAGACTTCATAAACAAGTTGATTAAGTCATCGGACTCAATTCGATACAACCCAGTTAAATATGACTAACCATGGTTAACTCGGGGTCAACCTGCCAAAAATAAAGTTTAGCTCCATTAGGTTTCCTCCATCTCATCAGGCACATCGACGCTGATGAAATCTCCCAAATAGATTTGAGTTATGAAATAACTTGATCTTAAGGCTACCTGATCAATACGAGAACTTGAGTATCAAGGTGTGCGACCCTATAGGTTCCTTTGACATTGGCAGTGATGAACTCATGTCATCACAAGCAGTGTGTGACACCTAGCAGTGCATTGCTGCTACCCAATTCTTTGGAATAGATATCAACATCGATATCCCCATCATCGCAACAAGGTACATATGCATTCCAGTCTCTTTGCAAACTGATATCCGATTGGACAAAGTGTGCCACCACTTTGTTTATACCCAATCTCATGGTCATGACTAATCCAGCCTTCACCTGGGAATAGCCATACACTTTGAGTCATGCATCCATATAGGACCTGTGGATATCAAGCTTCCCTTAGGAAGGTCCAATCCTATGTTTGTACATTGATCTTCTCATATAGGTCATGACATACTCAATGACAATCATTATAGCCTCCCAACTATGGTGAGGTGTTAGGTTGTATCAAAGTATATCTCTAACCATGTAGAAGGGTCAATGACCTCAAGTCAAGGGATCAATGCATCTCTTGTCACTTAAGAGGTTAACTCATAACACCAAGTTAGAGTTTTACATATCAATGCATCACTTGTCACTTAAGAGGTTAACTCATGACACCAAGTTAGAGTCTTACAGTGTGTCAGTCTAGTATATCCACCACTGATCTACCCATATGCCTATGTTAGTACCACATGCCTAATCCGCCCATATACTAGTCCCACATGTACCAAAGCTGTACCTTATTGTTGTAGTCCACAAGTGCACAGATACTCAAAGTAATAAAGAAAGATATCAAACCATAGAGACCACGTTTGTCAAGTACTAAATAATCGATTTCTAACTATCAAGGCAATCGATACTATGCAAGTGAACTAATAAAGGCTAACGAAAATATCAGAGAGAGAACCTGAGATTAGGGTTTCATTCACTTTAATTCCTATGTCTAGATATGAAAAGATGTTTGTCATTCTAATTCTATCATGATAAAGATGTAATTTACTTCATAAAAGGATCATCTCACTTTCATGCGGACGATCATGTAGAGACCGATCTTCGCTTTCACGCAAGATCTATCCCAAGCTGAAAATATGTAAATCTTCAATCAATGAACTCAAGGATCACTTTCATGCATCCGAATTCTATGTTGATTATCTCAAGGATCACTTTCGTACATCCGAGTCTCAACACAAGTCCTACTTATGGTTCTCCAACGTTCCGATCCTCACTTTTGCACAAGATCTCCACATTTGATAAATTAACTCAATCCTAGATTCAAATTATTAAATATTGTAATTATTTTTATAAAAGCAAGAAATAAGAACTGACCTAATTTCTTAAAGTAAGTTCCTAACTTGCAATTCTAGGGTTCCAAGTTCTCAAGCAAGTCACCTTTCGGTCTATTGTGAAAACTCTAAAACATGATTAATAACATGAATCTATGGAGAATTAAAGAGCAATTATCACATAAGTAGAATTATCATGCTTAAATTATACATGACGAACTAATGAAAAATTTATCTAGCTATTAAGAAATCAAAGGGAATTACTCCCCCATGTCCCATAAAAGGTTTAAGCTAGCATGGATGAAAGATTACAATAATCCATAGTATCAAAGTGTAAGAAATCAAGAAAGAGGGGAAAAACAAATAACCACACGGCTGTAATTTCCATTACAGCCGTAATTTCCACTCGTGAACAGTGTCAGCGTCGGCTTTGTTGTTGATTTCTCCTCCGATTGATCTCCTTTCACTCTGAAACTTCTGGGTATGTTCTCGTCCTCCAGGCGAAGCTTCCCCTCAAATTTCATGACTGGAGATGCGTTGTACGCTTCCCGGTGGTGAAACATAAGGCGGTGGCGTGAAACTCTATTTCTCACTCGTCGGTGGATGAAAATTAGGGCTTTTGGCGTCTGTCTATTCTCCTCGCGAAAAGCTCTGTTTTTGCTTCTTACAACTTTAAATTTTATTGCCTGGATCGTTCGCAATCGATTGCGCAAAAATCGGACTTTAAGGTTGATCGGGAAAATTGCATCCCGAGTTAGAATTACGGCCGGGTTTTTGGTTGCGGCACTACCGTAATTTCAATCGAGTTCTCTGATCGAAACTGTTTGGAAATTACGGCACCGTAAAATAGATTACTTCAGTGCCGTAATTTCTGCCAAAATTTCTGGTCGGAAAGCGCTCCAAATTACGGCCCATGAAAATCTTTACTGTAGTGCCATAATTTCCGAAAATCTTTCTAGAAGAAAAATTCCCAAATTATGGCAGTGCTCTAATATTACAGTAGCCGATGAAAATACGGTACTGTAATATAGATTATGGCCCTACCGTAATTTGGTCTGAAGCTCCAATCTTCATGAAATTTGACTTGTAATTTCCTCTTGATGGTGGGAATTCATTCATGCATATGGAACTGCTTGAAAACGCCTAAAAATCATGCCTTTTTACCTAAAAATCATCAAAAACCAAAAAGAGTGTAGATTCCGCAGTATTTGATAAAAAAGACATAAAAATAAGCAAAGGTTCCTGAATTTGGCACAAAAAGATACGTCAAATGGCACAAAATTTACTATAAATTTAGGTGTCATCAAACACATAAGGCTCAAACTTTGCTTGTCCTCAAGCAAAAATCAAAAATTGATCATAGGCATAAATTTTCTCATGAAGAATAAATTTCTAAAATATAATCACTAATGAAAAATCTCACCAATTGATTTATAAAATTTTAAATAGACATATCATTCTTTGAATTCAATTCTCAAGATCCACAACTTGATCGAATAAGACTTCGCAACTCGTATAAAAAGTAGACTTTCAATCTCATGAATTCATCTAATCTTCAGTTCAAATCTATCCTACTTTTGTTTACAGAAATAGGATATCCAAAGTCTTTTTCCACTCAAAATTTTCCTTTTCTTCATTTTTTTTATTCTTTTTGTATTTTTGATGGTATGTACCCACATCGATACACATTTTTTATTTGGGACTTCAACTCTTGTCTTAGGTACCACTGTCAATTTTGCATAGTACCAAATAGATGAGTCATTTTCTTTTTCTTTCTCTCTAATTTTTTTTCCAGACTTCAACACATATATTCGGTACCACTATCAATTTTGCACAGTGCCAAGTAGGGGAGTCACTCACTATTTTTGGATCTTTGGATTCTTTCTTCCCAACAAATAGCAAATAGACTAAACATCAATTAGATTAATCAATTAATATTAATTCAAAAATTATACTCATATGCTGATTTTATTCAAAAAGTCACTTCACTTTTAAATTAAATTCGTCAAATAATATATCTCCCTAAAATCTCACTTATCAACCAATGAAAATTTTCAAAAGTAGATATATATTTGAGAAATAAATTCGACATGATAGATTTAGTCCTAATCACAAGCATGAGTTCATTCAATATCAATAGAATCATACAAGGCATCAACAATAAATTATTCAAAAATTTGGACTTGGCCACAAATCAACATATCAATAGAAATGGTATATACTCATCAAATATGAAATTAACACAATGTTATCTCATCAAGAATCAAGCATTCAATCATGCACCTCCACAAGGTGCTCAAAATATCATCATACAACCCAATCGAATAATTTATCAATATCATCATCATACAACCATATCGAATGAATATAAGCATGTAAAGCAGAGTAGCAATGGCGGACACAACAAGTATGGAGGAAGCATCCTTACCTATAAAACATGAAACATCAATAAGATAAGGTAAATGAAATGCAAAAAGTAAAGGGAAAAAGATACTCACAAAACTCTACTCATCATCTGATTCAATCTCCTCGGTGTCCTCCTCTGCTGCATCCATAGGATCAAAGGGCTGCTCTCTCTGGTGCCCACTATGGTCTCCACCTCTCCTCGAGTCCTGGAATCCAAAATGATCATATAAGAAATTCCCCATCTCTTCCATATAGTTGCTGAGATGTTCCACATCATAGTGACGGTGATGCATCAAGTCCTTTATTTGCCCTACGGTGTCCATCATCCTCTCCATACGATGTCCCTGACGATATATTTCAGTAGAGAGTGCCTAGAATCCTGGGTCAAAGGCACTGGACCATCCTCCAGTAGGTCTATGAGAAGAATCAACAGCTGGGGATGTAGGATCAGCAGGCCGGTGAGATGGTGACTCCATACCAAAAGGATCATCTCTTCCACCCCAAGTGGGTGGTGGTGGAACTGCACTCAACGGTGGTGTAAAAGCAGCCTCGGTAGTGATCGATGAAACCTTCCAATTTGCCCTTTCTTTCACAGTGGTCTTTTCTACATGGGGTAATGGTAGAGTAGGGGCATTTGGTCCAAGGACCAAATAAAAGACATCCCCTTCTCTAACTATCATTTTCATTGCCATTCAAGACTCAAGATCAAGCCTTGCATTCCCCCTTGCCACTTCAATCCCATATGGTTCAATATTCAGATGTAAGGCTATGGGTGTAATCAGCCCTCCTATTACAATTGCTCCCTTCTTTGCCCTAGCCACTTTATCCATGTGCTTCATCAAAAAGAATGCAACATCTACCACTAGTCCATTAAGCATCCCCCAAAGAAAGTAAAGCTCAGTTTGTCTTACCATGCCATCACTGTCTCCTCTGCCAAAGACTGTGTGAACAAGAACTCTACGAACATACTTTATGCAAGAATTTGTGATCCTTGAAGCTCTAGCAGAAACAGCAGAAAAATGAATTTCATGGGTAATCTAGTTCCAGAACACATTCTCAATAAACCCAATTGGTATTTGAGTATACCCTCCTGAGCCCAAGTGAAAGATGGATCTGACTTCTCTCAAATTTAACTTTCTCTCCACATTAGCTAGCCTGAATGTGATATATCTCCTTCAGCAGGTCCATTAGAAAACTCTCTTAGATCCACATTCAAGCTGCTCAAAAATTCCAAAGTAAGTGGCAAATAGGTGTATGACATCATCTCAAAAAATCTTCTAGCCCTGATTCGCTCAAACATCCAAGATACACCCTCGTAGAGCCCAAGTGCCTCTAAAGTCCTTTTATCGGCATATTTTATATTGACAACTCTTTTTTCAACCAATTGATTGTACCTTGACTCTTGAATTTCATATGTAAATACAATGCCATAGGGATTCGGTGGTGTGGAAGATGTAGTTGGTCCTTTTCCTCTTTTATTTGAGACTACTTGCTTGACCTTAGGTGCCATGAGTGAACTTCAAGAATGAACTAAGCTGCACTTTGAATTTCAACACAATATAGCAAAGTACACCATTCTAATCATACTTCCAACATGAAAAACAATGCTCATTAAGCATTATAGAAGCAAAGATCAACTAATATGCATGCTTGAACTCAAAGATTCAGTTAAAGATGAAATGGGCGAAATGTGAACAGTGAAACTCAGCAAATCCAACTCGTTTAAGCTTAAATCTCTCATAAAAATTGATCAAAAATGCTAGAAATGAACCAGAACTAGTCGCCTATCATCTAATAAGTAAATAGAAGCAATAATCTCTGAAAACAACCAAGTATCGAAGAGAAACCAACAAAGGGGCAAAATCGCATGAAAACTCACCAAAACAGAGAAATCGATGAAGCGAGTACCAGATCGGCGGTGAAAACCTGAAAGGAAGGATCAACGGCGAGCTCTCACGGTCGGAGAAGGTCTGAAGATGAAGGTCGGTGCGAGAACGAGTGAGAAATCCCAAAACACGGCCTAGAAAACCCTAAAAAATGGCACAGGAATCGCGTCAAAAAACATAATTACGGCCGTAAAAAGCATTATGGCAGTGTCGTAATCGGGCGAAATTGAAAAACACAGGCCGTAATTGCAAAACGGCAGTACCGTAATTTGGCTCAAACTCTCGGGTTGAAAAACATCCCTAATTACGGTACCGTAAAAAAGATTACGGTAATACCGTAAAAACGTGAAAAATTTCTAGTTAAAAACAAATGAAAATTATGGTACCATGAAAATGGTAACGATGGTGCTGTAAAAATAATGACAGGAAATTTTTTTTAATAAATAAATTAGCTCAAAAATATGGCCCATAAGAATCCTTACGGCAGTGCCGTAAAAGCAAAAATACTCTCGGATCAATTTTGGACACAAAATACGGTATTGTGAAAATACTTACGATAGTGCCATAATCTCATCAAACCTTTCTGGTCAAAATTTACAGGAATTACGGTACCGTAATATACATTACGGTAGTACCGTAATTTGTGACAAAACTTATTTTTCCCACAAAAATTAAAGAAAAATTAGTTCTAAGAACAAAGTAAAAATAAGTAAAAAAAAAACTAAAGTTAGAAAGCTTGGGTTGCCTCCCAAGAAGTGCTAGTTTAAAGGTCTTTAATTGACCCTTCTGCACTCAATTTTGATTTTGATTTCTTCAATTTCCACTTTGAGTTTTCTTTGATTTGAGCATCACTATGAAACACATAAGGCTCAGTCCTGAAACAGTGTCCAAATTTACTCAATATCTTCTTTCATTTGTCAATCAACTTAGAGCCTCTTCTTCTTCTTCTCTTTTTCTTCTTCATGTCAGAAATTTGATGTCCTTTCTCCTGTAATCCTCTATCAATATCCTCAGAAAAATTGTTAGTTTTAAGATTAGAGGATTTATCAAATAAATTACAAACATCAATGACAACATCATCTACTATATCGATACTATAACACGATCCAGAATATGAAAGTTTTTTCAAAGAATCAGCAAGATCAAATTCAATTATTTTTTCACAAATATGAAAAGTGATTTTTCCTTTTTTTAACATCTATATATGCTCCAGCAGTAGCCAAGAAGGGTCTACCAAGAATTATGGGATTTTTATGATTTTCTTCCATGTCAAGTACTACAAAATCTGCAGGTATGAAAAATTCACCTATCTTGATTGGAACATTCTCTACAATACCTATAGGATACTTTACCGAGCTATCAGCAAGATGCAAAGATATGGATATTGGTTTAAGCTCTCCAATGTCCAGCTTCCTACAAATAGATAAAGGCATTAGGCTTACACTGGCACCTAAATTACATAAGGCTCGTTCAAAATACATGCTTCCAATAGAACAAGGTATAGAGAAACTACCTGGATCCTTCAGTTTTGGTGGCAATTTATTCTGAATAATAGCACTACAGTCTTCAGTTAAAGCCACAATACCATAGTCCCCAATTTTTCTTTTGTTAGATAAGATCTCTTTCAAAAATTTTGCATATGATGGCATTTGAGATATAGCTTCAGTAAAAGGAATATTAATGTAAACCTTTTTCAACACTTCAAGAAATTTGCCAAATTGTTTATCAAGTTTTGCTTGAACTAACCTTTGGGGAAAGGGTATAGGTGGTCTATAAGGTGGAGGTAAATTAGGTTTAGAATCATCTTTCTCGCATGGCACATCCCCTTTTGGTTCATCACCCTTTTGGGGTGGCAAACTAGCTTGGGTCTGCTCATGCTCAAAAGATTTTTCTAACTCTAATTCATCATCATGGTCATCATTTGGCACTTTTTCATTGATCACAACTTTCCCTTTGGGTTCCTCTAATTGTCTCCCACTTCTAGTGATGATAGCATTACAGTGCTCCCTAGGGTTCAACTCAGGTTTAGCAAGTAATTTTCCTGGGAGTCCATAAGAACTACTGGCTTGTTGTGCTATTTGATTTTCTATGAGTTTCTTGTGGGCTGCTGATGATCCTACTTGAGAAGCTAATTGACTAACCATTCCCTTAAGATCTTCAATTTCTTTGCTTTGATTTTGCATGAACTGATTTTGATTAGTCATATTCTTTTCTAGCATGGACTCAATGTTTGAATTCTGATTTGGGTTTTGACTTTGATTTGGCTTATTTTGGAACCCTCTATTTTCAGTTTGTCCCCCTACATTGTTGTTTTTCAAAGATAAGTTGGGGTGATTCCTCGATCCAGGGTTGTAGGTACTAGAATAGGGATCATTGTTTCTACCTTGAATATAATTCCCTAATGCATTAACATGTTCACTATCTTGACTAGCAATGACTTTCCAATCTTCAGAGATATGACCATTGTTACCACATATATCACAAACAAGAGATGAAGAAACAACAGCAGTTTGCATCTTAAAGGAATCAAATCTGTTGCATAAAGAGTCTACCTTCTCTGCCAAGGTGCGCCAACCATCACTTTCATTCTTACCTTGAGAAGGTTTATAAAGCACTCCTCTCTCTGAAGTCCAATAGTTATAATTTAAAGCCATTTCTCCCAGCAACTTGAAACCATCATCATTGGTTTTGCTCATCAGAGCTCCTCCTGTAGCAGCATCAATAGTTAGTCTGGTATTATAAAGCAAACCATTGTAAAAAGTATGAATTAAAACCCAATTTTCAATACCATGGTGAGGACACTTCTGTTGTAAATCAATGAATCATTCTCATGCCTCACTAAAAGATTCACCATCCCTCTATGCAAAGCTTGAGATCTGGTTTCTCATTTGGATGGGCTTGTTTGGTGGAAAATATTTCATCAAGAAGGCATTGGACAATTGCTCCCATGTGGTGAAGGTACCGGTAGGTTGTGCTTGAAGCCAAAATCGTGCTGGATCCCTAAGAGAAAAAGGAAATAATCTTAGTTTTAAAGCATCTTAGAAACTCCATTAATCTTAATTGTATCACAAAGTTCAAGAAACAGAGAAAGGTGTTGGTTAGGATCTTCAAGAGGAAATCCTCCAAACTAGTTCTGTTGAATCATGGATAAGAAAGCAGGTTTAATTTGAAAGTTGTTAGCCTCTATGACCGGTCTAGCAATGCTAGAGTGAATCTCTCGTGGATTAGGGGCTGCATAATCCCTAAGTGATCTTTGTTTTGCCATGGTCACTTCGCCCTCTTCTTGTTGTCTTTCTTCAAATCTCAACTTCCTACACAGTCTAAGAGTTTTATTTATCTCAGGATCAAAAGGTACAAGGGGTCCTGATCTAAGATTCCTGCGCATGCAAAGCAGATAGATCAAATGATTTCAAGAGAAAAGAAAATAACAGAAAATAAATAAAAATAAAACCTAGTCTAGCAATACTTTCAATATCTTCAATATTGACAAAACCAAGGTCCCCGGCAATGCCGCCAAAAACTTGTTGTAGTCCGCAAGTGCACAGATACTCAAAGTAATAAAGAAAGATATTGAACCATAGAGACCTCATTTGTCAAGTACCGAACAATCAATTTCTTACTATCTAGGCAATCAAAACTATGCAAGTGAACTAATGAAGGCTAACGAAAATATTAGAGAGAGAATCCGGGAATAGGGTTTCATTTACTTTAATTCCTATGACTAGATATGAAAAGATGTTCGTCGGTCTGATTCTATCATGATAAAGATGTAATTTACTTCATAAAAGGATCATCTCACTTTCGTGCAGACGATAATGTATGGACTGATATTCACTTTTGCGCAAGATTTATCCCAAGCTGAAAATAAGTAAATCATCAATCAAAGAACTCAAGGATCACTTTCATGCATCCAAATTCTATGTTGATTATCTCAAGGATCACTTTCGTTCATCCGAGTCTCAACACAAGTGTAGGGAACCCCTTTCAAGAGGGGTGCGAAACCCTAAAGTGGCGCAACATGATAGGCAGCGGATTCAAGGGTCGAAGAGCATGCATTATATGATCAACTTTCGA
>CM050440.1:33516622-33533660 GCA_027562315.1 Costus pulverulentus | reverse complement strand
GTAACAACCTGAATAATAACCATGCCTTTATAAACATAAGAGTTTATTACATGATACTGATACAATCCCAAGGCCTCAAACATTAGGCTTAAGGGCATACCCCAACAACAAGTTCTACTTATGGTTCTCCAACGTTCCGATCCTCACTTTCGCACAAGATCTCCACGTTTGATAAATTAACTCAATCCTAGATTCAAATTATTAAACATGGCAATTATTTTTCTAAAAGCAAGAAATAAGAACTGACCTAATTTCTTAAAGTAAGTTCCTAACATGCAATTCTAGGATTCCAAGTTCTCAAGCAAGTCACCTTTCGGTTTATTGCGAAAACTCTAAAACATGATTAATAACATGAATCTATGGATAATTAAAGAGCAATTATCACATAGTATAATTACTCCCCCATAAAACATGATTAATGAAAATTTTCTCTAGCCATTAAGAAATCAAAGGGAATTACTCCCCCATGTCCCATAAAAGGTTTAAGCTAGCATGGATGAAAGATTACAATAATCCATAATATCAAAGTGTAAGAAATCAAGAAAGAGAGGAAAAACAAATAACCACACGGCTGTAATGGAAATTACAGCCGTAATTTCCACGCGTGAACAGTGTCGGCGTCGGCTTTGTTGTTGATTTCTCCTCCGATTGATCTCCTTATACTCTGAAACTTCTGGGGTATGTTTTCGTCCTCCAGGCGAAGCTTCCCCTCAAATTTCATGGCCGGAGATGCGTTGTACACTTCTTGGCAGTGAAACCTAAGGCGGCGTGAAACTCAATTTCTCCCTCGTCGGTGGATGAAAATTAGGTCTTTTGGTGTCTGTCTATTCTCCTCGCGAAAAGCTCTCTTTTTGCTTCTTACAGCTTTGAATTTTATGGCTTGGATTGGCCGCAATCAATCACGCAAAAATCGGACTTCAAGGTTGACTAGGAAAATTGCGTCCAGAGTAAGAATTACAACCGTGTTTTTGGTTACGGCACTACCGTAATTTCAGTCGAGTTGTCTGATCAAAACTGTCTAGAAATTACGACACCGTAAAATAGATTATGGTAGTGCCGTAATTTTAGCCAAAATTTCTGGTCAGAAAGCACTCATAATTACGGCCAGTACGGTAGTGCCGTAATTTTCGAAAATATTTCTGGATGAAAAATTCCCAAATTACGGCAGTGCTATGATATTACGGTAGCCGATGAAAATACGGTACCGTAATATAGATTACGGCCCTGCCGTAATTTGGTTTGAAGCTCCAATCTTCATGAAATTTGACGTGTAATTTCCTCTTGATGGTGGGAATTCATTCATTCATCTAGAACTACTTGAAAACACCTATAAATCGTGCCTTTTTACTTGAAAATCATCAAAAACCAAAAAGAGTGTAAATTCGGCACTATTTGATAGAAAAATGCATAAAAATAAGCAAAGGTCCATGAATTTGGCAGAAAAAGATACGTGAAATGACACAAAATTTACTATAAATTTCGGTGTCATCACTTATTCACTCAGGTACTTGACTGGGACATAAGTTCGAGCCTAGATGAAATATGTCTCCAGGGATATTATCATCTAAATGTACAAAAGACGCAGATATAAACATAGCATAATAATGACAATGTCAGAAGGATATATATAAAATATCAGTATCAAGTAGAACAATGGATGGGTCAACAACAAGTCATAGGGCATAAACACCAACACATTATTTGTTGGAGCCATTACAATGAAGATTCTATAAAAATATAAATATTACCATGAATAAGAAAACAAAATTAAGCAAAAATATAAGACTTATAACAAGTTAATAAAGAACGGTAAGTTGAATACATGATTGAGAGTCTTATAACAAGTTCAAAAATGCCATCTATGTTAAGCAATTCTTCTACTTAGATTATGTCAAATTATCTATATGTACTAAAATATCATAATGTATGTAAGTGACAAACAAAAATACACTTCTACAAATTTCATCTATGTGGATATCTTTAACAGCTTTAATTTCTCTTTACCTTGATTGAAGTTATTTAAAATAGCAATTTTCTGTGTGTTTATTTCATGACTCAATAATTGTACAAATAGCCATTTTGATTTTGATAATTTGATCAACATGTCTTACATGTTTGACAAGTCCTTGATATCAATTTTGTAATTTGATAATTCACACCATTTTTTTGACATCTTCTAATTGTGAATTTTGAGGATCCATCACAAAAAATTATAACAGTAATGTTTTAGTAGAAAATCAAGTAGTAACTGAAAATCAACTAGCCTATTGCTTTACAAGTTTCAAGAACTGGTTAAGGGTAGACTTACTTGAAGATCTTATTCACTAGGTACTCGGACGTTATTAAATAGGGAAATGGTAATTCTTGGGGAAACTAAATGTAAAATTTACACAAACCATGTAGTTGTGCTCATTGTCTATTTGCTATGTAAATTATACATTTTATGATGCCAGCGAGATTAATATTGCCCACCCATGATCAAGGTAAAACACTCATTTAAGTTTAGGTGTTGTGGTGTACGGCCATTAAGTGATACCTTATCCCAAAGTTGTGTTTCCTTAGACGGAAAATTTAAAATAAATAATGGAAAGTACATTGAATCTAGTAGTATTTTGCATCAAGATTCAATGTATTTTCCATTCTTTCCTTCCAGTTTTCCATCCAAGAAAACACACTAAAGGAATAAACTCATTTTATACATTTACGATCATGGAAGTTGGGTCTAATTAAACAATAAGCAAGTGCGTGAAATGATTGAGATGTTTATTTCCAAGAAAAACATATTCTACTTCCTAGTAGAAATTATCTCATGCGGAAAACATAAGTGGCATAGGCCCCTTGTTATAAATTTATATCACTTCTGATAGCCTTCATGCAACATAAAAATTTGCAAATATTCCAGAATGGAACTTTTGAACATAAATTGTGATACTTGCACACGTGTATCTATTAATGGAATAAAACACCGTACCAAATTATGATAAGTCGAGGGGACTTTAGCATCTAATTATGATAATTACTAGCATACATGGAAAGTGTGAGGCCACATTTTAGACAAGCCGAGCTGGGCTGGCAGACGGGCCCAAGCCCACAACGAGGCATGCGCGACAGCCCAAAAGGACAAAGTCAAAATTGTGTATTGTGATTTCATCGCCCACGTGAGATGAGCGCAATCTTAGGCGCTGATGTAAGTGTGGACGGCGGCAAGTGCTTCGGGTGTAGGTGGCATCGACAAAGTTCCAGCAACGTTGCTGCTCCAGCTTCTTCAGATCCAGTCACGAGCAGCTTATTTGGGAAGCAGATGACGAGGTGCACTTCCTCAGCGAGATCTTCGGGGATGGTGACGTCTTAAGAAGCGGACGACGCGGAAGGCAGACACAAGAGGCGAGCAGCTCCGTCTCCTTCAGAGTTGAGAGGCGGATGTGAGCAACGGAGGATGCAGGAGTAGACGTGGTCCTCGACACAATTGACACAGGCAGTCGATCCTAGCGGCTGAATCTATAAAGCATGAGATCCAGGGTGGAAGAGGGGGCCTGAGACGGGAGGACCGGAGACGAGGGATCCTACAGGAGGCGAGATCTAGAGCACTGAGAGAGTGCGGTGAGTAAGCGAGATCAGAGGTGAAGACTTCTATAAGTCGGCGGCAAGTGTGGCCGCCGACGTGAGGAGAGTGAGTGATGCAACGGAACTATAGGAGGGGTTGTCCTTAGCTATATACTCTATGGGGGTGGAAACTATGATGCGGAAAACCGTTAGAGGGTCTTGAGACGAGGGAAGATAATCATGTCGGAAGGAAACCCAGGAAAATCGATGAAAGTTCGTGCCACTGAGGTGCAACTTGAGCAATACCAGTGATCTAAGAAAGCCAAGGCATGGACTAAAATTGAAAATTACTACCCTCACCAGTAGAGCCAACTTCGAGCATGCATACACATGCAGGCGGATTTCCTCAGGATGCAGCGAAGGGAAGGCGTTCACTCGTCTAAGACTGGGGAAAAGGCTGGGGCGCCTGGCGTCAGAGCTGGAGGGTCGGGCGCACAAGCAGCGGTCGGAATAAGGGCTAGAAAAGAGTTCCACAAGAAGTAGTATGAAAAGGCGAGGTGCCTGGAGTGCCTTAGAGATGCTCCAGCCCTTTTGATTGAATTTAGAACGTAGTACAGAGAAAGGAACGGGAGGACTCATAGGTGAGTCTCTCGGAGTTTGTTCGACCTAGACCTTCGCGTGGGGGAAGGTTTCTACTACAACAAAGCTGAGGAACTAACTAGCCTCAGCCCTCTTTTACTCACCAAGAGGGAGGGGGGATTACACGCAAAACACTTGAGGGTTGTTGGATAAGCCAACAACCCTTTAACAAACTAAAAGGGGGTCAAGATACTCCTAAACAAACTATAGCAGTAGTTACCAACTATTGTAGGCAGGAAATCTACAGTTGGTGGTGCAAGCCTGGTGGTAGGTAGGCGTTTGGGCCAGCTCTTGAGGCCATTCTTTGGGCTGAGTTTGTTGCGCTAAACCATTTCAGAGCAAGCCACTACGAAGCAGCAAAACTTGCTGATCAGGGGCTGGTTCTGGACATTGTTGGCGGTCTCTTAGGCCATGTTGAGGACCTAGTTGTGATAACGGTCGGTTGTAGGCTCTTGCGGTGGTCCTTGGGGAAGATTCGCCATGGGAATAGGGTGGAGAGACTCTATGGAGGCAGTAGATGGGTTGAGAATCCCCACATATCAGTTGGAGGGTGCGAGGAATGCTGTGAGCGTCAAACGCCTGGCCGAACAGAGCTTTTCTGCACTTCTAGGACAATTTTCATTACGGGCTGTAATTTTCATTATGGGCCGTAATTTCAGGCGAAAAACTAGCAGAAACTTTGGAACTTTGAGCAGCAACTTTTACAGTAGGGCCGTAATTTCCATTATGGGCCATAATTTCGGACTGAAAACTGGTAGAAACTTTGGAGCTCTACACAGCAGCTTTTACGGCAGGGCCGTAATTTTTTTTATGGGTCGTAATCTTGGGCTGAAAACTGGCAGAAACTTTGGAGCTCTAGGTAGCAGCTTTTATAGCAAGGCCGTAATTTTCATTACGAGCCATAATCTCGTGCTAAAAACTGGCAGGAACTTTGGAGCTCTGGGCAGCAGTTTTTACGGCAGGGCCGTAATTTTCATTACAGGCCGTAATCTTAGGCTAAAAACTGGCAGAAGCCTTTGTTTGGGTTGAAAATTTTTTGGTATCTTCCTCAGGCCCTATAGAGGCTTCATGGGTGTCTTCTAGGGGTGTTAGGTCACACCCATGTGCTTTTGATGACTTCGTCAATTCCCCAGGGGTGGAGAGAATTCTCCTCCGGAGAAGAAGGGGTTACTATGTCGGTGGCCAGCGCCCCGGAAGGCAGAGGGACATGGAAGGGTAGGAGATCAGCGATGTTGAAGATGGGGCGGGTAAGGGAGTCCTCCAGCAGGTCAAGGATGTACGCGTTGGCACCAACCCTTCGTAGGATCATGAAGGGTCCGTCACAACGTGCATGCAATTTCTAGTTGGCTGTATCCCTCATGCGCTCAGGGTGGAGTCGCACCATCACTTGCTCACCCATTTGAAAATGGTGTGGCCAACGGTGCTTGTTGGCCGTAGATGCGTACCAGGCATTGCTCAAGAAGATCCAACGGCGAATCTCATCGTGTAAACCCACAATGTGAGATCCAAATGCGTATGCCGACTCATGGATGGAATGGGGAGCTGGAACGTTATGCATGTCAATGGGTTTGCGAGGCTGGTGCCAAAGCAAGACCTGGAAAGGAGTGAACCTAGTAGACTGGTTGAATGCGCTGTTATAGCAAATTCAATGATGAGCAGATCGTCAGCCCAATGGCGTGGGAACTCGGTGGCTAAACAACGTAGGAGGTTGGCCAAACTACGGCTCATGACCTCCCTTTGGCCATCGGTCAGCGGGTGATACGCAGACTAGTACTTCAACATGGTGCCAAGTAGGGACCAAAGGGATGTCCAGAAATGACCGACGAACTGGGTGTCGCCGTCGGACACAATGGTAAGGGGCAGGCCATGAAGGCGGACGACCTCTCGAACAAAGAGATGTGTGACGTGGGAGGCATTAGCGCATGCACAAGTAGATAGATCATGATCTAAGATTCCTGCGCCTGCATAAGTAGATAGATCAAATAAACTCAAAATTGCAGAAAAGTACAGAAAATAGAATTAATCTCAGCTTTAGAAAATTTCTAAAGAAAATAACAAAAACAGAAAATAAAACAAAGCCTAGTCTAGCAATACTATCAAATTCTTCAATATTAACAAAAACCATGGTCCCCAGCAACGGCGCCAAAAACTTGTTGTGCCCGCAAGTGCATGGATACTCGAAGTAATAAAAAGATATTGAACCATAGAGACCTCATTTGTCAAGTACCGAATAGTTGATTTTTCACTAGCTAGGTAGTCGAATATGATGTAAGCAAATGATCAAAAAGTACATGAAAAGTCAGAGAGAAAAGCTGGGACAAGTGTTTTATCCACCTTAATTTCAATGACTAGATATAATTAAATAATCATCAAATTATTCTTATTATGATAAAGATATAACTTACTTTATAAAGAAATCATCTCGCTTTTGCGTAAACAATTTACAAAGAACCAATCATTACTTTCGCACAAGATTTATTCAATGCTAAAGATAAGTAAATCATTGACAAGAAGATTTAAGATCACTTTCATGCATCCAATCTTTATGTCAATCATCTCAAGTGAAAACTAAATACTTTCATACTTTAGATTCACAGGTTCTACTTAAGGGTTTCCAACAATCCGATACCTAATTTCTTACGATATCTTCATGTTTAACTCATTAATTCTCCCTAGATTAGAATTATTGACAAGTCAATAAACTTCTAAAATTTATAAATGAGAACAAACCTAATTTCTTACGATGAGTGCCTAAATCTCAATTTTAGGCTTCCAAGTTTTGCAAGTCACTTTTTAGTCCATATCACAAAAACTCTAATTCATGTTGACAATATGAAACTAGAAAGGATTAAAGACAATCATCACTTAAGTAGAATTATCATAATAAAAGTATCCTGACGAAATAATGATCATCTAGTCATTATGAAATTGAGGGGAATTCACCCCAAGTCCCAAAAAGTGTTTAAGCTAGCATGGTAGAGGAATTACAATATGTCATAGTTTAGAATGATAAAAAATCGAAGAGAAAGAGGAAGTTTTACTAAACACAGGGCTGTAATGCAAATTACAGCCCGTAATTTTCGTATGAACAGTGCAGGAGTTCCTTCTCTCTTTGATTTCTCCTCTAATCGATCTCCTTTCACTCTAACACTTCTGGGGTCTGTTCTCCTCTTCCAAGTGTAGCTTTCCATCGACTTTCATAGCCGGAGATGCTCTGTACACTTCGCGGCGGCAATCCTTAGGGCGGCGGTGAATATGGCGATTTCTCTCTGAGTGGTTAATCAAAATTAGGGCTTTTGGTTCGCTTATCTTCTCCTTCTTCTCTAGAGTATTTCCCTTCTTACGGACCTTGAATTGGTGGTCTAAATCATCCACAATCATCCGTGCAAAAATTGAGCTTAAATAAGACTAGCAAAATCTACTGTTCTGATCAAAATTCTGGAACAATTATGTACTGTAAAAATAACCACGGTAGTACCGTGATCACGCAAAACCTTCTGGAAAGAAATCACTTGAAATTACGGCCCGTAATTTTTGTTATGGCAGTGCCATAATATCTGCAAATCTTTTTGGATAGAAATCGACTAAAATTATGGCCGGTAATATTATTTATGGCAATGCTGTGGTTTATTCTGTAGTTTCAGTAAAACCACGGTACCGTAATATTGATTACGATCCTACCATAATTTGGTCTAAAGCTCTGATTTGCGTGAAATTTGACATGTAATCTTCTCTTACTGATGGGAATTTTTCTATGCACTTTAATTGCTTCAAAACGCCTTAAAATGATACCTTTTTACCTGAAAATAATCAAAAACTAGAAAAGGTGTAGATTTTGCAATATTTGATAAATAAGGCATGAAAATAAGCAAAAGAACATAAATATGACACAAAAAGGCCTTTCAAATGACACAAAATATACTATAAATTTTTGTTTCATCAAATGCATAAGTCTACTTTGCTTGTCCTCAAGCAAAATCAAAAACTGATTAAAAGAATAAACTTTCTTATAAAGAATGAATTTCTAAAATATAATCACCAATGAAAAATCTTACCAAATGCTACATAGAATTTCAAATAAACATATCATCTTTTGAATTCGATCCTCAAGATCAACAACTTAATCAAATAAAATTTCACAACTCGTATAATAAAAAGAATTTCAATCTCAAGATTTCACCCAATTTTAGTTCAAATCCACCATACTTTTGTTTACAGGAATAGGATTTCCAAGATCTTTTTCCACATAGAATTTTTTTTGTTACTCTCTTTTTTGTATCGTTTACATTCTCTAATTCGATTACCACCTTTTTTCTGGTGACAAATTTAGAGTACACTGATCACATAACCAATGCAACAGAACTCATATCTCTTAAGTAGGAAAAATCTTACACGAGATAGCGGAGTTAATGTGAAACGATTTCTCTCCATGGCATGTACCCACATAGATACATACCCCTTTTTTTTTGCTTTGACTTCAACTCTTAACTTTGGTACCACTGCAAATCAACATGGTGCCAAGACGAGGAGTCATTCTCTTTTTTTCATAAATTTTTATTTTGACTTCAACCCATGTCTTTGTTACCACTGCCAATTTTGCGCAGTGCCAAGTAAGGGAGTCACCTCTCTTAATATTGGATCATGGAATCCTTCCTCCCAACAAATAGCAAATAGATTGAACATCAACTAAGTTAATCAATAGATATCAATTCAAAAATCATACTCATATGATTGTTTTATTTAAAGAAGTAGCTTCACTTTAAGATCATATTCATCAAATAATATATCTACCCAAAATCTCATACATCAATCAATGAACAATTCCAATAGATAGATATATATTAAAGAAATAAATTCATCACAATAGGTTTATCCTTAATCACTGGCATAAGCATATTCATCATCAAGAAAATCATACTATCAACAGAAATTTCTCAAAAACAGACCACACCATAAGATTAAAGCATATAACCATAACAAGAGGGAATTGCATATATCCATTCAAAAACAAATTTATACAATCAATCATGCATCAGTACCCACCCACACAAGGTGCTCAATATCAACAGAATATCAAATATCATACAACCCAATCGAACTCAATATCAGAATTTCAAATTCAGAATATAGCAATACAACCAAATCGAATTTGAAATTTAGAGTCATGACAAAGTAGTATAAGATAGCAGCAGCAGACATAAGAAGTTTGGAAGAGTCATCCTTCCTTATAAAAACATGAATCGTCAATAGGATATAGAGATGAAATACAAATAAGTAAGGAAGAAGATACTCACAGAGCTCTACTCATCTGCTTTAGATCCAATCTCTTCAGTATCCTCAGGGGCTACATCCATGGGATCATCATGTTGTCGTCCCTGGTCTCTACCATAACCTCCACCATTCCTACTGTCCTTGAAACCGAACCGGTCATAGAGGAAATTCCCCATCTCCTCCATGTAGTTACCATGCTCCTCCACGTCCTGGTGAATATGCTCCATGGAGTTAGACATTCTTCCCATGGAATCAAGCATTCTTTCCATGAGGCGACCATGATGGTATATCTTAGCAGAGAGAGACTGGAAATCGGGGTCAAAGGCACTGGCCCATCCTCTCTTAGTAGCACGGCGTGAGGAACCTAAAGCTCGGTGTGAAGGTGACTCCGTAGCTCCATGAGACGGTGAATCCATACCCATATCTAATGGGTCATCTCTACCACCCCAGGTGGGTGGTGGTGGTGTAGTGTCAAATGGAGGTGTGAAAGCGGCTTCAGCAACACTAGGTGACAGTTTCTAGTTGGCTTGGTCTTTAACAGTTGTCTTCTCAGTATGAGGTAGTGGCAATGTGGGAGCCTCTAGTCCAAGGACCAAACAGTAAACATCACCCTCTCTGACAATCATTTTCATGGCCATACATGATTCAATGTCTAATCTTGCATTTCCCTTGGCCACCTCAACTCCGTAAGGCTCAACATTTTGAAATAAAGCTATAGGAGTAATCAAACCTCCTATCACAATCGCTCCTTTCTTTGCCCTAGCAACTTTCTCCATATGCTTGACTAAAAAGAAGGCCACATCAACAGGGTATCCATGCAACATCCCCCATAAGAAGTAAAGCTGAGATTGACAGACCATATCGTCACTATCACCATGCCCAAATACTGTGTGTGCCAAAACTCTATGGGCATACTTAATACACAGATTTGAAATCCTTGATGCTCTAACTGAAACTATAGAAAAGTGAGTCTCCATTGTAATTTGATTCCAGAAGACATTCTCAATGAACCCAACTGGCACTTGAGTGTATCCTCCTAATGCTAGGTGGAAAATGGACCTGATGTCCCTCAAGTAGGGATGGCAACGGGGCGGGTTGGGGTTGGGTTTTGATATCCCCGACCCGACCCCGACTTCCCCGTCCCCGACCCCGACCCCAACGGGTCTAGAAAACTCAACCTCACACCCGACCCCGCGGGGAAACACGAACCCGTGGGGAAACCTGACCCCGACCTATCTAAAAAATAAATATATATTATAAATAATATCTTAAAATTAATTTTTATTTTATATTCATTATATATAAATAAAAAATATTTTATATAAATTACACAATCATTTCTACATCAAACTACTATAAATTTAGTATCTAAGTTATAACTTAGAAGGGGTAAATTTGTCATTTTAATGGTCGGGGCGGGTACCTGAATTCCCATACCCAACCCCGACCCGATTTTATCCCGTCGGGTTTTCCCCGAACCCGACCCGACCCCCCCCCCCCCCCAGTCAACTCAGGTTTTCCCCGTTGACTTCGGGTCGGGTCGGGTCAGGTCGGGGCGGGGATGAGTTTTCTTGCCATCCCTACCCTCAAGGTGGGCCTCCTCTTAATGTTAGCCATGCGGAACGTGATCTCCCCATCAGCATGTCTATTAGTAAATTCATGGAGCTCCATGTCCATGCTGCTAAGGAACTCTAACACCAATGGCAGGTAAGTCTGAGGCATCATCTGGAAAAATTTCTTTGCTCTTATTTGATCAAACATCCAGAAAACATCTTCATAGAGTCCTAATGCTTCCAATTGATCATATCTGGCCTCCTGAATCTCATCCCTAAATATGATACCATAGGGGTTGGGAGGTGTTAAAGATTTAGCTGGTCCTTTGCCTTTCCTCTTCGAAACAACTTGCTTGGTTTTGGGTGTCATTCTAAATACGAGTGATAGTTGAAACTTTGAAAGCTAGAAATAGAACTTAGAGTTTCACCGAATGAGCAGAGTTGTGTAGATTCTGAATGAGGCTTCCAAAATCTGAACTTCTATTCTGCAATCAAGGCTTCAAATGCCTCAAGATGGTTCCTCTACAAATGGCAAGAACCTAGGAAGCAAACAACAGGTCTAACGAAGCTTAAATCGGCAACAATCGAGAAGGGCGGAAGCTAGGCGGACGAACAGCAAATTGAGCTCATTCAGAGCTCCAAATCACTCCAAGATTAGTCAAAAATCTCCATAAATGAACTAGGAAAAGTCGCCAGTAATCTAAGAGGCAAATCCAAGCAGAAATTTTGAGTTTCAACAAAGATTCAGAAGAAAACAAGAAAGGGGTGGAAATCATGCCTAAACTCGCTAAATTGAATAGATCGGGCTAGAGATTACCAAATCGACGGTCGGAGCTAGTCAAAAAGGGTCGCCAGCGAGTCCTGAAGGTGAGGGAAGGTCAGAAACTTGAAGTTGGCGCAAGAGCACGAATAAAAAAACCCTAAAACACGATAGAAACCCAAGAAAGTATGTAAACCATTATAAAAAGTATGTATTAAAACCCATTTTTTAAGGCCATGGTGAGGACACTTCTGTTGTAACTCATTGAAACGCTCCCATGCCTCGCTAAAAGACTCGCCATCCCATTGTGCAAAGCTTGTAATATGGTTTCTCAATTGGATTGTCTTGCCGGGTGGAAAGTACTTCATCAAGAAAGCATTATACAGTTGATTCCATGTAGTGACGGTACCGGTAGGTTGAGATTGCAACCAAGAACGTGCACGGTCCCTGAGAGAAAAAGGAAACAATCTAAGTTTTAATGCATCACTGGAAACACCATTGATTTTAATAGTATCGCATAATTCAAGAAATAAAACAAGATGTTGATTAGGATCTTCAAGTGGAGCTCCTCCAAACTAATTTTGCTGGATCATAAATAAGAAAGCAGGCTTGATTTCAAAGTTATTAGCCTCTATAACCTGGATTAGGGGCTACATAGTCCCTAAGTGATCTTCTGTCTGCCATGACTTCTACTTCTTCCTATCTTCCTTCAAATCTAAGTTTCCTACACAGTCTAAGAGTTTTGTTAATCTCAGGATCTAAGGGAACTAGAGGTCCTGATCTAAGATTCTTGCGCAGGCACAAGTAGATATATCAAATAAACTCAAAATATGCAACAAAAAAAAAGTACAGACAACAGAATTAATCTCAGCTTTAGAAAATTTCTAAAGAAAATAACAAAAATAGAAAATAAAACAAAGCCTAGTCTAGCAATACTATCAAATTCTTCAATGGTAACACAAACCAAGGTCCCCGGCAACGGCGCCAAAAACTTGTTGTGTCCGCAAGTGCACAGAAACTCGAAGTAATAAAAAGATATTGAACCATAGAGACCTCATTTGTCAAGTACCGAATAGTTGATTTTTAACTAACTAGGCAGTCGAATATGATGTAAGTGAACAATCGAAAAGTACACAAAAAGTCAGAGAGAAAAGCTGGGACTAGGGTTTCATCCACCTTAATTTCAATGACTAGATATAATTAAATGATCATCAGTTTATTCTTATTATGATAAAGATATAATTTACTTTATAAAAAAATCATCTCACTTTCGCGCCAACAATTTACAAAGAACCAATCCTCACTTTCTCACACGATTTATTCAATGCCAAAGATAAGTAACTCATTGACAAGAAGATTTAAGATCACTTTCATGCATCCAATCTTTATGTCAATCATCTCAAGTGAAAACTAAATACTTTCATACTTTAGATTCACAAGTTCTACTTAAGGGTTTCTAACAATCCAATACCTAATTTCTTACGATATCTTCATGTTTAACTCATTAATTCTCCCTAAATTAGAATTATCGACAAGTCAATAGACTTCTAAAATTTAGAAATAAGAACAAACCTAATTTCTTACGACGAGTTCCTAAATCTCTATTTTAGGGTTCCAAGTTTTGCAAGTCACTTTTCAGTCCATATCACAAAAACTCCAATTCATGTTGACAATATGAAACTAGAAAGGATTAAAGACAATCATCACTTAAATAGAATTATCATAATAAAAGTATCTTGATGAAATAAAGATCATCTAGTCATTATGAAATTAAGGGGATTTCACCTCAAGTCCCAAAAAGTGTTTAAGCTAGCATGGTAGAGGTATTACAAAAAGCCCTTGTTTAGAATGATTAAAAATCAGAGAGAAAGAGGAAGTTTTACTAAACACAGGGCTGTAATGAAAATTACAGCCTGTAATTTTTGTATGAACAGTGCAGGCGTTCCTTCTCTCTTTGATTTCTCCTCTAATCGATCTCCTTTCGTTCTGAGACTTCTGGGGTCTGTTATCCTCTTCTAGGCGTAGCTTTCCCTCAAATTTCACAGCTGAAGATGGTCTGTACACTTCGCGGCGGAGAACCTTAGGGCGGCGGTGAAGATGGCGATTTCTCTCTAAGTGGTCAATCAAAATTAGGGCTTTCAGTTCGCTGATCTTCTCCTTCTTCTCTAGAGTATTCCCCTTTTTACAAATCTTGAATTGGTGGTTTAAATCATCTGCAATCTTCTGCGCAAAAATTGGGCTTCAATAAGACCAGGAAAATCGGCTATCTGGAATACAATTATGGCCGTAATTTCCATTACGGCAATGCCGTAATGTGTTTTGGTCAAAATTCTGGAATAATTACGTGCCGTAAAAACAACCACGGCAGTACCGTGATCACGCAAAACCTTCTGGAAATAAATCACCTAAAATTATGACTCGTAATTTTTGTTACGGCAATGCCGTAATATCTGCAAATCTTTCTGGACAGAAAACGACTGAATTTATGGCTCATAATATTAATTACGACAATGTCGTGGTTTATTCTATAGGTTCAGTAAAACCACGGTACCGTAATATTGATTACGGCACTACCGTAATTTGGTCTGAAGCTTCGATTTGCGTGAAATTTGACATGTAATCTTCTCTTGATGATGGGAATTTGTCTATGCACTTGAATTGCTTGAAAATGCCTTAAAATGATACCTTTTTACCTGAAAATGATCAAAAACTAGAAAAGGTGTATATTCCGCAATATTTGATAAATAAGGCATGAAAATAAGCAAAAGAGCATAAATATGACACAAAAAGGTCTATCAAATGACACAAAATATACTATGAATTTTTGTGTCATCAGAGGCATCCAAGGCAACCTCAAAGACCTTGAAAAAGTCAGGTAGTCAAAGGACAAGGGCAAAGGTCATAGGCCATAATGTCCTTAAGGCCTAGGAATGCACGTCTAGCCGCGGGGTCCATGAGAACTCCTCATGTTTGGTGCAGGCCATCATAGGGGAAGCGATGGTGCTAAACCCCTTGATGAACTGGCAGTAGAAGGCTGCGAGGCCAAAAAAGCTGTGGACCTCAATGACAGACTCAGGTTCGGGCCATTCGCGGATGGCCTCAATCTTGGCGGGATTGACCATATGACCTTAGTCAGAGATGATGATACCCAGGAACTGAACTTGGGTGTCTAGAAAAGCACACTTCTTGGCGTTAAGGAATAAGCGCTCCTTACGCAAGATGTCAAAGGTTAGATGGAGGTTGATGCAGGAGCATACAACATGGAAGAAGGGGAAAATTTGCCCCAGGAGGCGCCCCACAAATTTTCTGTGAGTTCTGGCATCACAGAGTGTTCCATAGCCAACCCAGCGACCGAGATCGCTGCCCGTGGCTTCCGCAGCGGCATTCCAGGCCACACATTCCGATCTGTACAGAACATTCCGCAGGGTACTAAGCGGCCTAAACCATAGCCCAAGAAAGTTTCTGCAAATTCGGGTGTCACAGAATGTTCCACGGTCGACCCAGCGACCGAAGTCACACCCGAGGAAGTTTCTGCGGATTCTGGCGAAACAGTCAAGTATGCACATAATGTTCCACAATCGACCCAGCGACCGAAGTCACACCCCATGGAAGTTTCTGTGGAGAAAGTCAAATATACACAGAATGTTCCACGGTCGAGGTCACACCCTGAGGAAGTTTCTGTGGACTGTGGTGAAAAAGTCACGGGGTGTGGAATTGGTCATGGGGTGACCCGTGGAAATCCTAAAACCGCTAATTTTCCCCAACGGCCCCGTTTTGACGTGCACAACCCTCCCCACCATGTTCATCCATTTGAGGAGGATCCAAAGGAGCCCAGCCAAGTGATTATTCGGTGATCCCAACGCACATCCCATTCGTCGGATCGTTTCGTAGGTGTCGTCAGCCCTCTTGCAATCCACACCGTAATGATCCAGCCCAAGGGTGCCATAGACCAGCCCCCAAGCGGCCCAACTCCGGAAGGACACCGCAATCATGTCAGTAACACGACCCAAGAGCATGCCACGATGGCGGTGACTCAGCCTACGACGTCCAAATTCTGCTGCTTCGCAGCCACCTCGTACCAGCAAGAATCAAAGGACCTATGCCAGTCCACTTTAGTTGCCATAAGTTTGTTACTCTTTTGTCCCTTGTAGCAGTTTTTGTCCTTATGTAGCAGTCTTGACTACTTTTGGGCTGCAAAAGTAGGTAGTTGGTAGGAATTCAGCCCTTGTCTTGTTCCCCTCTCTTATCCTGTAAAAGAGAACGGGTGGACTAGCTTCATTCTCAGTTCTCTAGAGTGGTAGAGTACTCCAACTTGTGGAGATCCAAGAGAGTGCCTCGATTCCAAGGTTGTAAGCGTCATGCCTCGACTTTGAGGCGTGTAGGAGTCGTGGTCGATGCCTCGACTCAAAGGTCCTTTTCTAGCATTATAAGAAGTAAATCCCACCGCCTCCGGAGGGTCAGGTTCGCCTGTTTTCCATTCCTTCATGTTCTTTTTTCGCTGTAGTTTCCCTCTTTTCCACGAGTATCCGCATGGCGGAGGCGTGGTTGTTCCTTGTTTTTGGTTTGTTTCAGGCGCATAGGCGTGCGAGCTGTACGCTGCGAATCCGCTGTCCCCATTGCGACGTGCTGAGCTTAAAATTTTCTTAGAGGGCGCACTAAATGCTAAGAGGTTAGTGATGTATTTTTCAGTAGTTGAGTGTCGTTGATTCCTTCTCGCATTCGTGTTGCCCCGATCGAACTCGACGCTGATTTCTTCGTGTTTTTCTGCTATTGTCCGAACGCTTTTCACTTCCCTCTTCTAAAGACCCTCTCCCATTTTCGTGTGCATCATGTAATCCCTTAGCGTACGGCTTTAAGGACCCTCCTCCCACTAGTAACTGCATCAGTTTGTATCAGAGCAAGTTGTGCGAACAATCCTTATTGTTTGCGCGATCCATACGTAGTCATATTTCTGCACGATTTTTGCATTTTCTGCATCTCTCATTTAGCCTTGTTTGTGCATGGGACTACGAGGTCACAAGTTATGTCTTCCCAATACCCAGAAACCATACTCGAAACCCAAGTATCGGTCCAACCCTCGGAAGGGAGTAGAATCAATGTAGACCCTTTGGCCGCACTTGAGGCGTGAGTTGATGCTAAGTTAGATGCGCTGTCCGCGCGCTTGGAATCCCATGAGGGAAGTACAAGCACGATGTTTCAGCAAATAATGGCTGGGATCCACAACCTCACTCAACGTCCTGTGTTATCGGAGCTGAGACGCTCGAACCCGATT
>CM050440.1:33467723-33487620 GCA_027562315.1 Costus pulverulentus | reverse complement strand
TGATTGGATGAAAACAAGTGGTGACACACTTGTCCAATCGGATATCAGTTCGGCAAAGAGACTGTAATGCATCTGTACCTAGTTGCGATGATGGGGATGTCGATGTCGTTATCCATTCTAATGATCTGGGTAGCAGCGATGCACTGGTAGGTGCCACTCACTGCTTGTGGTGACCTTGATCAGCACTGCCAGCATCAAAGGAACCTACAGGGTCGCACACCTTGATACTTGAGTTCTTGTATTGATCGAGAAGCCTTATGATCGAGTTATTGGATAACTCGGATCTAATTGGGAGATTTCATCAGCGGCAATAGACGTGATGAGATGGAAGAATGTTATTGGAGCCAAACTTCATTTTTGGCAGGTTGACCCGTATTTGACCATGGTTGGTCACATTTGGATTAGGGTTGCATTGGATTAGATCCAAGTGCTTAATCAACCCATGTAATGGAGTTTGGGCTAGCTCATTATCCAATGAGGCCCAATAACAAGTTCTCATGAAGAGATGGGAGGCTAAAAGGGCATAATGGGGAGAAACCCAACCCATTGGCGCCTAAGGGGCATAATGGGGTTAGGGTGGCAAAATTGCTTCATTATGGAAGCAATTGGCGCCTCCCCTCTTTCTTGGATAGAATGCATGCCTCTATGGCATTGCTTGGGGCCCAAGGCTAAGTCTTGGCGCACAAGGAAAGGTGTGGGAACAAAAGGAAAGGTTGAATGAGAATTATGGAAATGTCTTGGAGACTTTCCTTATCTCAAACCTCCTCATCCTAGCCCTACACTTGTCATGATCCTAGCCCTTGCCCTAACCGCCTCTTGCCCTATAAATGTGACCCTAGTCACCCCCTCTTGTGAGTGATCAATCCTTGAAGGCGTGAACACAAGGAGAGGGCGAGCGCTTGGAGCAAGGGCGCATCTTCCATAACCGCAAGCCTCTTCATCCCTTCCTCTTGGCGACAAGTGATCTAGAGCTTGGCGGCTTGAGTAGTCCTCCTTCTCAACTTGGCGCATCCTCTCTCTTGGTGGCGCAAGTTAAGGAGAGCATCTCCCTAAGGCTTGGATCTTCTTCCCGAGGCTAGCACCGGGCGTGGAAGAAGAGAACTCAAGAGATCCGTGTGTGTGAGACTGCAGAGGGCAAACACTTGGGCGCCTACATCAACATTGCTCTGCATTGCTCCTAAGGTATTTTCTAACTCATCGTGTCGAACCCCTTGCATGCGATCTTCACTGGGTGTTTGGGACCGGCCTGTTTCGGGGATATTCTTCCGCTGTGCAATGAATGTATGAATGTTTACAACTCTGAAAATTGTAAAATGTCCCCGGGGTTTCCCAACACTCACAGCAGTCTCCTCAGGATCAAAGTATGGGGTTCCTCCCTGATCACCATGATAGTCATAGTCTCTATGATCAGCATAACCAAAATGGTCATAGAGGAAGTTACCCATGTCTTCCATATGGTTGCATAGCCTCTCCATATCTCTTTTCTGAAAAGGATCCCGTGAGGGTTCTGGGGTTGTGATGGTTCAGCAGGGGCTCTCCCCTTCCCCCTTGGTGCAATCGATTTTGTTCTTGGTGCCATGGACTCAAGCTGCAAACTTATCATTCAAAGCATAAAAATAACGATATAGCAGTGTAAATGGCATCCTATGTGTCATCAACCAAAAACAGGGTGTAAAAACATAGTAAAATCATGCATGTAATCTCAATTTAAACATGTAATGGCAAGTAAATACTACACTCCGAAATCATCAGAAACATCTATCAAGTAAGTTGGAAACAAAAATTCCATTTAACTTTCATGCTCTAACTCAAGGCATCGGTGAATAGTAACTTAGAATCGTGCACGTTGTGTTTCAGCTCAGATAGTTACATAAATTATTTCAAATTCTTCTCAAACAGCACAAGATCGATAGCTTATCCTCTAACGAGTGTATAGAAACAAAAATCACTTGAAATGGTTAAGAATCGAGCGAGAACGAGCGAAAGGGGTGAAAGTTTGTCAATACTCGCTAAAACAATGAAATCGAAAAAATTGGTACCTAATCGACGGTGAAATCTGGTCAGGAAGGATCGCCGGTGTCTACTGATGGTCGGAGACGGTCGGAGATGCAAATTCGGCGTAAGAACGAGTGAGATCGAGGGTAAAAACCCTAAAAATGGTTCGGTCGTAACCCTAAATACGACACAGGGTTTGCGTACAAGAAGCAAAATACGGCAATGAAAAATATTACGACACTGTCGTAAAATCGTTACAGCTCTCGGGTTGAAACAGAAATGGAAATACGGTACCGTAATTTTCATTACGGTACTACCATAAAATTTCAAAAGCGTTCTGTTCAAAACGATTCCCAAATATGGTACCGTAAAACAGTTTACGGTACCACCGTTAAATTCAAGCAGTGAATTTTTTTTTTTTCAAGGAAAACCAAAAAATAAAATTTTAGAAAATACGACATGTAAACTACCTTATGGTAGTGCCGTAAAAACGAAAGAACTCTCGGGTTGATTTTGGATCAGAAATACGGTACCGTGAAATCCTTTATGGTCGTACCGTAATTTTGTCGCAGCTTTTTGGTCGGAAGTAGACTGAAATACGGTACCGTAAAATCCTTTACGGTACTGCCGTATTTTGCTCCAAATCATGAAAAACCTACAAATAATAAAATAAAAATTAGTCCTATGCAAAAAATCAAGGTAAATAAAACTAAAATAAGGGTTAGAAAGCTTGGGTTGCCTCCCAAGAAGCGCTAATTTAAAGGTCTTTAGCTAGACCCTTTAACACTCGGGTTTGATCGTGAATTTCTAGATCTCAACTCTGATTTTACTACATAAGGCTCGATCTTGAAACAGTATCCAAATCTGCTCAGAATTATTTATATTTTCTCAATCATCCTAGAGCCTTCTCTACTTCTCTTCCACTTTGGCTTTTTCTTCTTCTGCAATTTCTCATCAATACCCACAAAAAGATTGTTAGATTCATTATTTGGGGTTTCATCAAACAAACATGAAACATCATAAATTTTATCATTAAATATTTCAATACTACAACAAGATCCTGAGTATCAAAGTTTGTTTGTTGAATCATTAAGACTAAATTCGATCTTGTTATCACATATATCAAAGGTAATTTTTCCTGATTCCACATCAATTTTTGCTTTAGCTGTGGCCAATAGTGGTCTTCCCAGAATGATATGATTTCTACAATTTTCCTCCATGTCCAATATTACAAAATCTGCAGGTATGAGAAACTCACCTATCTTTATTGGAATATTCTCTAACATACCTACAGGATACTTCACTAATGAGTCTGCGAGCTGCAAAGATATTGATGTAGGCTTTAGCTCTCCCAAATTCAGTTTCCTGTAAGTAGAAAGAGGCATTAAACTTACACTCGCACCTAAGTCACATAAGGCTCGGTCAAAAGATAGGGTGCCAATTGAACAGGTTACATAAAAGCTACTTGGATCCTTCAATTTAGGTGGCAATTTATTCTGTATGACTGCACTATAATCTTCTGTTAGTGTAACCATGCAAGTACCATAATCATCAAATTTTCTTTTACTAGACAATATCTCTTTTAAAAACTTGGCATAAGAAGGCATTTCAATAATAGCTTCAAGAATTGGAACATTAATATAAAGCTTTTTAAAAACTTCAAGAAACTTGCCAAACTTTTTGTCTAATTTATGTTGAAGTAACCTTTGAGGAAAAGGTATAGGTGTTTGGTAAGGATTAGGTAAATCAGATTTAGGATTATCTTTCTCACATGATTCCTCCCCTTTTCATTCATCACCCTTTTGAGGTGATAAACAAATTTGGGGTTTCTCATGTGAAGAAGATTCTCTTATCTCCAATTCCCTTTTATTATCATTAAGCTTTTCTTCAGTGTTTTCAAAGCTCCCTCTAGGTTCTCCCAGTTGTTTCCCACTACTAGTCATGATGGCATTACAATGCTCCCTAGGGTTTATCTCAGGTTTTGCAGGCAATTTCCCAGGGGGTCTGTAAGGAACACTAGCATGCTGTGCAATTTGGTTTTCAAAAATTTTGTTGTGGGCTTCTACTCTATCCAGTCTAGAGTTGATTTGATGAAAATTTTCCTTAAATTCCTCATTTTGTTTGTTTTGATTTGACATGTATTCTTTTATATCAGACATGAACTGATTTTGGTTGGCCAAAAGTTTTTCAAGTATGGATCCCTCATTAGAATTTTGATTTATGTTTTGGTTCAGATTTTGCTTTTGGAATCCTTTGTTTTCATTGTTCCCCCCAACATTGTTATTGTTTTTCCATGAAAGGTTGGGGTGATTTCTCCATCCAGGGTTGTATGTATTAGAATAGGGATCATTAGGACTACTTTGGTTGTAATTCCCTATGGCGTTCACATGCTCATTACCCTGATTGACAATTCTACAATATTCAGCAGTATGACCATCATTACCACAGTTTTCAGAAGTGATAGCAGAAACAGAAGCAGTTTGCATGGAATTTAACTGACTACACAAAAATTTTACCTTCTTTTCTAAGGAGCGTATTTCCTCACTTCCACTCTTACCTTGAGAAGGCTTGTACAGTACTCCCCTTTCGGTAGTCCATTGATTATGGTTTTCTGCCATCTCCTCTAGTAGTCTGAAGGCTTCATCTGGTGTTTTGCTCATAAGAGCTCCTCCTGCAGCGGCATCCACAATCATTTTAGTATGATCAGATAATGTAATATAAAAAGTTTGCATTAAAGTTTGAAGTTCTAATCCATGGTGAGGACACTTCTGCTGCAGTTCATTAAATCTCTCCCAGGCTTCACTGAGCGACTCCCCACTTCTTTGTATGAAGTTTGTAATTTGGTTCCTCAATTCAAGTGTCTTCCTTGGGGGAAAGTATTTGTTCAAGAAGGAATTTGACAGTTGGTTCCAAGTGGTGAAGGTACCGGCTGGGTGTGAATTAAGCCATGTGTTTGCCCGGTCCCTAAGAGAAAAAGGAAAAAGTCTTAGTCTAAATGCATAGTTAGAAACACCATTCATCTTAATAGTATCCCATAAGTCGAGAAATAAGGCCAAGTGTTGGTTGGGATCCTCCAGTGGAGATCCTCCAAACTGATCCTGTTGAAACATTGCAATGAGTTGAGGTTTAATCTCGAAATTGTTGGCCTCAATTGCTGGCCAAGCAATACTAGAACAAATTTCATGATGATTAGGGGCTGCATAGTCCCTAAGTGTTCTCTGATGGTTCTGATTGTCTCCCATCTCTAAAAACTCTTCTTGTAACTCTGCTTGGGATTGTTCTTGCAGTTCTTCTTGTGATGATTCTTCTAACCTCAACTTTCTGCGCGCTCTTAATGTCCTATTGATTTCAGGATCCAATGGTACAAGTGGTCCTGACCAAAGGCTCCTGCGCATGCAAAGTTAATAGATCAAGTGATTTCAAGAAACAGAAAATAAGCAGTAAATAAAAAAATAGTAAATAAAAACTAATCTAGCAATAATCTCAACGTCTCTAATATCGACAAAACTAAGGTCCCCGACAACGTTGCCAAAAACATGATAGCCCGAAAGGGAACACAACAAATCAGGCACGCGTGTACCTTGGACTAATCCTTGGTAACGGCACCAAAAACTTGTTGTTAAACCGCAAGTGCACGGGTATACGAAGTAATAAAAAAGTATCGAATCAACAGAGACCTACGTTGTCGAATACTAAATAGTTGATTTCTTACTAACTAGGCAAAACGAGATCATGAGAATAGCAATCGGTAACTAAAAAATGGATTATCAGAGAGAAAAGCTGGGATTAGGGTTTCGTTCACTTAAACTTTTATGACTAGACATGAATAAGGATTTCGTTGATTCAATTTCATCATGAAGAAGATATTATCAAAGGATGAACTCAAGGATCACTTTTGTGCATCCGAGCTCTAGAATCTCTAGTGGAGTCTCAAGGATCACTTTCATGCATCCGAGTCTCGCAACTAGTTTTGCTCAACGACCTCCAACGTTCTGATCTTTGCTTTCGCACAAGATCTCCACGTTTGACAAATAGACTCGATCTATGGATTCATGTTATAATCATGGCAATTATTTTACTAGAAAAAAATCAAGATGGATCTAACCTAAGGAAGGGATCCTAACATACAATTCTAGGGTTCCAAATTCTCAAGCAATTACCTTTTAGTCTCAAGTGAAAACTCTAAGAACATAATTAATAATATGAACTTAAAGAGAGTCTAAGCACAATTATCACATGAGGAAAATCATCATGCTAAAATAAAACTCAACGAAATACTGAAGAAGAAGTTATCTAATCATTAAAAGTTAAGTGAACTACCCCCCATGTCCCAAGAGTAGTTTAAGCTAGCATGGCGAAGGAAATACAATATTCCATAATTTTAGAAAATCAAAAAATCAACAAAAGGAAGAGTTTTTAGAAAATACGGTACGGCTGTGAAGTATTTCACAGCCGTATTTTACAAAAGAAGACGTGAACAGTGGTGGCGATCCTTCTTCCCTTGATTTCTCCTCCAATTTTTATCTTTTCGATCTGAAACTTCTGGTACGTTGTCTCCTTCACCAGGCGATGCTTCGGTAGAAAAATCGTGGCTGGAGGTCATCTGAATCGAGCGCGGCGGCGAAACCCTCCACGGCGGCGTGGATCGCGATTTCTCCCTCCACGATCAATCAAAATTGGGGCCTTTTGTCTCTCTGTAATCCTCTCATGAAAAGCTCCCCTTTTGCTTCTTACGGCATCAAATATAAACATCCGCAATCATCTCCACAAGGATCGGGCGTGGACATTGACCTGGGAATCGCGTTCAAACACCGGAATACGGTAGTGTAATATCTTACGACGCTGCCGTAAAATCCATCGATTATTCTATTCTGAAATTGCTGGAACAATACGGCAGCGTAATTTAGTTTACGGCAGTGCCATAAAATTGGCTGAACTCTCTGGTCGAATTCGTCTGGAAAATACGGCCCGTAAACTGGTTTACGGCAGTGCCGTAATTCAGGGCAACTTTGTATTCTAAAGATGTCTGGAAAATACGGCCCGTAAACTGGTTTATGGCAATGCCGTAATTTCAGCGAAGGTCTCTATTCCGAAAGCGCCCCAAAATACGGCACTATCGTATTTTGGGTTCTTTGCCATGATTTGCGTGAAAATTCTTGGGTGACTTCTTCTTGATGATGAGAACTCTTCCATGTATTTGATTTTTGCTTGAAAACGCCTAAAATAGTGCCTTTTTGCCTGAAAAACATGAAAAACCAAAATAGAAGTAGACTTTGCAATATTTAATGGATTCAGCATAAAAACAAGTAAAAAGATCCTCAATTTAGCATGAAAAGGTATCTAAAATGATACAAAATATACTACATATTTTGGTGTCATCATTTTTTCAGCACTAGCATGTCCTCCATAAGATGATCCATGACATTGTAATAGTATATCCTTGGTTTCTTCTTCGGGATACATCTCCTAATTATGCCATCTGCACATCTTCTAAAAAACATAAGGCTCATCCCAAAAATAATGTTTGACATCAGCTAAGAATCTCTTCTTGCCCTAATAACTCAAATCAAGAGGAAAAACATTAGCAACAAGATAATTTACTATATCTGCAACCCAAGCACTCTTACTCTAGTTTTTCTTATTTGATTTTTTTCTTTGTTTTTCTCTATTTTAATATTTTTATAAAACTAATCTTTGTTTTTCTGCTTTGTAGGGGTGTTTAAGGAACATTTTGCGATGAAATAGTGATTTTGGAAGCTTACGCAAAAATTATGGCCAGGCCATATTTTTGCGTCATTGTTTTGAGATAGAAACTTTCACAGGCTAGATATGATTTTTATCACGCTCGTAATTTGGGAGTACTATTTTTCTCACACAGAACGGAAACTTTCATGGTAGGGGTGTGAAAATATTCACAACCGTAATTTTGAGATTTAAAAAAAAATTATGGGCGAGCCGTGAATTATATCATGACCATAATTTGAAGTATTTTTCATACAAAAACTTTCACGGGAGGGGTGTAAAAATTTTCATACCCGTATTTTTATTAACTTTCGGCATAGAATGTTTCGTGGGTGTGCTATAATTATTTTCACACCCGTATTTTCATGACTTCTCTATACATACGTTTCACGGGATTGCTGTAATTATTGTCATGGACGTATTTTTATTCACCTATATATATTCCACGACCGTATTTTCTAGGGTTTCACCCATGATATTATTGCTTTTGTGACGTCCCTTCTATTCTAGCCTCCCATTGCTTTCTCTGACGTTCCAGGACCTCCGGCGAACTTCTCTGAAGGAGTTTCTGGCGTCTCCAAATGGGATTTTGACGATTCAAAGCCAAATTTGGTTCAAAGAGATGATTTTCGCCGAGCTTTGATTCTCGCTGCTACTGCTTCACTGGAGCTGATTTCTTCTTTCTAAAGCTCCACCTGAGGTAGAAGATCAATATTGTGAACATCTTGCATACCGATTTCACCCAAAAGGTCAAGATTCAAGCATCATGTTCAACCTGTGGTTCTGTTTTCTACACTATTTTGAGTTCTAGTAGTACGCTCAAGCATCTACTGCATTTCATTTCATCTTCTCTTACTGAAATGGCTTCAAGGAGGAAACAAGTTGTTAACAAGGGAAAGGCTAAGGCATCAGTTGAATCTTCAGCACCACCTCCCACAAACCCTTATGGGATCATCCTTTGAGATGACATACAGGAGGCAAGATACAACAGCCTGAATACTAGACACATCACCAATACAAGATATATGGATAAACGGACATTGGAAATTCTTGGATTGTATGAAGAATTTGTTTGGATGTTTGAGCAAATATTCGCATTCAGATTCTTTCAAATGACACCACAGACATTCCTTCCTTTGGTTTTGGAATTTCTTAGCAGCTTAGAGGTTGAACTCCAAGATTATCACTACCAAGAAGCGAAAGGTCACCTGACCTTCCGGCTTGCAAACATTGAGTGGAGCCTCACACTCCAAGATGTTAGAGCTGCATTGCATTTGCCCGGTGGAGGAGTGACACACCCACCACAAGAATACATTGAAAATGCTTTCTAGTATCAAATTACATCATATTCAAATTTCACATCAAAGACGGCACGGGCCTCTAGTCTCTCCAACCCCTGTCTGTGCTACATCCATAGAGTTCTCTTGCACACCATCTCTGGACGAGGCGAGATTGATGGTACGATTCGCTAGTCCGAGCTCTACTTTTTATGGTGCATGCTGCATGGTTATCAATTGGACGTAGCGTACTTTTTAGTTAAACAATTTGATAAGGTAGTGCGCGCCAAGAAGGGTGCTATTATTTTAGGATGTTTCACTACTCCTATAGCACTTTTCTTGGGCGTCGAACCATTTGGGGTTGAGACTACGCAGGGTAGCCCCAGGATTGATATAGGGTCATGTGTCGCCATGCGGATTATTGTCCGCATGGGCAACGTATTTTCTTTAATCCTTGGGCCGAATTCCCCATCTTTGCCATTGCCAAGCACGGAATGGACTACGGTCCATAATCAATTGAATTGGAAGATTCCGCCTAATGCAGCTATTGATGATGCTCCTACTCCTCTTGACTTTGTACCACCACCTTCTTTCGGACGAGCCAGTCCATATGGAATGGATTCCCCTCCATTCAGAGTAGGTTCTTCTTCATGGGGTATAGTCCCGCCTCGGAGAGGTTGGTCCAGTGCCCAGGATGCAGATTTTCAGGCATTGTCTACGGAGCTGTTCCATAGGGACGCCCACTGAAGACAATTTATGATTCTATCCAGGATGTGCAGCGTGATGTATAGGATATAAATGGTTTTCTCTAGGACCACTTCTGCTCTGATGAAGAGAAGCATCCAGACCAGTCCAAGGGAGAGGCTACCTCTGATGAGGAGGATGACGAGGAGACTAACAATGATGCTGACGAGTAGCACTCTGTGAGTATCTCTTCTCCTACTATCTCATTCTTTTCTTATTGCATCGAGGACGGCACATTCTTTTTGTAGGGGAAGTGTATTTATTTCTTATTTCTTTATACTGCTCATTTCAATGGATGTATAACTTTCTGATAATATTCTATGATATTGTGATGTGATGATGATATGATGTTATTTGGCACCATGTGTACGAACATTTATATTGATGTTATTTGGATGATATACTCGTTTACATCTGCATTGTATTAAGATACTTTATGTTGAATTTGGCTATTATGTGGATGAATTTTCATTTTATATGATGTTTGGGTTTGCTATATTGTTGAATGATATGTGTGTTGGATTCAAATTTTACAGAAAAATAATTTGTTCATATAGCAATGTCTGTGAATGGAATTATACTTCTTGCGTTGACCTTATTTCTTCAATACATATCCTCATCTTGATTTTCCAATCAATTGTTCATAATTTTGTGGTAAATAGGTTGTTTATGGAATATATTTTGATGGAGAAACATTTTTTTTCAAATAAGGTGAGTATATGAGTATAATTTATTGAATTGATGTTGATTGAATAGCCTTATATATGTGTGGTCTATGTGTTATTTGTTGGGAAGAAAGAATCCAAAATCTATAAATAAAAAAGGAAGAATGACTCCTCTATTTGGCACTACAAAAAATTGGCAGTGGTACCGAAGACATGAGTTAAAGTCAGAATAAAAAGTATGTATCTATGTGGGTACATGCCAAAGAAAAGTCATTTGACATTAACTCTACTATCTTCGGCCATGAGTCGCAACTCTTCTAGCCAATAAGATATGAGTTCTAATACATTGGCTATGTGGTCCATGTACTCTAAATTCATTACTAGAAAAAAAAGCTGATATTCGATTTAGAGAATGTCAAAAGTAAAAAAAAAGTAATGAGAGAATGAAGAAAAAGATTTTGGAGGTCTTATTCCTATAAACAAAAGCATTGTAGTATTGAACTGAATACAAGGCGAATTCATGAGATTGAAATTCAATTTATTATATAAGTTGCAAATTTTTATTTGATTAAGAATGTGAATCTTGAGGATTAAATTCTAAGAACAATCTATTTTTCTAGAATTTTATAAAGCATGAGTTGGAAATCTTTTATGAGTGATTAAGTTCTAAAAATTTATTTTTCATAAGCTACCTTCTCATGCTCAGTATTGTTCTTTTTTCTATTTATTTGCTTGGGGACAAGCAAAAGTTTACGTCTGGAGATTTGATGTCTTGTATTTATATAGTATTTTTAATATACTTTTTATACATAATCTCTCTTATTTTTATCATGTTTTCACTTATTTTGACTTAAATTCCTTTGTTTGTTCAGAATTTTCACCCCTTTTGGTTTTCTTATATATTGATAGATTTTAAAGAATTCAAGTGCATAGATGAATTCTACAAGTCAAGACGAAGTTGTCCATCAAATTTCATGCAAATTAGAGTTTGTTCAGAAATTACGGCCTATCCATGATTATTTTCATGACCTTAATTTCTTGGATGGCACAGAAAGAATTACGGCCTACCTGTGATATTTTTCACGGCCATAATTTCTTAGGTACAAAATTTTAGAATTCATAGAAAGAGTCACGGCCTGACCATGATTATTTTCATGGGCGTGATTTCTTAAAGATTTTCCACAGAAAGAATTATGGTTTGCCCGTGATTATTTTCACGGCCGTAATTCTTCTAGGTATTTATTCCAGAATACACAGAAGAAATTATGGCCTGCCTATGAAACTTATCACGGTTGTAATTTCGCCTGCCAGTTCCAAATTTGACTCGGTTTTTTTGCCTAATTGGGCTCAATTTCACGCCGAAATTTGGGGAAAACCTAAGAAGATGATGGATAACTATATAAGGGAGCTTTGCAGCTATTATTATGACTTTTTGGTGAATTTTGAATGGGGATTGGACAAAGAGGCGAGTTCCAAGGCAATCGATGGCGGAAGGCAATTCTTCACCGAAAAAACTTCAATTTCCAATCAACCAATGTCGATCTTCATCAAGAAGCCATGATTTCCTTCCTCCTTGTTGATTTCGTATTTTATTTTTCAATTGTAATGATTTCATGGATTCTTATAACGTGAACATGATGAACATGTCAGCGTAAATTTATTATTCAGGATTATGGTTGTAACCCACTATGTTCTCATGACTTATTATTGATTTCCTTCTTATGAAGTAATTTATTTGTGTTAGATTCAATTATTGTTGTGTTTACTTACATGTTGATTATTGGCTATAATCTATATGATTAGAAACGTCACAAGTAGTACTGAGAGGTGAATTGCAACGTTGGATCTACAGTTTTTGGACAAGTAGATTCGAACACGAGAGTAGTTTGAATCGGCTTGAGGGATTTTATAGATTTACCAAGAACTCATTGGGTCTATTTCGAATTAATAACCATGAGAGTAATGGATTAATTCGGATAGACACCGGATTGTACTGCTGAGAGAGGGCAATCTGCACATGCGGATAAATCCCCTTCGACACAGTAAATCCTTCTTAAGACATTTTTTAATTAGAAAATTCATGAAATATAGTGTGGTGAACCCGAAATCCTAAATTTCCATCAAATCGATTACAACTTATTTGTGTTTTATTATCTCATAAAAATAAAATTTAAACCCTTTTTCCAAATCATCTAGCTAACAATCATAAGATAAGTTGGTACTTGGCCATTGGTCCCTATGGGATCGATATTTTTATTACTTCAATGTATCCGTGCACTTGCAGACACATCAGAGACCTTGGTCCGAAATAATGAAACCCAAGAACTGAACTTGGGTGTCCAGGAATGCCCACTTCTTGGCGTTAAGGAACAAGCATTCCTTGCGCAAGATCTCAAAAGTGAGTCGCAAGTGTTTGAGATGTTCATCGCAGCTTTGGCTATATACGAGGATGTCGTCAAACTAGACGACCAGAAACTTTCCCATGTAAGTCTTAAGCACTTAACTCATTAAGCGCATGAAGGTAGATGGTGCATTGGTAAGACCGAATGGTATGACCAGACATTCGTAGAGACCATCCTTCATTTTGAAGGTCGTCTTTCACTCATTCCCCTTGCAGATGCGAACTTGGTGGTATCTACTCTAAAGGTCATGTTTGCTAAACCAACATGACCTGGATATGAGATGAAGCATCTCATCGAGTCACCGGATGGGAAACCTATACTTGACTGTAATCCTAATGATTGTGTGGCAATCGATACACATGCGCCAACAACCGTCTTTCTTGCGCGTGAGCAATGCGGTGATAGTGCAAGGGCCCAAACTCTTGCAAATAAAACCCTTGGATAGTAGGTCATCAACTTACTGCTTGAGCTCTGTGTGCTCAGTGGGGTTGAGATGATGGTGCGGCAAGTTGGGTACCGAGGCTTTGGGGACCAAGTCAATGGCTAAATGTCCCTATCCGAAGGGAGGCCAATCGGTAAGTCCACCGAGGCAATGTCCGAGAACTTGGTGAAGAGGGCTACGACCTCCTCGGGCACAGTGGCCACCGAAGGGGATGGGTCACAGGAAACCTCACGTACCATGAGAGCGTAGATCACCTTGGTCTCATGGGCTTCGTGGACAATCTAGTTGGGCCATACTAGGGCAACCAACTTGGACCCAACTGGGGCCAGAAGAGCGGGTGTGACAATGCCCTTCGAAGTGGAGGCCTACAACTCCTTGGTTGGGGCCGGGGTCAAGTAGACCTTATGCCCTCCATGCTGGAAAACGTAGGTATTGGAATGACCGTAGTGGACAATGTTGCGGTCGTATAGCCAAGGGCGGCCAAGGAGGACATGAGCGACATCTATCGAGGTGATGTCGCACCACACCTTGTCGGTGTAGTCCCCAAACTAGATAGAGACCTAGTAGCAGTGGGTGATGGGGAGACTCGAGGCATCGACCCATGCGATGGAGTAGGGCCTAGGGTGCGGTTCCATGGTGAGGCCAAAGCGGGTGACCGTTGTCCTCGACAGGATGTTGGGGCTGCTCCCTCCGTCAATCACGATCTTGCATGAGTATCCATTACACTTGATGTAAGTGTAAAAGATACTTGTGTGCTTCCAATCCTCGAACAGAGGGGGTGTATGGACCAAGGTGCAGCGCACAACCACCATAGTGTGCCTGGGCCTAATCTCCTCATCTGAGTAGCATTAGGGGCCGACCTCCTGAGCTGAGGGGGGGCCCACGAGGTAGGATCTATGGCTCTCGGTGCTTAGAGGTGATATGCAAGGAGCAACGCGGGCAATCTCGATTGAAGTGATCGGTTTGACTGCAATGGCGACATGGATTGGGGGAAACAACCAAGAAGGGGGCCTTCCCCATCTCTTCCCAAGTCAAGAGGGTGGGGTTGCATCCCGACGAAGCTGGCGAGGGTCAGCACATGTAAGACATGGTGGAGGCTCAAAGCGCGGAGGTTGGGCTGGTGCCGGAGGCACGTATGCAGGTCGGCGCATAGGGGCTGGCTCAGTTCGACAATGCTCAGCATGCAAGTACTGCTCGATATTGCTAGCGTGGTGGAGGGCCAAGGTTATTGAGTCGAGCCCGTATACTAGGAGGGCTCAATGGATCTCCACTCGGAGACCATTCCTAAATCAAGATAAGGTGAACACGGGGTATGTGGTATCCTTAAGGTTCCCATATCCTTAAGGTTGCAGCAGATGCCGAGCTCGTCAAAGCGTATGTGGTATACATCGACCGAGTCAGATCCTTGAGTGATAGCATAGTAGGAATCGAGAAGATGCTGCCGATACATAGGGGCTACATACTTTTCCTTAAGGTGGTAGCACATCTCCTCCCATTGAGTTGACGCTCAACATTGGTCCAATATAACCAGGCTGGTCCAGTTAGCAAGAGGCGAACATAATTGACCCCAAGGTGGTCGGACATAGCACTCCACTCGAAATAATTGTCAGCAACTGTGTTAGTGTATATGCCCTAGGACCTAGTTTTGGTCCATTGTTATACTACCTGACTTTGAGATTTATATATATCATTCTGGCATTATCATTATCAATGTTTGTCTACATCTACGATTATGTACTTACATGATAACGTCCCTGGAGACAGATTGGATCTGTGCTCAAATGATCGTCCCTAGTTGATGTACCAGAGTGGATATGGGACAACTCTGGTACTTATGAGACTGGTGTATATGGGCTGGTTAGGCACGAGGTGCTAACGCAGACATATGGGTATATCAGTGGTGGATATACTAGACCGACCCGCTATGAGGCAATGACTTGGTGTCACAAGTTATCCTCACAAATGATAGGAGATGCATTGATCCCTTGACTTGAGGTCATTAGCCATTCTATATGGTTAGGGACATGCTTTGATACAACCTAACACCTCGCTGTTGTTGGGGGATAATAACGGTTGTCATTGAGCATGTCACGACCCATAGGAGAAGGTCAATAAACAGACATAGGATTTGCCCATTCCTAAGGGAAGCATGATATCCATGGAGCTCCTCTATGCTTCTATGACTGAAAATGTATGGCCATACCCAAGTGAGACCTAATTTAGTCATAACCATGAGATTGGATAAAAACAAGTGGTGACACACTTGTTCAATCGGATATCAGTTCGGCAAAGAGACTGTAATGCATCTGTACCTGGTTGCGATGATGGGGATGTCGATGTCGATATCAATTCCGATGACTTGGGTAGCAGCGATGCACTGCTAGGTGCCACTCACTGCTTGTGGTGACCTTAGGTCAACACTGCCAACGTCAGTGGAACCTACAGGGTCGCACACCTTGATACTCGAGTTCTCATATTGTTCGAGAAGCCTTATGATCGAGTTATTGGATGACTCGGATCTATTTCGGAGATTTCATGAGCGCTGATGTGCCTGATGAGATGGAAGAAACTTATTAGGGTCAACTTTCATTTTTGGCATATTGACCAAACTAACCATGGTTAACCTAGTTTGACCTTGGGTTAAATTGGATTAGATCCAATGGGTTGATTGACATGCATAATGGACCTCGGGCTAGGCCGATTTTATAGTTGGGCTTATTAATAAGTTAAAAGGACTTAAAGAGAAGAAAATGGTAGACGCAAGTTTAACCCTAGTTAGACTAGGGTTAGCGCCTATGTCTCATATGATTAATCAAAGTTGATTTTGAATTAATCATTTGAAATAAAATAGGGGCTAATTAATTAATTAATTTGAGTCCTATTTTATGGAGATTTAATGGGGCTGATTATTTAAATAATTAATTAGAGTCCTAATTGGATTAGGACTTGATTAATTCCTAAAATAATTAGAACTCCTACTTCTTTTCTAAGCCGCCCAGTTGGCTTGATCATAGTCATCCATAAACCGCCTCTCCTTGCTATAAATAAGACCCCTAGGCGCCCCTCTCAAATACATACAAAACTTCAAGAAGGCGTGAGCAACATCAAGGGGCGAAAGTGCAAGGGATTGGCGCATCTTCCATCAAACCCTAGCTGCAAGTGCTCTACTTCCTCTCTTTCTTCTATGAGAGATTGGCGGCTTTCCTCTTCTCCGTCCTTCTTCATCCTTGGCGCATACTCTTGGAGGGTGGTACAATTTGAAGAACGTGTATAAGGCATGGATCTTCTTCCCGAGGCTAGCACCAGGCGTGGAGGAAGAGGACTCGAGGTGATCCGTGTGTGTGAGACTGCAGAGGCCGCACGCTTGGGTGCCTACTACGACATCAGCCTCGCCTTGCTCAAGGTATTTTCTATCTCATCGTGTCGACTCTCTCGCATGCGATCTTCATTGGGTTTTTGGCACCGGCCTGTTTCGGGGATATTATTCTACTGTGCATTGTATTTGTTTCTGAACAATTTATAAAATATCCCAGGGGCTTCCCAACAAACCACGGCTTAGTCAAGGAAGACACGCGGGTCGAGACTACCATTGAAGATGGGTGGGTCCACTCGCGTGAGCCAATAGACTTCATTGTCCTTACAACTACACTGGGTTGGCCGCCATGGGGGAGTGACGTCCTCAGGCCATGCGGACTCATCATCGAATGGCAAACCGGGTAGACTCGTTGGCGTGCATCCACAGCAGGGCCAATGGAGGGAGAACACTAAGCGAGGGTCTACCTTTGGCGGGTTTAGACCGAATTTCCAAGATGCATTCCGTGACGTCCTAGAACGATGCCTTAAGGGGCTGCAACACAACATCCATCACTTCCATGCACGTGGACAGCGATTCGACTAACTCTACCCTAGGCGGAGTACTCTCCTCATTCGTAGCGGGCACTTGGTTAGTGGGATTCTGATAGGGGGCTCCTAATCTAGTTGTCATGGTGCAAGAAATGTAAAAATGCATGCGGAAAATAAATTTGAATAAGCCGAATGTTATGCGGTGAAGAGATCGGTGGAGCTAGACGATAGTTAGCTCCAACCTTCCTCTGATACCAAATTTTGACGCAATGAAACTTTCGGAGGGATGGTCCTTAAGTGAGTACTCTAAGGGGGGGATGACGATGATGCTGAAAACTGAGAGAGGGTCTCTAGACGAGTGAATGAAAATGCGTGGCAGAGGGAAACCTAGTGAAAACCAACGAAAATGCTAAATGTGATGCGTACTTGAGCAATACCGGTGAGTCATAGGTGAAACGGCATGAAAACTACGAATGGCAAGTACTCACCACATGTGTAGAGCCAATTTTTCTAGCAAGCACATGCGCAAGGATTCCCTTCATGATGCTGTAAAAGATTGGGCATCCGTTCATCCATCGGGGATGGAGATAGAAATGCAAACAACATACGAGGCTGAGAAAAAGGCGGCGGGGGTGAGTTGATGTCGCCCCGGCTCTTTTGATTGAATGCAAAAAGGAAGTACATTGCAGAAAGCTTCGAGAGACAAGGACTTCACTAGGCATGACTACGAGGTCCCTTGTAGCTTCCATAGAGTTAATATGGAACTAGGCCTCTACGTGGGGGAAGGCAACTACTACAGCAAAAGAGTAGTTGGAGAGGCCAACCACCCTCTACACACACACAAAAGAGTAGAGAAAATGGACCTCCTTCGTCTTTTCAGGGGCGTTCATGGGTAGGTTGTGCACCAAATCACAGATGTGAACTGAGGCGCTGGGCTGATCTGAGGCTGACACAAGTGGTGCTGTGAACTCCTTCATGGGCCTGCGGCTGGCTTAATTCGAAAACAAAGTTTCATGGGCTGGGCCATGATTTAGATTATGGTCGTACCTTTTGGTGCGCCTTGATTCGAGGTCATCACAACCGGGGCCGTGTTCTCCTTCATAGGCGTGATGGCTGGTGTGTTTTGATCAGAACACTTCAAAAGCACGATCGTGAATTGGGTCACGGCCGTGCTTTCTTCCTCACCTGGGCGATCGATTTTCACTGTGAGTGGCATGGCCGCGGCCGTGTGTTGAGTCACAGGCATGCCTACCTACGCCGAGATGATCACGGGCATGATCTCCTTCACGCCCCTAGTGGTGAACACTATGCTAGACTCCAATTGCGCTGAAATTTCCGTGGTAGATTCCTCAGGTCCTAGGGAGTCTTCCCATGTGTCTTCCATGGGTCCTTGGGCATTTATATCCTCGTCAATGACTCCGCCACTCCTCCATCTCATTAGGCACATTGGTGCAGATAGAATCTCCTAAATAGATCTAAGTTATGAAATAACATGATCATATGGCTTCCCGATCAATACGAGAACTCGAGTATCAAAGTGTGCGACCCTGTTGGTTCCTCCAACGTTAGCAGTGATGAACTCGTGCCACCACAAGCAGTGAGTGGCACCTAGCAATGCATCACTGCGACCCAAGTATTCGAAATGGATATCAACATTAACATCCCTAACATCGCAATAAGGTACCTATGCATTACAGTCCCTTTGCTAAACTGACATTTGATTGTTCAAAGTGTGTCACCACTTTATTTCTATGTAATCTTATGGTAATGACCAAATTAGGTTTTCACCTGGGTATGGCCATACACTTTCAGTCATGCATCCATATAGGGCTCATGGATATCAAGCTTCCTTCAGGAAGAAGCAAATCCTATGTTTGTCCATTGATCTTCTCATATGGGTCATGACATACTCAATGACAACCGTTATAAACTCTCAACTATGGTAAGGTGTTAGGTTGTATCAAAGTATATCTCTAACCATACAAAAGGGTCAATAGCCTAAATTCAAAGGATCAATGCAACTATTGTCACTTGTGAGGTTAATTTGTGACACCAAATTAGAGCCTCATAGCGGGTCGATCTAGTTTATCTACCACTGGTATACCCATATACTTGTGTTAGCACCACGTGCCTATCCTATGGATATACTAGTCTCACATATACAAGAGGTGTCCCTTATCCACTCTAGTACTTGACTAGGGATTTAAGTTTGACCGCAGATGAAATCTGTCTCTAGGGACATTATCATGCAAATGTACAAAAGACACAGATGCAAACATAGCACATGTTACTTCGTCTTCTAGCTTAGGTATTTATGTCACCAAAGTCAACCTTTCTACTTCTATGTCAAGGGTATTGGATACTGCATACGGAGCTCATATTTGTACAAATATGCAAGGGCTCAGAAAAATAGATCGGTGCTGTCTGGACAGATTGACCTACGAGTTGGAAATAGAGCACATGTTGCTACCATTGCTATAAGATGTCTGACGCTCTCCCTACCTTTTGGACTTCAGATAGATTTAGATCATTGCTATTATGTACCTTTCATTACTAAAAACATTGTATCTATTCCTTGTTTAGCAAGGAAAGGATTTAAATTTGAAATAAAAGAGGACTCTTGCTCTTTTTCATTTGCAAATGTGTTTTATGGGAAGGGTACTTTATACAATGGTTTATATGCCTGTTGGGGTATGCCCTTAAGGCTAATGTTTGAGGCCTTGGGATTCTTTCAGTATCATGTATAAACTCTTATGTTTATAAAGGCAATGGTTGTTATTCAGTATG
>CM050440.1:33446330-33459844 GCA_027562315.1 Costus pulverulentus | reverse complement strand
AAATTTCGGTTTTGTTTAATTCAAATAGGGTTTAACCCATTTAACTAATAAATTCGAATTTTAAACCCAATTAGTGCAAACCCAATAACCCATTAATTTAACCATTAAATAACAATTTAACCATTAACTAACAATTTAACCATTCACTTAAACGAAAATCCAATAAGGATTTAATTAACATCCAATAAGGTCTATTTAATTAACCAATAAGCTCTAATTAATTAACTTAAAATTATTAACCAATAAGCTCTAATTAGTTAACTTAAAATTAACAACCAATAATTTTATTTAAATCAGAATAAAATGTCACAGCCAATGATTTTATTTAAATCAAAATATTACTTACCAGGACTTAAGATCCTTGGATCTTACAAGATGCCTCTATTGATTTCTCCCCTAATCCTTCATAAAAATTGAGATTTTTGGGCCTTTTATCTTCTCGTCATTGTGACGAGTCTGCAGCTTCTTTTGGATCTCAATTTGGTGCCCTAAATCTCAAGATATCATCTGTTTTTATTTTGCAGCAAAAAACTCGGGAAAACTAGGTCAAATTACAGTACCGTAAAAATAATTATGGGTGTGCCATAATTTCTGAAAAATCTTCTGTATGGAAATCACCCAAAATATGGTAGTGCTCCAAAATTATGGAAGTACTCAAAAAATACGGTACCGTAATTATAACAGTGCCGTAATTTGGTAAGTGGCTTCGATTTGCGTGAAATTTGTCCTGTAATCTCTTCTTGATGATGAGAATTCTTCTATGTATGATTTTGCTTGAAAACACCTTAAAATTGTGCCTTTTTACCTGAAAATCATTAAAAACCAAGATAGAAGTAGATTCTATAATATTTGATAAAAAGGCGTAAAAATAAGCGAAGTAGTATAAATATGACACAAAAAGACTAATGAAATGACACAAAATACACTATGAATTTTGGTGTCATCAAAGACAAATATCAAGATTCTAGCAAACTAGAACCGAGATCTAATAAATGCGTGTTTGTGGGGTATCATAAGGAAACTAAATGATAGTACTTCTATGTTCCTACCGAGAAAAAAATTTTTGTTTCTTAGGAAATTATCTTTCTAGACACGAAATTTTTCTTAACGGAAGCTAGTAGGAGAAAGTTTGATTTAGAGGAATTACAAGATCAACCACAAGACACTGAGATGGAACATAAGCCACCTGCATCAAATGTTGTGCAACTTGAGGCTCAGACACAGGCCCCACTTAAGTATGGGAGGATTCATCATGCACTTTAGAGGTATGGGCTGCTGCAGACCCAATGCAATGGAATCTTCATCATTAACGATGAACCTAGGACCTAAGAGGCGGCGATCACTAGACTGGACAATGAGAGGTGGCTAGAGGCCATGCGATCCAAGATAGATTTTATGTTGGCTAACCATGTCTGGGATTTGGTTCAGCTTGATGGGGTAAAACTCATAGGGTGTAAATGGGTCTTCAAGAGGAAGACTAGCATAGATGGCAACATAGTTACCTATAAGGGTAGACTTGTGGCTAAGGGTTTCAGACGAGTCCACGAGGTGGACTATGATGATACCTTCTCGCTAGTTGCCATGATCAAATCCATTCGAATTTTGCTTGCTGTAGCTGCATATCATGACTATGAGATATGGTAGATGCATGTTAAGACAGCGTTGCTTAAGGAGAAGTTGACAGAGGATGTGTATATAATACAACCTAATGGCTTCATCCATCCTACAAATGCCAATAAGGTCTACAGGCTAAAGAAATCCATTTATGGATTAAAGCAATCCTTTCGATGTTGGAATCTTTAGTTTGATGAGATAGTAAGAAATTACGGTTTTATCAAAAGTGAAGATGACTCCTGTGTGCACAAAAAATTCAGTGGAAGCTTGGTGATTTTTCTAGTCTTGTATGTCGATGATATACTACTCTTCGGAAATGACATCCCTAGTCTTCAAGCAATGAAGACATGGTTGGGGAAATATTTTGAGATGGACTTAGGGGAGGTCGCCTATATCCTAGGCATGAGGATCTACAGGGATAGATCCAAGAAGATCCCATCCCTAAGTCGATGTACCTATAGTTATAAGGTCCAAGAGAGGCTCAATTTGGAGTAATCTAAGAAAGGATATCTTCTAGTGAGACTTGGCCTTATTTTCTCAAAGAGCTAGTGTCCCACCACACAGGTTTGAGCAAGATCACTGATAAGTGTTATTTTTATATGATTTAAAGTCTCATTCATACGATCTTTTTAGGCTTAAGTCTTGTTTTATATCAGAATTTAGTATCGTTTACCGTAAAGTATGGAATATTCACTATTTTTTTGTTTGTTTGCGAAATACAAGTTATTTTCCTATATTTTTGTGAAGATTTTAAAGATTTGAAGTTATGGCTTGGCCGAGATAGCCATCACGGTCGTGATCATCTCGGCCTCCCAAAGCATCTTCAGCAAAGTAAGCACGGCCGGCCCGTGATGGGGTTCACAGCCATGATCGTCAAGATTTAGAAATTGGACGAAGTCATCACGGCTTGGAGCACATGTGTGACCATCATCCGGATTTTTCTACGAGCTTGTCACGGCTTGGCCATGACTGCCATCATGGCCGTGAAGGGCTCCGGCATATTTTCTGACGAGGCAAGCACGGGCATTCTTCACAACCGTGATCTTCCATTTTTTCTTTTGCGAGCTCTTCATGGCCTAGCCATGATCATCATCATGGCCATGAAGATGTCGCTGCAGATTAATGAACTCATCATGGCCTAGCTATGATGGTCATCTCGCCTGTAACAGCGTTCGTAGATGCCAACCATTCGGTAGTTTTTCACCATATCCGACGGTCCTGGAGCCTAGAAATTGGGGAAAACTCCCATTCAACCTTCTTAACCGCCTAAGGAATCGAATGAGGTATAAAAGTTACAATTTTGGGTGGTTACAAGGTTTGAATCTTCGAGAAATACGACTGGGGTGAAAGTCAAGCAAAAACTTGCATTCGAGGGCTTGTATGGATGGATTTCTTTGGGGCCATCAAGAGAAGACCAAAGATCTGTCGTCTCCTACCCAATATCTGTAATTTCCACACTTTTTGATTGTATTTTCTAGAGTTTTTATGTGTTATACATTGTATTTCATAGAGTAAACTCTATTTTGGGACTTAGGGCATAGCCCGTTGAACAAATCTCCAAGTGTAAAACATTTTTAATGAATCTTAGTGATGCTTTTAGTAAATTACTTATTTAATTTGGATGTGCCTATTGCGTATATGTGTTTTGGCCAAACATTGTATATGTGTTAAGTGTTTTGAGAAAAACCGAGAGGTGAATCATAACACTCGACTGTCCAACTTAAACTTGTGATTTGAATTACGAGAGTCATTCAAAATCTTTCAAGGATTTATGATTGTCATAGTAAGCTAATAAGCCACAAGAGTAGGAGATTAGCTTACATAGATACGGATTATTCTTCGAGAGAAGGTAATCTGTACAATAGGATTAATCGCCTTAAATAGTTTACTGTTGAATTACGCTTCGAGAGAAGGTAGATGACATGATTAAACATAAATCAACTGAAAAGAAGACATACCTATCAGTGTTTTGTAAGCAGTCCTGTATGCCCATAGTGCATCATCAAGTTTAGAAGCCCAGTCCGTTCTTGTTCGAGACACAATTTTCTCTAAAATCCTCTTAATCTCTCTGTTTGATATTTCAACTTGTCCACTTTTGGGGATGATAAAGTGTTGCAACTCTATGATTAACACCATATTTTTTAAGTAAGGCTGAAAATCTATGTTCTATAAAGTGTGAGCCTCCATCACTAATCACAACTCTTGGCATTCCAAACCGTAGAAAAATGATCTTCTTGAACAATTTCACAACTACTCTATAATCATTAGTAGGACAAGCAAGAGCCTCAACCCACTTAGAAACATAATCTACTACCACAACAATGTATTTATTACCTCCGGACGGTGGAAATGGTCCCATGAAATCTATCCCCCAAACATCAAATATCTCAACCTCAATATTCTAGAAAGTGGCATCTCATTCCTTTTATTAATATTTCCTGTCTTTTGACATCTATCACAAGATAATATAAAATTTCTACAATCTTTAAAAATTGAGGGCCAATAAAATCCAGATTGTAAAACCTTAAAAATAGTCTTCTGAGTACTAGCATGCCCCCCATAACATGATGCATAACACTGAAAAAGGAAATCCATGATCTCTTCTTCTGGTACACATCTCCTAAAAATACCATCTGCACATCTTCTAAATACATAAGGCTCATCCCAAAAATAGTGTTTTACCTCAACTAAGAATCTCTTCTTTTCTTAATAATTCAAATCAAGAGGAAAAACATTAGCAACAAGATAATTCACTATATCAGTATACCATGGAGCCTTGATCTGTTCAATGGCTAAGAGTTGATCATCAGGAAAGGAATCATTAATTATGTCACCTTTATCTACATCTATCATTATCCTAGAAAGTTGATCTGCAATAAAATTTTCTACTCCTTTCTTGTCTTTAATTTCCATATCAAACTCTTGCAAAAGCAAAATCCATCTGAGAAGGCACGGTTTACTGTCTTTTTTCTATATCAAGTACTTTACTACTGCATGATCTGTATACACCACAACCTTAGAATTAATCAGATATGACCTGAATTTATCAAAAGCGAAAACAATTGCCAAAACTTATTTTTCGGTAGCAGTGTAATTTCTCTGTGTTTCATCCAAGGTTCGACTGGCATAATAAATAACATAGGGCTTCTTCTCCTTTCTCTGACCAAGTACTGCTCCTACTGCATAATCACTAGCATCACACATAAGCTCGAAATGCAAACTCCAGTCTGGCGGCTGCATGATAGGCACTGATATCAGAGCCTTCTTCAAATCCTGAAAAGTAGACAAACATCTTTCATCAAAAGAAAATTTGACATCTTTACAAAGCAAATTAGTAAGTAGTCTAGCGAGTTTAGAGAAATCCTTAATAAAAAGCTAGTAGAATCCTACATCTCCCAAAAAACTTCTAATCTCCTTGACTGTGGTGGGTGGCATCAACTTCTCAATCATTTCAATCTTGGCTTTGTCAACTTCTATCCCTCTCTCTAAAGCTAAGTGTCCCAAAACTATTCCCTGCCTAACCATGAAATGACATTTTCCCAATTAAGCACAAGATTAGTTTCTTCACACCTCTGCAAAACTCAAGATAAGTTAGCTAAATAATCATCAAAAGAAAAACCATAAACAGAGAAATCCTCCTTAAAAACATCCATGAAATCCTCAATAAAATCTGAAAATATAGCCATCATACATCTCTGAAAAGTAGCAGGTGCATTACATAAACCAAAAGGCATTCTTCTATAAGCAAAAGTACCATATGGACACGTAAAAGTAGTCTTATCTTGGCCATCAGGATGGATGAGAATTTGAAAAAAATTCAAAATACCCATCTAAAAAACAGAAATAAGAGTGATTAGTAAGACTTTCAACCATTTGATCAATAAAAGGTAAGGAGAAATGATCTTTTCTAGTAGCTGTATTCAATTTCCTATAATCAATACACATGCGCCAACTAGTCACAATCCTAACAGGAATTAATTCATCAGCTTTACTTTTCATCACAGTCACATCCTCTTTCTTAGGAACACAATGAACAGGACTTACCCATTTACTATCAAAGACAGAATAAATAATACCTACATCAAGTAATTTCAAAACCTCCTTCTTCACAACTTCTTTCATAGATGGATTAAGCGTCCTCGAAAAATCTACATGTGGTTTGTGTTCCTCCTCTATAAGTATCCTGTGCATATAAAAAGAGGGGTTAATTCCCTTCAAATTATCAATAAAATATCCAATTACCTTCCTATGAATTCTCAACTCCCTTAAAAGCAAATCTGTCTCCCTTTCATTAAGCTGTGCATCAACAATAATAGGATAAGTACAATTTGGCCGAAGAAATTCATAACAAAGATTATTTGGCAAAGATTTCAATTCAACTTTTGGAAATTTTTCCTCCTGATTTCCTTGATCATCACATAAAGTGCAGTCTAACAAATCATGAGTTTCAGATTTAGAAGGTTCATCAAACAAAGCATTAAGATTATAATCAACGTCATGTATAGCATGAATGCTACAACAAGATCTTGCATATGATGGTTTCTTCATAGATTTAGTCAAATCAAACTCAATTACATTTTTACCAATATTAAGAGTGAGTTTACTATTCTTTACATCAATGATTGCCCCTGTTGTAGCTAAGAACGGTCTACCAAGTATGATAGGAATTTTAGCATCCTCCTCCATCTCCAAAATCACAAAATCTGCTGGAACAAAATACTTACTAACCTAAATTGGAACATCCTCTAAAATCCCAATAGGATACCTAACCGAACGGTCAGCGAGCTGCAAAGATATAGAAGTCAGCTTTGACTCTCCCATGTCAAAAGCCATATCTCCAATCGAGCAAGGTATAGAGAAACTACCTAGATCCTTTAATTTCGGTGGCAATTTGTTTTGAATAATGGCACTACACTCCTCAGTCAATGCCACAGTGCCATAGTCCTCTATTTTTTCTTTTATTAGACAATATCTCTTTCTAAAATATAGCATAAGTGGGCATTTGAGACAAAGTATCACTAAATGGAATATTTATATAAAGCTTTTTCAAAACATCTAAAAACTTCCCAAACTACTTATCTAACTTAGCTTGAACAAGTCTCTGGGGAAAAGGTATAGGAGGCCTATATGGAGCAGGTGAGCTAGGTCTAGGAATATCAAGTTGACATGGCTCATCACCACTTTGTGAAGGCTTATTACCCCCACGAGGTGGCGAACTAGGATGGGATTGCATATGTACAGGTGGTGTTTCTAAGACTGGCTCACTACTAGGTTCAATGTCTGGCTCTTCGTCATCATCATCAGGTCTACCCCTTAGTTCATCTAACTGTTTTCCACTCCAAGTAGTTATAGAATTATAATGTTCCCTAGGGTTCAGTTTAGGTTTAGCAGGCAATTTCCCTGGGGGTCTATAAGATGTACTAGCTTGTTGTGCTATTTGGGTCTCTAGAATTTTATAGTCTGCATTTAAAACTTTTACCTCAGAAGTAAGCTATTTAATCTCCCCTCTAAAATCTCTAAAATCCCTACTAAGTTTTTCAAATATAGATTCCAAACTAGAGTTCTGGGGCTGATTTTGATTTTGTTGCCTCTATTGGTATCCTCTATTCTCAACCTGTCCCCCTACATTATTGTTATTTCTCCAAGACAAATTTGGATGATTTCTCCATCCAGGGTTATATGTACTAGAGTAACGGTCATTATTTCTATCTTGATTGTAACCCCCTACAGCATTCACTTGTTCTACACCCTGTTCAGCAATGACTCTACACTCTTCAGAATAATGCCCTTGATTTCCACATATATCACAAGTAATGGACGATGAAACCAAAGCAGTTTGCATATGAAATGAATCAAGTTTACTAGCTAAAGAGTCTACCTTCTCTGCCAAGGTACGTCATGCATCATTTTCATTCTTACCATGTGGAGGACGATATAGCACTCCTCTTTCAGTGGTCCACTAGTTTTGGTTCAGAGACTTCTCTTCAATCAAAGTAAAAGCATCATTAATGCTATTATTCATAAGAGCTTCACATGCAGCAACATCAACAGTGAGACGAGTACTATAAAGTAAACCATTATAGAAAGTATGAATCAACACCCATTATTCCCAGCCATGGAGAGGGCACTTTCATTATAATTCATTAAAACGCTCGTACGCCTCACTCAGTGACTGACGCAGCGGATGTTATGGGTATGTTGGTCCTTAATTCAGTACTCTACGGTGGGGGAAACCATGATGTTGAATACGCGAGAGGGGCTGGAGGTGAGGGAAGTAAAAACATGCGGAGCGATGAAAACTCGAGAAACCTGATGAAAACCCGTGCCGCAGGGATGTGACTTGAGCAATACCAGTGAGCCGAGAAGACAACGAACACGATTCTACAAATGAAACTACTCACCTGATTAGTAGAGCCAATTTCTTGAAGCAAGCACGTGCGCGCAGGACATAGACGTGGCTGAGTAGGCGGAACGCTGCGAGTCCAAGACACAAGCCAATCAATGATTATAGGGGTTGCTTTGAAAAGGACCCGAAGCCTTGGGAGGTTCTCCGGGTGTTTTGATTGAAAAGCTAAAATCGATTACAAGAGGGAGGCGAAGAGACTCTAGGCGAGCTATTCGGAGTTTGAAGTGGTCTAAACCTTCGCGTGGGGGAAGGTGCTACTACAACAAAGCTAAAAAAACTAGTAGTCCCTCAGCCCTCTTTTATAAAACAACAGGGAGGGGTGAGGCACAAGCTACTCACATGGGGTTTGTTGGAGACACCAACAACCCCTAACAACTAATGAGGGCCCAAGATACCCTCTAACAACCTGAAAAGCGATAACTACCTAGGGAATAAAAGGACAGGGGGCAATACGCTAAGGTGGCTAGTGCATGGGCCTTCTTTCTGGGCCATCGACTGGGCCGTTCTCGACAGCTATACCATCTCGGAGCAGGCTACCACGAAGGAGCAAAACTTACTGATCGTGGGCTGGTTCTAGACGTTGGTGGCAGTCTCTTGGGCTGAGTTGAGGACCCGGTGTTGAGAAACCCCGGGGATATTTTACAATTTTCAGAGATTGAAATTACACAAATACATTGCGCAGCGGAACTAATATCCCCGAAACAGGCCAGTCCCAAAAACCCAGTGAAGATCGCATGCGAAAGAGTCGACACGATGAGATAGAAAATACCTTGAGCAATGCGAGGCTAATGTCGAAGTAGGCGCCCAAGCTGTTGCGAAACCCCGGGGATATTTTACAATTTTCAGAGATAGAGATTACAAAATACATTGCACAGCGGAAGCAATATCCCCGAAACAAGCCGGTCCCAAAAACCCAGTGAAGATCGCAAGCAAGAGAGTCGACACGATGAGTTAGAAAATACCTTAGAGCGAGATGAGGTCGATGTAGTGATAGACGCCCAAGAGTGCGCCCTCTGCAGTCTCACACACAAGGATGCCACGAGTCCTCTTCTTCCACGCCCGGTACTAGCCTCGGGAAGAAGATCCAAGCCTTGTGCTCCTTCTTCAAAGTATGCGCCACCCCCAAGATAGATGCGCCAAAGATGAAGAAGGATGAGGGAGAGGGAAACCGCCAAGCATCAAGTTCCTTATGTCAAGAGTGAAGGAAGAGGCTTGCGGCTAGGGTTTGGAAGGAAGAAGAAGATGCGCCACTTCTTGGTGTTGTTGCCCTTCAAGCCCTTGCTTTCGCCCCTCCTCTTGTTGTCACGCCTCTAAGGATTGTAACCTTACAAGAGGGGGCGGCTAGGGTAACTTATAAAGAGCTAGAGGCGGTTAGGGCAAGGGTTGAGATCATGACAAGTGTATGGCTTGGATGAGAAGGTTTGAGGTAAGGAAAGTCTCAAAGACTTTACCATAAACCTCATTCAACCTTTCCATAAGCTACCAAGCCTTGCCTTGTGCGCCAAGGCCTAGCCCTGCTCCCCAAGCAATGCCTTAATGCATTCACACTATCAATAGGAGAGGGCTAGGCACATAAAGCTTCCTCAATGAAGCAAATTTGCCATCCAAACCCCATTATGCCCCTTAGGCGCCAATGGGCTTGGCTTCCTCCCCATTATACCCTTTTAGCCTATTGCCTCTTCCTGACAACTTATTATTGGGCCTCATTGGATAAAGAGCTAGCCCAAACCTCATTACATGCCTTGATTAAGCACTTGGATCCAATCCAATGCAACCCTAATCCAAATGCGGCCAACCATGGTCAATTTCGGGTCAACCTACCATAAATGGAGTTTGGCTCTAATAACATACTTCCATCTCATCAGGCCCATTGGCACTGATGAAATCTCCAAAATAGATCCGAGTTATCCAATAACTCGATCATAAGGCTTCCCGATCAATACGAGAACTCAAGTATCAAGGTGTGCGACCCTGTAGGTTCCTCTGACGCTGGCAGTGTTGACCAAAGGTCACCACAAGCAGTGAGTGGCACCTAGCAGTGCATCGCTGCTACCCAGGTCATTGGAATGGATATCGACATCGACATCCCCATCATCGCAACTAGGTACAGATGCATTACAGTCTCTTTACCGAACTGATATCCGATTGGACAAGTATGTCACCACTTGTTTTCACCCAATCACATGGTTATGACTAAATCAGGTTCTCACCTGGGTATGGCCATACACTTTCAGTCATAGAACCATAGAGGAGCTCCATGGATATCATACTTCCTTTAGGAAGGGGCAAATCCTGTGTCTGTCCATTGACCTTCTTATATGGGTTGTGACATGCTCAATGACAAACGTTATTACCTCCCAACTACGGCGAGGTGTTAGGTTGTATCAAAGCAAGTCCCTAACCATATAGAATGGTCAATGACCTCAAGTCAAGGGATCAATGCATCTCCTGTCACTTGTGAGGATAACTCATGACACCAAGTCATAGCCTCACAGTGGGTCGGTCCAGTATATCCACCACTAATATACCCATATGTCTACGTTAGCACCACGTGCCTAACCAGCCCACATACCAGTCACACGAGTACCATAGTTGTCCCATATCCACTAAGGTACATCGACTAGGGACTATAGTTCGAGCACAGATCCAATCTGTCTCCAGGGACATTATCATGTTAGTACATATGCGCAGATGTAAACAAACATAGATAATGACAATGCCAGAACGATATAAATATCAAGGTCAAGTAGTACATGAGTGGACCAAGACTAGGTCCTAGGGCATATACACCAACAATCTCCCACTTGCACTAAGACCTAGAGGTTGAGGAATCTCAACCCCATATCTCTAGCGTGACCATCATGCTTCTGCTGCGCCAAAGCCTTGGTCAATGGGTCTGCCAGATTGTTCTCTGTGTCATCTCTGCTAATCTTAACATCACCTCTGTCTATGATCTCTCTGATCAGGTGAAATCTCCTGAGTATGTGTTCGGACCTTTGATGAGACTGTGGTTCCTTGGCATGTGCAGTTCCCATTGTTGTCATAGTAGATCTCAATGGGATTCATTGCACTTGGAACCACCTGAAGTTCAGAAAAGAACTTCCCTGATCCAAACGGCTTCATTTGCTGCCTCAGAAGCAACCACATACTCAGCTTCGGTTGTAGAATTAGCTATGGTGGATTGCTTGAAGCTCTTCCAGCATACAGCAGCTCCAACCGTCTTATACAAATAGCCGGTCTCCGATCTGAAGTCGTCAGGATCAGACTGGAACGATGCATCAGTATAGCCCTGCATACTGAGCTCTTCCTGTCCTCCATAGACCAAATAGAATAAATCCTTAGTCCTTTTCAGGATACTCAAGGATATTCTTTACAGCCACCCAGTGCTGCTGACCTGGATTGGATTGGAATCGGCTGGTTATGCTTACAGCATAAGCCACATCTGGTCTAGTACACAACATTGCATGATTGATCCCACTGCCGAAGCATAGGGAATTCGACTCATGTTATCCCTCTCAGCCTGTGTTGTAGGACACTAGCTCTTTATGAGAGTGAGGCCATGTCTCACTGGAAGATATTCTTTCTTAGATTGCTCCAAGTTGAATCTCTCCAGGACCTTGTCAATGTAGGTACTTTGACTAAGGGCTAGAAGCCTCTTGGATCTATCCCGGTAGATCCTCACGCCTAGGATATAGGCTGCCTCCCCTAAGTCCTTCATCTCGAAACACTTCCCTAACCATGTCTTCACAGCTTGAAGACTAGGGATGTCGTTTTCGATGAGCAGTATGTTATCGACATACATGACCAGAAAAGTCACCAAGCTCCCACTGAATTTTCTGTATACACAGGCGTCATCTTCACTTTTGATAAAGCCATAATCTCTCACAGCTTCATCAAACCGAAGATTCCAACTTCGAGATGCTTGCTTTAATCCATAAATGGATTTCTTTAGCCTGTAGACCTTACTAGCCTCTGCAGGATAGATGAAGCCATCAGGTTGTGATATATACACATCCTCAGTCAGCTTCCCGTTAAGGAACACTGTCTTCACATCCATCTTCCATATCTCATAGTCATGATATGCAGCTATAGCAAGCAGAATCCGAATGGATTTGATTATGGCAACTGGCGAGAAGGTTTCATCATAGTCCACCCTGTGGACTTGTTTGAATCCTTTAGCCACTAGTCTACCCTTATAGGTAACTATATTGCCATCCATGTCTGTCTTCCACTTGAAGACCCATTTACACCCTATGGGTTTTACCCCATCAGGCAGCTCAACCAAATCCCAGACTTGGTTAGCCGACATGGAATCCATCTCGGATCGCATGGCGTCAAGCCATCTCTCAGAGTCCAGTCCACTGACCGCCTCATCATAGGTTTTGGGTTCATCCTCAATGATGAAGATTCCAACATGTTGGGTCGGCAGCGACCCGTACCTTTCAGGTGCACGACGAATTCTCACGGACCTACGAGGGACCTGTGTCTGAGCCTCAGGTTGTACAGCAACCGGTGCAGGTGGCTCAGATTCCATCTCTTTGTCTTGTGGTTGCATTTGGACCTCATCCAAGTCAAACTTCCTCCCACTAACTTCTTTCATGAGAAATTCTTTCTCTAGAAAGACAGCACCCCGAGCAACAAAAGCTTTGTTCTCGGTTGGGACATAGAAGTAGTATCCTTTAGTTTCCTTATGATACCCCACAAATATGCATTTATCTGATCTAGGTTCTAGCTTGCTAGAATCCTGACGTTCGACATAAGCCTTACATCCCCAGATCCTGATAAAAGTGAGATTAGGGCGTCTCCCACTCCATACCTCGTATGGAATCTTTGAGACACTCTTAGATGGAACATTATTCAGTATTAGAGAAGCTGTCTCAAGTGCATATCCCCAGAATGAGGGAGGTAGAGTTGCATGACTCATCATAGATCGAACCATGTCCAACAAAGTTCGATTTCTCCTTTCAGACACACCATTCCATTGAGGTGTTCCAGGAGGAGTGAGTTGGGATATGATCCCACACTCTCTTAGATAGTCAAAGAACTCACCGCTCAGGTACTCTCCACCGCGATCTGATCGAAGAGCCTTAATGGATCTACCAAGCTGGTTCTCTACTTCATGTCTAAACTCCTTAAATTTCTCAAAGGATTCAGACTTATGTCTCATCAGATAGACATACCCATATCTACTGAAGTCATCAGTAAACGTGATGAAGTAGTTGTTCCCTCCTCTGGCTTGTTTATTGAAAGGCCCACACACATTAGTATGTATGAGATATAATAAACCTCCTGCCCTCTCATCATTTTCGGTGAAGGGCGCCTTTGTCATTCTCCCTAATAAACAAGGCTCATATGTATCAAGTTCCTCCAAGGAACTCGAATCTAACAACCCATTTTCATGGAGTTGTCGAATGCGATTCTTGTTTATATGGGCTAATCGACAATGCCGTAGGAAAGCACCAACTGAACCACTCAGTTTGGTCCTTTTATTATT
>CM050440.1:33424917-33446230 GCA_027562315.1 Costus pulverulentus | reverse complement strand
CCCCCCCCCCCCTTTAGGGGACTTTCAAATATATCCTCCAATGATATACCCATGTGTCTGCGTTAGCACCACGTGCCTAACTAGCCCACATACCAGTCTCATAAGTACCATAGCTGTCCCATATCCACTAAGGTACATTGACTAGGGATAATTATTTGAGCACATATCTAATCTGTCTCCAGGGACATTATCATGTAAGTACACAATCGCAGGTGTAGACAAACAATGATAACGACAATGCCAGAATGATATATAAATATCAATGTCAAGTAGTACATAAATGGACCAAAATTAGGTCCTAGGGCATATACACCAACAGTGATATCCCCTTAACTTCTTAATGACTAGATTTCTTTTCTTTTGTCATGATAGTTTTGTTATGGTAATTTTACTTATGTGATGATTATCTTTAATTCTCCTTAGTTTTATAAACATCAGCATGTTTTAGAGTTTTGCGAAAAAGACTGAGAGGTTGATTGTGAAATTCGGAACCCTAGAAATTATCGAGTTTGGAACTTATCGTAAGAGATTAGCTTTGTTCTATGAATTCTAATTTTTACAGAGTTTTAATGCCTTATTGATTTTATGATTCTTTGGATTGAGTTATTGTGTTAGACGAGAAGATCCTGCACGAGAGTGAGGATCGGAACGTTGGAAAACCTTAAGTAGAACCTGTGTTGAGACTCGGATGCACGAGAGTGATCCTTGAGATTCCACATGAGATGTTTGACTTAGCATTCAGATGCACGAGAGTGATCCTTGAGTTCTTTGCTCAATGATTTACTTATTTTCAGCATTTGATAGATCTTGCACGAGAGTGAGGATTGGTCCTTTGTATGATTGTCTGCGCGAGAGCGAGATGATTCTTTTATGAAGTAAATTAAATCTTTATCATAATGAAATTTGATTGATAACCTTTATTTCCCTCTAGTCATTAGAATTAAGGTGGATGAAACCCTAGTCCCAATGTTTCTCTCTGATTATCTGATTTTGCGTTGCTTTGCTATTATTCGATCGCTTAGCTAGTGAGAATACAACTATTTGGTACTTAACACGTAGGTCCATGTGGATTTGATACTTTATTTATTACTTCGAGTATCCGTACACTTGCGGACACAACATGAACCAACACGCACCGGAGATAAGGTCAAGCATGTCATCTAAACAGGGAATGGGGAACCGGTACTTCACCATGATTCGATTGATCACACGGCAATCAATGCACATCCACCAGGATCCGTCCTTCTTCGGGGTGAAAAGGGCCAGGACGGCACAAGGCTAAGGCTTTCACAGATGAAGCCTTTGGTCAGGAGGTCGTCGACCTGCCGCTTGAGCTCCGTGTGCTCAGTTGGGTTGAGGTGATGGTGGGGAAAGTTGGGCAGAGATGCCCCGAGGACGAGATCGATGACGTGCTGGACATCACGAGCCAGAGAGAGGCCAACGGGGAGGTCTACCAGGGAAATGTCAGAAAACTCGTCGAGAAGGGTGGCGATCTCGGCCGGCAAAGGGGCCGGAGGGGGCAACGGCTCACGGGGGATCTCGCGCACCATGAGCGCGTAGACGACCGCAGACTCATGGGCTTCCGAGAGGATGGAGCTAGAGCGGACAAGCGTGACCGGCTTAGGCACTGGTGGTCTAGGAAGGGAAGGTGAGACTAAGCCCTTCGAGGTGGAGGCCCGCAACACCTTGGGTGGAGCCGGGGTCAGGCAGATCTTACGCCCTCCGTGCTGGAAGACATAAGTGTTAGAGCGGCCATAGTGGATGACATCGCGGTCATAGAGCCAATTCCGGCCAAGAAGAACATGGGCGACGTCCATAGAGGTAATGTTGCACCACACCTTCTAGGCATAGTCACCAAAGTAAATGGGGACCTAGTAGCGATGGGTGATGGGCAAGCGGGAAGCATCGAGCCACGCAATCGATTAGGGTCGAGGGTGTGGCTCCAAAGGGAGACTAACACTGGGGACCAACCTCTTGAGCCAAGGGTGGCCCATGAGGGGTGACGACTTGGGGATTGCGTAGAGCGGCAGCGATGTGCAGGGAACGGCCATGAAGTGTGGGGCAGTCCCGGTTGAAGTGACCGGTCTAACTACAATGACGACAAGGTCCGGGGGGTATCATAGCGAGGGGCGCCTTACCCTTTTCATCCCAGGTGAGATAGCGCGCAGGTGCCTCGCGCGGAGCGTCACGTGGAGGTCGTCAGGGACCTGCGTCCTAGAGACACGGAGGAGCCTCATGGCGGGGGTCGGGGCTTGTGCGTGGGGCGCATGGACCGGACGACACTGGGGACTGGGTTCGCTGCGACGGTGCTGCAAACACAAATCCTGCTCGATCTCACGAGCATGGTGTAGAACGAGGATGATCGAGTCTAACCCATATGTCGGAAGGGCGCGTCGGATGTCCTCACGGAGTCTGCGCTTAAACCTAGATAGCATGAAGCAGGATCCTCCCTAAGGTTTCAACAGATTTCGAGTTCATCGAAGCGAGAGTGGTACGCATCGACGGAGTCGGATCCCTGTAAGATAGCGCAATAGGAGTCGAGGAGGCGTTGACGGTAAGTGGGCGGTCCGTACTTCTCCCTAAAGCGATAGCACATTTCTTCCCACCGAGTGATGGGGGGAAGATGCTGGTCAACTAGGTGGCACTCGACATTTGTTCAATATAACCGGGCGGGGCTGGTGAGCAGGAGGCGAACATAGCTGACCTTAAGGTGAGCAGACATAGCGCTCCACTCGAGATAGTTTTCGACGGCTGAAACCCAGTCGAGGAAATCGTTGGGATCTAGGCTACCCTTAAAGATAGGGGGATCGATTCACGTGAGAAGACAGACCTCATCGTCCTCATGACTACGCTGGATTGGACGCGGCAGGGGAGGGACCTCCTTTGCCCACGCGGACTCATCACAAACGGGTCGTAACGCGGTGATTCAATGGCGCGCATTTGCAGAGGGGCCAACGAAGGGGGAACGCTAAGCAGGGGCTGTCCCATAGCGGGCTTACACTTGAGTTCCACAACTTTGTCTGTGAGGTGTTGGACCGACAACATTAAGCGCTGAAACATAACCTCCATCACTTCCAAGCGTGTGGACAACGACTCAACAGACTCTACACTAGGCGGAGATCTTTCATCAGTCGTACTGGGCACTTGGGCAGGGGGATTTTGGTAAGAGATTCCTGATCTAGTAGTCATGGCGATAGAAAATGTATGAGTATGCAATGCAGAAGAGAAAATCGAAGAAGTCGTATGATATGATGCGAGAGATCGGCGGAGCTAGACAAGAGTTAGCTCCAACCTCCCTCTGATACCAAATTTGACGCAGCGGATGTTATGGGTACGTTGGTCCTTAATTCAGTACTCTACGGTGGGGGAAACCATGATGCTGAATACGTGAGAGGGGCTCGAGGCGAGGGAAGTAAAAACGTGCAGAGCGATGAAAACTCGAGAAACCTGATGAAAACTCGTGCCGCAAGGACATGACTTGAGCAATACCAGCGAGCCGAGGAGACAACGAACACGATTCTACGATTGAAACTACTCACCTGATTAGTAGAGCCAATTTCTTGAAGCAAGCACGTCCGCGCAGGACCTAGACGGGGCTGAGGAGGCGGAACGCTACGAGTCCAAGACACAAGCCGATCAATGATTGTAGGGGTTGATTTGAAAAGGACCCGGAGCCTTGGGAGGTTCTCCGGGTGTTTTGATTGAAAAGCTAAAATCAATTACAAGAGTGGGGGCGAAGAGAGCCTAGGCGAGCTCTTCGGAGTTTGAAGTGGTCTAAACCTTCACGTGGGGGAAGGTGATACTACAACAAAGCTAAAAAACTAGTAGTCCCTCAGCCCTCTTTTATAGAACAAGAGGGAGGGGTGAGGCACAAGCTACTCACATGGGGTTTGTTGGAGACACCAACAACCCCTAACAACTAAAGAGGGTCCAAGATGCCCTCTAACAACCTGAAAAACGATAACTACCTAGGGAATAAAAGGACAGGGGGCAACACGCTAAGGTGGCTGGCGCATGGGCCTTCTTGCTGGGCCATCGACTGGGCCGTTGTCGACGGCTATACCATCTCGGAGCAGGCTACCATGAAGCAGCAGAACTTACTGATCGTGGGCTGGTTTTGGACATTGGTGGTGGTCTCTTGGGCTGAGTTGAGGACCCGGTTGTTGTAGTGATCTGCGGTGGCTTCCGGTGGAGGTCCTCTAGGAAGAGTAGCCATGGGAACGGGCTGGAGGGACTCCGAAGATGTGGGTGAAGCCTCGTTGAGGGAGTGGATGTGGCAAGTTGTCGCTGAGGAGGGGCTCACCACAGCCACAAAACGGTCCGAGGGGTGCGAGGACCATTGCGAGCGTCGAACGGGATGAAAATTGACCTGTATGTGTTTTCTGGGGCTAAACACGGCCGTGTTCAACGTCTGGATTTCCTATCGGGGCAAACATGGCTGGAGATACGGGCGGGGTGACGATCTGCGAACTTGTCAAGGCCGTGTCCTCTGTCACGGCCTGGCCGTGTTGGGGTCGAGCGGATTTTATGGCAGTGCCGTGATGAACATCACGGGCCATAATTCGGGGTCCAAAATCCATTGAATGTTTGGACATGGCCGTGTTCCTGGTCACGGCCTGGCCGTGTTGAAGTGGGCAAGCGACGATGGATGGTGGACTGGTCACGGCCTGACCGTGTTCCTCATCACGGCCGTGATCGCTGAGGCCGAAGTCCGCCGAACTTGTCACGGCGGGTGTCACGGGCGTGTCGTGGACCATGCTGGCGTTCGCATTCTTCCTTGACCGTGTCACTACTGTGTCCAGCGTTACGGCCTAGCTGTGTTGTGGTCAGCTGGGTCGTGTGGAGTCGGCCACGGCTTGTGGAACGGCCATGCTTCTCGTCATGGCGGTGTCTGCCAACACGGCCTGGCCGTGTTCAGGGCTGCAGAAGGCTTCCTGAGCTGAAATTTGTAGGGCATCCTCCTCGGATCCTGGGGAGTCTCCCTAAGTGTCTCCTAGAGGTGTTGGGCCGCCCTCATGTGTATCCATGACTCCGTCAGTGACTCTCCATCCCTCCGTGCAAAATTGGTGATCTAATTTCTCAACTGGATTGTTTTACTTAGTGGGAAGCACTTCATCAAGAAAGCATTTGAAACTTGATCTCATGTGGTGAGACTATAGCCAAGCACGTGCTCTGTCCCTGAGAGAGAAAGGAAATAATCTTAGTTTCAAAGCATCATTATTTACACCATTAATCTTAATGGTGTCATAATATTCAAGAAAAAGAGAGAGATGCTGATTAGGATCCTCAAGCGGTGATCCTCCAAATTGATTCTGCTGTATCATAGAAAGCAAGGCCGGTTTAATTTCAAAGTTGTTAGCCTCTATCGCTGGCCTAGCTATGCTAGAACGTATCCCGTGTGGATTCGGTGCTACATAATCCTAAGTGATCTTCTTTCTGCTATGATCAATTCTTCTTCCTTCTTTTCTTCAAACCTGAGTTTCCTGCGCAATCTCAAAGTCTTATTAATTTCAGGATCTAACGGAACTAGTGGTCCTGACCTAAGGGTCTTGCGCATAAACAAGTAGTAGAATCAAATAAACTCATAATTTGAGAAAATAGTAGAAAACAAAATAAAATCACAACTTATGAAAATTCAAAACTAGCAAAAATAGAAAATAAAACTAAAAACCAAGCTTAGTCTAGCAATATTATCAACTATATTGATATTAACAAAACTAAGGTCTCCAGCAACGGCGCCAAAAACTTGTTGTGTTTACAAGTGCATGGATACTCGAAATAATAAAAGATATCGAACCCACAGGGACCTACGTGTTAAGTACCAAATTATTGTGTTCTCACTAGCTAAGCGAACGATGTATAGTGAAATAAGTCGTAAGCGTACGATCGGAAACTGTTACGGATTATCAGAGAGAGAAAATTGGGACTAGGGTTTCATCCTTATTAATTCTATGACTAGACATAAATAAGTGTTTGTCAATTATTCTTGTTATGATAAAGATGAAATTTACTTATAAAAAAATTGCCTCCTCTTAGACGAACAATTTACACCAAATAACCTTCACTCTTGTACCTGCTATTTAGTGTTTAAAATAAGTAAATCAGACAAAGAAAGTTAAAAATCACTTTCTTGGCTTAAATCTCAGTGTCAACATCTCAAGCAAAATTAAATATTCTTATATCTTAATTTCACAGGTTTCACTTAAGGGTTTCCAACAATCCAAATCATCTCTCGGTACATATTTTCATGTCTAACTTAATAAAAATTCCTAGATCAAATTATCAATAAGAATTTATGTTTCAAAAATCACGATTTAAGAACAAATCTATTCTCATAGCCTAAGTTCCTAAAACCATAATTTAAGGGTTCCAAGTTTTATAAGTCACCTCTCAATACATGTTATAAACTCTAAAACATACTGATATTCTAAAACTAGGAAAGATTAAAAATAATAATCACAAAAGTAAAATCATCATATCAAAGAGCAACTGACGACATAGAAGTTATCTAGTCATTCAGAAATGAAGGGGATTACACCCCCTATCCAAAAAAAAGTTTTACACTATCATGATGGAAGAAATACAATAATTATTTATCTTAGAAAAATTAAAAATTGAAGAAGGAAAAATTAGGGTAACTGATGTTACAGGGGTGTGAAAAATTTCACAACCTGTAATTTTTGTGAAGATGCGCTGTGAACAGTAGCCATCTCTCAAATTTTGCGAATTTCTCCTTCAATCAAGCTCCTCTTGTTTTGAAACTTTCTAGATGTCTTCTCCTCCACTAAGCAAAGCTTCCTTGAAAATTTTATCGTTTGAGATGCTTTGTACGTCTTTCGGCAAAGAACCCTAAGGCAGCGGCAACCTCTCTGATTTTTCCTTCTGTCATGGATTCAAATTAGGGATACTTGTCCTGAAATCTTCTCCTCCTCTTATAGATCGCTTCCCTTCTTTCTAATTTTGAAATCATTTCCTAAACCTCCCGAATTCGGCTTTGCAAAATCCGGCTACAGTAACTTGCGAAAGACTCAGGCCAACTTGGCTTTTAAATCAGAATTACGGCCATGGAATTAATTACGGTAGTGCCTAATTTTCTCTGTCCATTATCCTGGAATAATTACATCCTGTAATAATTATCACGGTAGTGCCATGATTTGCTATGTGTAATTCTTTGGGATAATTATGGTCAGTGATAATTATCATGGCAGTGCCATGAATGCTTCAAATTCACCGTGATAAAATTACCGCCATAAAAGAAATTACGGTGGTGCCATAATCTTTTCTGTGCAAAATACCCCAAAAACCACGGTCGAGACAAATAATCACGGTGGTGCCATGATTCATTTCACAAACTCCAATAAAACCACGACCGTAATAATAATTATGGCCCTGCCATAATTTCACCAAAAACTCTATTTTTCTTGAAAATTGGCGAGTATTTTTTTCTAGATGATTGGAATTCATCTATGTATTCAGATTACTTGAAAATCCATCGAAATTGAGCCTTTTTTTGCCTAAAATTGATCAAAAATAAGAAAAGGTGCAGATTCTGAAGTATTTGACAAATAAAGCATAAAAACAAGCAAAAGAGCATAAATACGACTCAAAAAGACTAGACAATTGATATAAAATAAAATATGAATTTTTGAGTCATCAATGACTCATCATAGATCGAACCATGTCTAACAAAGTTCGATTTCTCCTCTCAGACACACCATTCCATTGAGGTGTTCTAGGAGGAGTGAGTTGGGATAGAATCCCACACTCTCTAAGATAGTCAAAGAACTCACTGCTCAGGTGCTCTCCACCACGATCTGATCGAAGAGTCTTAATAGATCTATCAAGCTGGTTCTCTACTTCATGTCTGAACTCCTTAAATTTCTCAAAGGATTCGGACATATGTCTCATCAAATAGACATAACCATATTTGCTAAAGTCATTAGTAAATGTTATGAAGTAGTTGTACCCTCATCTGGCTTGTTTACTGAATGGCCCACACACATCACAATGTATGAGATCCAATAAACCTCCTGTCTTCTCACCTATCTTGGTGAAGGGCGCTTTTGTCATCTTCCCTAATATACAAGGCTCACACATATCAAACTCCTCCAAGGAGGTTGAATCTAACAATCTATTTGCATAGAGTTGTTGAATACGATTCTTGTTTATGTGGGCTAATCGATAATGCCAAAGGTACGCACCAACTGAACCACTCAGTTTGATCCTTTTATGATAGAGTTATTCATGTCTAAGACATATAATCCATTGTATAAGGTACCCTTCCCATAAAACACATTTGCAAATGAAAAAGAACAAGAGTCCTCTTTTATTTCATATTTAAATCCTTTTCTTGCCAACCAAGGAATAGATATAATGTTTTTGGTAAGAGAATGTACATAATAGAATGATCTAACTCTAACTGAAGTTCAAAAGGCAAGGAGAGCATCAAAAGTCCTACAGCAACAGCAGAAACTTATGCCCCGTTACCAACTTGTAGGTCAATCTCTCCAGGTCACATCGATCTATTTTTCTTAAGCCTCTGCATATTTATACAAATATGAGCACCGCATGTAGTATCTAATACCCATGTCATAGAAGTAGAAAGGTTAACTTCGGTAACATAAATACCTGAATTAAAAGACGAAGCCTTGCTTCTCTTCTCCTCGTTCTGAAGTTGCTTGCAGTCTCGTCTCCAATGGCCCTGCTCGCCACAGTGGAAGCACCTCTGTTCCTTTGTCATCCTCACCGTCTTTTTCAGTGCTTTGGTCGGACCTTTGACACTACCCTTAGCACGTCCTTACCCTTCTTCTTCATCTTCTTGGTCGCTATTGGGAAACCCCGGGGATATTTTACAAAATTTCAGAGATGCAAACACATTGCGCAGTGGAAGAATATCCCCAAAATAGGCCAGTCCCAAAAACCCAATGAAGATCGCATGCGAGAGAGTCGACACGATGAGATAGAAGATACCTTGAGCAAGGTGAGGCTGATGCCGTAGTAGGCGCCCAAGCGTGCGCCCTCCACAGTTTCACACACACGGGTCACCTCGAGTCCTCTCTTCCACGCCCTGTGCTAGCCTCGGGAAGAAGATCCAAGCCTTAGGAGAGCCCTCCAAGAAACTTGCGCCACCACCAAAGGGAGAAGCGCCAAGAGCAAGGAGGAAGAAGGAGATGCCGCCAAGTTCAACTTCACCTTGCTCCAAGGAGAAGAGGAAGAGGATCACTTGTGGCTTGATGGAAGAAAGGAGGAAGTTGCACCCTTGTCCCTTGCTTTCGCCCTCTTGATGATGCTCACGCCTCCAAGGAATAAGTGTCATGAGAGGGGCAGCTAGGGGGGTTATTTATAGGGCAAGGGGCGCCTAAAACATGGCTACAATTAAGCCAAGTGGGCGGCTAGGAGAAGGAGGGAATCAAATCCTAATCTAATTAGGACTCAAGTGGGCGGTTTGATCAAGATTTAAATCAAGTTCTAATCCAATTAGGACTCCAATTATTTATTTAATTAATTAAATCCTAATCCAATTAGGACTCTAATTAATTTAAATAAATCAGTCCATTAGATCCCACAAAAATAGCACTCTAATTAATTAATTAATTAGTCCCTATTTTATCTCACATGATTAATTAAAATCACATGAGGCATAGGCGCTAACCCTAGTCTAACTAGGGTTAAGCATGCACCTGCCCTCTTCTTCTCCTTAAGCCCATTAAGCCCAACTTTTTAATGGGCCTAGCCCAATGTCCATTATGCATGTTAACCAAGCCCTTGGATCGAATCCAATTTAACCCAAGGTCAAATTATGCTAACCATGGTTAATATGCTGTAAATGGAAGTTGGCCCGAATAAATTTCTTCCATCTCATCAGGACCATTGGCGTTGATGAAATCTCCAAAATAGATCCGAGTTATCCAATAACTCGATCATAAGGCTTCCCGATCAATACAAGAACTTGAGTATCAAGGTGTGCGACCCTGTAGGTTCCTCTGACGTTGGCAGTGCTGACCTATGGTCACCACAAGCAGTGAGTGGCACATAGCAGTGCATCGCTGCTACCCAAGTCATCGGAATGGATATCGACATCGACATCCCCATCATCGCAACTAGGTATAGATGCATTACAGTCTCTTTGCCGAACTGATATCCGATTGGTCAAGTGTGTCACCACTTGCTTTTATCCAATCTCATGGCTATGACTAAATCAGGTCTAACCTGGGTACGGCCATACACTTTCAGTCATAGAACAATAGAGGAGCTCCATGGATATAATGCTTCCCTTAGGAAGAGGCAAATCCTATGTCTGTGCATTGACCTTCTCATATGGGTCGTGTTATGCCCAATGACAACCGTTATTACCTCTCAACTACGGCAAGGCGTTAAGTTATATCAAAGCATATCCCTAACCATATAGAATGGCCAATGACCTCAAGTCAAGGGATCAATGCATCTCCTATCACTTGTGAGAATAACTCGTGACACCAAGTTATTGCCTCACAGCGGGTCAGTCCAGTATATCCACCACTGATATACCCATATGCCTGCGTTAGCACCTCGTGCCTAACCAGCCCATATACCAGTCTCACAAGTACTAGAGTTGTCCCATATCCACTCAGGTACATCGACTGGGGACAATCATTTGAGCACAGATCCAATCTGTCTTCAGGGACAATATCAAGTAAGTACATATTCGCAGATGTAGACAAACATAGATAATGGCAAAGCCAGAATGATATATATAAAATATCAATGTTAATTAGTACAAATAATGGACCAAAACTAGGTCCTAGGGCATATACACCAACAGTAGTAAGGACCTAAAGAACAGAATTGGGTTTGGTCTTGACTATTGTTGCGTCCGCAAGTATACGGATACTCGAAGTAATAAAGAAAGATATCGAACCACATAGACCTTATTGTTAAGTACCAAATAGTTATATTCTTACTAGCTAAGCAACCGAATAATAGCAAAGCAATGATGGAAAACAGACGAAATCAGATAATCAGAGAGAAACATTGGGACTAGGGTTTCATCCTCCTTAATTCTAATGACTAGATTTAAATAAAAGGTCGTCAGACTAATCTTATCATAATAAAGACTTAATTTACTTTATAAAGGGATCATCTCACTTTCGTGCAGACAATCATGCAAGGACTAATCCTCGCTTTCGTGCAAGATCTATCCCAACGCTAAAGATAAGTAAATCATCAATCAAAGAACTCAAGATCACTTTCGTGCATCCGAATTCTAAGTTGATTGTCTCGAGTGGAATCTCAAGGATCACTTTCGTGCATCCGAGACTCAACACAAGTTCTACTTATGGTTCTCCAATGTTCCGATCCTCACTTTCGTGCAAGATCTCCACGTTTGACAACTCGACTCTACCCTAGATTCAAATTATCATCATGGCAATAAGATCACTAAAATCAAATAATTAAGAACTAACCTAAGAGAGTTCCTAATATGTAATTCTAGGGTTCCAAGTTCTCAAGCAAGTCACCTTTCGATCCTTATTGCGAGAACTCTAAAACATGAATATTAACATCGATCTATTCAGAATCAAAGACAAACAATCACATAAGTAGAATCATCATAATAAAACTATTCTGACGAAAATAACAGTTATCTAATCATTAAGAAATCAAAGTGAATTACACCCATGTCCCAAAACATGATTAAGCTAGCATGGAAAGAGAAATACAATAAGCCATAGTATCAAAGTGTTCAGAAATCAAATAAGAAGAAGAGAAAATGTTGCACGACGGCTGTAATAGAAATTACAGCCTTAATTTGCCTCCAAAACACGCTGTGAATAGTGCCGCACCCCTTCTTTCGTTGATTCCTCCAACAAGTTAAATCCTTTTCCTCTGAAACTTCTGGGGTGTTGTCTTCTCCTCTAGGCGAACCTTCTGCGTGAAAATCACGGCCTGAGGTGCCCTCTACGCCTCTCGGCGTGAGGCCAAACCCTAAGCACCTTTCTGTCAATTGTTCTCTCAATACTAGATAAAAATTCCCCCTTTCAGTTCGTGTGCCTTCTCCTCTTCAAGACGAGTCTGCAGCATCTTTCGGATCTAAATTTGGAGGTCTTGATCAAAAAAATATGGTCCGCGAAAGTTTCGCGCTCACAAAAATTGTGTTTTTGAATGGAAATTACGACCGTAAAATATTTTACGGCAGTGCCGTATTTTGGTTCTGTGAACCCTGTGTCAAAATTACGGCCCGTAAAAGTTATTGTGGCAATGCTGTAAAATCTGACGAGCTCTTTGGTCTGAAATCTCAGATAAATACAGCACCGTGAAATGGTTTACGGCCGTGCCGTAAAATCAGCAAAAGTCTCTAGTTTGAAACGCTCCAAAATACGGCCCATGTAAATCTTTAAGGTGGTGCCGTAAAATCAGGAAGACTTTCTGATTTGAAAATCCACCAAAATACGGCAGGTGCTCCGATATTACAGTATCGTAATATAAAATACAGCACTACCGTATTTTGGTTAGTTGCTCCGATTTGTGTGAAATTTGTCAGGTGATCTCCTCTTGATGATGGTAACTCTTCTATGTCTTTGATTTTGCTTGAAAACGCCTCAAAATAGTGCCTTTTTACCTGAAAATCATGAAAAACCAAAATAGAAGTAGATTTTGCAATATTTGATAATTTTGGCATAAAAATAAGCAAAAGATCTTCAATTGAGCATGAAAAGATATATAAAATGATACAAAATATACTATATATTTTGGTGTCATCAAAAACATAAGGCTCAAACTTTGCATGCCCTCAAGCAAAAAATCAAAAATTGATTAAAAGAATAACCTTTTCATGCTCAATAAATTTCTAAAATATAATCATCAATGAAAAATTCCATCAATTGCTTTATAAAACTTCAAGCAAACATATCATTCTTAGAACTCAACCCTCTGGATCCACAATTCAATCAAATAAAACTTTGCAACTCGTATAATAATTAGAATTTTCAATCTCAAGACTTCACCCAATTTCAGTTCAAATCTATTATGCTTTTCTTTACAGGAATTAGGTTTCCAATATCTTTTTCCACACATAATTTTTTTTCCTTTTTTTTATGTGTTTTGTTTGTTTTTGTAAAGATGGCATGTACCCACTTAGATACACACTTTTTTATTTTTGACTTCAACTCTTATCTTCGGTACCACTATCAATTTTGCATAGTGCCAAGTAGAGGAATCTTGTTCTTTTTGTCTCTCATTATTTTTCATTCATAGACTTCAACCCATGTCTTAGGTACTACTATCAATTTTACATAGTGCCAAGTAGGGGAGTCTCTCACTATTTTTATGGATCTTGGATTCTTCCTTCCCAAAAAATAGCAAAATAGACTAAACATCTACTAGGTTGATCAATTAATATCAATTCAGTAATCATACTCATATGCTCATTTTTCTAAAGGAGTAGGTTCACCTTAGATCTTATTCCTCAAATAATACATCTATCCAAAATTTCACACATCAACCAATGTCAAATTTCAAAAATAGATATGCATTGAAGAAATAAATCTAACATGATAGGGTTTCTCTCTAATCACAAATATGGGTCCATTCATCATCAATCAATCAAGTCATCAACAATATAAAACAAGAATATACTCATCATCATCATCAAATATCACAATATAAAAATATCATCGTAAACACTAAATATATCATCACGTATACTACAACCATATCGAAGATAGCTCATCAGAATGTCAAAATATCATAATACAACCTCATTGAAAAAGCATGTGAAACAGAATAGCATTGTCGGTGGTTATAGAGGTGTAGAAGCATCAAACTCAACAATCATGAGATGTAAAGTGATATATCTGTATAATCACATAAGGCTCAAACAATGCAAAGGATGTAAAGTGATGGATCTAAGAAAAGAAAAGTGTAGATAATCATATCAAAATGAATAATCACAAGAAAGTGCAACCAATACTCACAAAACTATATGGCAAGCTCTAACCGAAAATACATAAGGCTCAGACCAAAAATAGTGTCGGGGCAGATGGTGCAAAGTCCAAAGGTGTGCCTTTTGAAAATTTTACCTGTACAATTTAAGATACATAAGGCTCAGTCTAAAAATAGTCTCCAAAAATAATAATGATAAAAATAATTTTCTCAAGGGAGAATCAGAGATGTCGCCGGAGGTCTGAAGAGGATGCCGGTGGAAAGAGTCAAGCAGGCAAGAAGCAGAGGTGAACAGAGGCTAGCTAAAAAGCTACTAGAAGTGATGGTGGTGGTGCCGACAATAGAGTTAGTAATCTCTAGTGGCTTGCTAGAGTCTACAGTCCTGGAGGTGAGATCGTCGATCGGTGGGTGCGAGAGATGGCTCTGCAAAAATGGAAAATCAGTCACTAATGAAGATTCTACTGCAAAAATAAATAAAATCAATATAATAAGAGGCAGCAAAAGAAGTAAGAATCTGCAAATGGTATAATCCATTGTTGACGGCTGGAAACAGTGATGTCAGAGGCAGATGTAGTGGTGGCTAGAGGTGGAAGATAGTTGCTCTTGAAAATTTTTGGATCTGGAGGCGAAATAAGCAATAACAAGCAGAAAGCAAACAGTGCAGCCAGTGAATTTTTTTAAGAAAAGTTACTATACCCAAAAATAAGATTTAATGACCCAAAAGGAAAATAGACAGAACCATTTAATAGAATAAAACTCGTCCTTTTCAGATGTATGAAAATTGAAGGATCAAAATCTTTCAGGAATTTAGGGTATCAAAAGAAAGAAGGCTACTCAGATTACAAAACTACAAAAACTGCACAAAAGTTAATCAGATTCGAAAAGTTGCTATGTCTCCTAGAATGATCAGAAAATAAAATCATGAAAACAATTAATCCACAAGATAGAATGACACATGTTCTTCATATTCCATGCGACAAATCTGGGTTTCAAGTTATTTAAGCGTCTTACAAACTTGCAGCAAAAGTACTAATCAGAATAGTCAAAAGAAAACTGCTGTAGAAATTAATCAGAATCAAAAAGATGCTATATGTTTTAGAATGATCCATGGACTTTAAAATTCAATAAAAATCTCCAAATAATAGTAAAAGATGAGTACTTCATGATGGTGCCAAAGATCAAAAATTTTTCCAACCTAGTTTCTTAAAATCGCAGCAAGAAAACACCCAATCAAGTAAGCAGAATGCAGAAAGCAGGTTTCAAATTACGGCACCGTAAAGCACATTACGGTACCGCCATATTTTTCAAAAAACTCTCGGGAAGGAAATCACTCAAAAATACGGCACGTGAAAGATGTTATGGCCCTACCGTAAAAATCATAAAACTTTCTGTCAAAAACAGACCGAAAATACGGTACCGTAAAACTAATTACAGCTGTGCCGTATTATGCGCCAAAACTTGTTTTCACCTACAAAAAGAGAAGAAAAATTATTTCTAAAAATAAACTAAAATAAAAGAAACAAAGCTAAACAAGAGTGCTCGGGTTGCCTCCCATGAAGCGCTAATTTTTAGGTCCATAGCTTGACCAAAAATCAAATATCATGGTGAAGCAGGTGAATCAGTACCAAAGTAGATAGCATGTAATTTTTTCTTTTTCCGCTGTCCAAATAGTTTAGCCACTAATTCAAATATCCAAAATTTAAAATAAATCACAATCAATGTGGCTTTCTTAAATATGCGGAAATCAAAATCAAAATTTTCAACTTCAATCAAAGGATATTCAATGATCTTCCTAAATTTATCAGGAGCAAAATCATAAGTCCTTTCTTCAAATTTAAATCTTCAATTGCCATAGGACTTTGATCAAAAGATATAAGCATTGGATCATCAAAATAATTTTTATGTCTCTCATTAGGTTTCTCAATAAAACTCAATTTTTTAGATACATCAAAAGATTCAACAAAAGATATGGGCAAAACATCAGAGTGACATTCATCAGTGTTTGTAACATTCAAATCTTTATGAATTTCCTCATGCACATCATCAAATAATTTGTCAATTTCAAAATTACCATCAAAATCAAGATGAGACTCTTCAAAATCAATTTCCTCATGCCTTTCCACAAAACATTCATCATCAAAAGAATCAAAAGAATCAATCTCAGAATTACAAGAATCAGATTTAACCATAAACAATACATTATCAAAAGAATCAATTTCATAGCTATCACTAGATTCAAGAGGAGATTTAACAAAATCAGTTTCTTCAAACTTTTCCAAAAAATTCAAGAGGAGATTTAACAAAATCAATTTCTTCAAACTTTTCCACAAATAAATTTTCAGATGAATCAATTTTACAATAATCAAAATTAGAATGAGATTCATTAATGTTCACATAAGGCTCAATCTCAAAACAATCATAATCAGAGGGAGAATTTTCTAAATCATGTTCTTCAGTTTTCAAATCAAACTCAAGTAAACATGCTTTTTGTTGTGCTATCTGGTTTTCTAGCATTTCAGTACCAGCACTCATATTATCCCTCCTAGAATTAATTTGTTTAAAGGTCTCATGTGACTTCTCACTATGTTTCATGAACTTTTCAAACATTATCTCTATGCTAGATTTATCATTATCCTCAAAGTATGGTTCTGAAGTATAGTTTGAGCAATCATCATAAAAAGAAGTTTGATGATTTTCCCATCTAGAATACAATTGAAAAGATTCTTACCATGATAAATTGGGATTTAAAAATTGACAATCAGAGGTATAATGATCAAAATATCCACAAATATCACATCTAATAGAAGAAGAAGATTTCTTAACAAAGTGCATAAAAGAATTAAATGTATCCTCAAGTGTGCTCAATGAATTATTTTCATACTTACCTTGTGGCATGTATACCTCACCTCTTTGAGTTGCCCATGAGTTATAATTAAAAGACATATCTTCAAATCTATCAAGAACAGAAAGATTATCCAACACCAATTTTTTTCAGAATAAAAAAAATATATATAAAACACAGGTAAATTCACAAATTTTAGAAATCACAGCGCTGTCACAACTTGTGAAAATCCAAAACCTGTAAAAAGAAAAAAACAAAGTTAAATCTAAAACAAATAAAACTTAGTTTAGCAATACTAACAACTATTTTGATATTAACAAAACTAAGGTCCCCGACAATGGCGCCAAAAACTTATTGTATCCGCAAGTGCACGGATACTCGAAGTAATAAAGAAAGATATTGAACCACAGAGACCTTATTGTTAAGTACCAAATAGTTATATTCTTACTAGCTAAGCAACAGAATAATAGCAAAGCAATGATGGAAAACAGACGAAATCAGATAATCAGAGAGAAACATTGGGACTAGGGTTTCATCCTCCTTAATTCTAATGAGTAGATTTAAATAAAAGGTCGTCAGACTAATCTTATCATGATAAAGACTTAATTTACTTTATAAAGGAATCATCTCACTTTCGTGCAGACAATCATGCAGGGACTAATCCTTGCTTTCGCGCAAGATCTATCCCAACGCTAAAGATAAGTAAATCATCAATCAAAGAACTCGAGATCACTTTCGTGCATCCGAATTCTAAGTTGATTGTCTCGAGTGGAATCTCAAGGATCACTTTCGTGCATCCGAGACTCAACACAAGTTCTACTTATGGTTCTCCAACATTCTGATCCTCACTTTCGTGTAAGATCTCCACGTTTGACAACTCGACTCTACCCTAGATTCAAATTATCATCATGGAAATAAGATCACTAAAATCAAATAATTAAGAACTAACCTAAGAAAGTTACTAATAAGTAATTCTAGGGTTCCAAGTTCTCAAGCAAGTCACCTTTCGGTCCTTATTGTGAGAACTCTAAAATATGAATAATAACATCAATCTATGGAGAATCAAAGACAAACAATCACATAAGTAGAATCATTAAAATAAAACTATTCTGACGAAAATAAGAGTTATCTAATCATTAAGAAATCAAAGTGAATTACACCCATGTCCCAAAATATGATTAAGCTAGCATGGAAAGAGAAATACAATAAGCCATAGTATCAAAGTGTTCAGAAATCAAAGAAGAAGAAGAAACAACGTTACAACACAGCTGTAATAGAAATTACAGCCGTAATTTGCCTCCAAAACAGCTGTGAACAATGTCGCGCCCCTTCTTTCGTTGATTCCTCCTCCGATTGAAATCCTTTTCCTTTGAAACTTCTGGGGTGCTGTCTTCTCCTCCAGGTGCCCTCTACGCCTGCGTGAAAATCATAGCCTGAAGTGCCCTCTACGCCTCTCGGTGTGAGGCCAAACCCTAAGGGCCTTTCTATCGATTGCTCTCTCAATACTAGATACAAATTCCCCCTTTCACTTCGTGTGTCTTCTCCTCTTAAAGACAAGCCCACAGCATCTTTTGGATCTCAATTTGAAGGTCTGGATCAAAAGATATGGTCCGCACAGGTTTCGGGCTCATAAAAATCGCGTTTTTGAATGGAAATTACGGCCGTAAAATATTTTACGGTAGTGTCGTATTTTGGTTCTACAAACCCTGTGTCAAAATTACGGCCTGTAAAAGTTATTGTGGTGGTGCCGTAAAATTTGACGAGTTCTCTGGTCTGAAATCTCTGATAAATACGGCACCGTGAAATGGTTTACGGCCGTGCCGTAAAATAAGCAAAAGTCTCTGGTTTCAACGCTCCAAAATACGGCCCGTGTAATTCTTTATGGTGGTGCCGTAAAATCAGGAAGACTTTCTGATCTGAAAATCCACCAAAATAAGACAGGTGCTCTGATATTTTGGTATCGTATGGAAATACGATACCGTAATATAAAATACGGCACTACTATATTTTGGTCAGTTGCTCCGATTTACGTGAAATTTGTCGGGTGATCTCCTCTTGATGATGGTAACTCTTCTATGTCTTCGGTTTTTCTTGAAAACGCCTCAAAATAGTGCCTTTTTACCTGAAAATCATGAAAAACCAAAATAGAAGTAGATTTTGCAATATTTGATCATTTTGGCATAAAAATAAGCAAAAGATCTTCAATTGAGCATGAAAAGATATATAAAATGATACAAAATATACTATATATTTTCGTGTCATCAACTATTTCTCGCTCGCTCGTTTGGAGCATATTCAATAGTTCCTCCCTTGTGTACTCAATCCAGTTCATATTGAAATTAATAATAAACGGACTGAAGCTAGAGGGCAGGGACTGTAGAATAAGATCCGTGACTAGCTCATTACCAATCGTGTGTCCCAGTCTCTTAAGATGATTGACATACCCAATGATCTTGAGCACATGCGGTCCCACTAGAGCACCTTCAGATAACTTGCACCGAAAGACTACTTTGGCAATGTCATATCTCTTAGTCCTAGCTTGAGCCTCGAGCATCTATTTCAAATGTGTTATCATCTGAAATGCATTCTGCTCCTCATATTGCACCTAAAGTTCAGGTGCTATGGTGGCTAGCATGAGACATGCTACTTTCAAAGAGTCATCTTGATGCTTTCTAAAAGCATCCCTTTCAGCGACATGGGCTGTAGGTGGAGGAGGCACGGGAAGAGCTTGCTCAAGGACATATAGCTTCTTCTCAAGCTTGAGGGCTATCCTCAAGTTCCGATGTCAGTCTATAAAGTTGGATCAAACCAACTTATCCTTCTCAAGAAGGGATCACAGTGTCAATCTGCTATTGTTTGTAGCCATTGATCTACAGCAACTAAGAAAGCAGATTAATACTATTGGGAAAACCCGGGGATATTTTTCAATTTTTCACAGAGATTACATTTGCATAGCGAAAGAATATCCCCGAAACTGGCCGGTCCCAAAAACCCAGTGAAGATTGTCTTGCGAGGGAGTCGACACGATGAGATAGAGAATAACTTAGGAGCAAGATGAGGCCGATGTCGAGGAAGGCGCCCAACCGTGCTCCCTCTGCAGTCTCACACACACGGATGCCTCAAGTTCTCTTCTTCCACGCCCGGTGCTAGCCTTGAGAAGAAGATCCAAGCCTTTGTGCTCCTTCTCCTATGCTTGCACCACCTCCAAGGATGAAGCACCATGATGGAGAAGATGGGAGAAGATGAAGTCGCTAAGCCCAAGTCTCCCTTGCACCAATAGGAAGGAAGAAGAAAGGAAGCTTGCGGCTTCAAGATGAAGAGATGGAGTTGCGCCAATGACACCTTTGTTCTCGCCCCCTTCTAATTTGCTCACGCCAAGATTATTGCATGAATATACTCACGCATATGATGCTAATATATGGGGATAAGGGGCGACAAGGATATGCGCAAGTCACAAAGAGAAGGGGGCGGCTAGGGTAAAGGGGAGGAGCAATTAGGGTTAAGGTTTTAGCAAGACTCCAAGTCCTTTCCATAAGCCCATTCTAATCACCAAGGACTTTCCAAACAAGTCCATCACACATAATATGCCCCAAGCCTTGCCATAGAGGCAAGGTTACCATCCAAGGTAGAGGGGGGAAGTGCCTAAAGATTCCTAATGAAGCAAAGGCGCCAACTTCTCCCCATTATACCCATAAGCACCAATGGGAGAAGTTTTCTCCCCATTTTACCCTTTTGGTCTATTATCTCTTCATGATAACTTGTTATTGGGCCTCATTGGGTAATGAGCTAGCCCAAACTTCATTACATGGGTTGATTAATCACTTGGATCTAATCCAATACAACTCTAATCCAAATGTGACCAACCATAGTCAATTTCAGGTCAACCTGCCAAAAATGAAGTTTGGATCCAATAACCCTCTTCCATCTTATCAGGCCCATTGGCACTGATGAAATCTCCCAAATAGATCCGAGTTATCCAATAACTCGATCATAAAGCTTCCCGATCAATACGAGAACTCAAGTATCAAGGTGTGAGACCCTATAGGTTCCTCTGACATTGGCAGTGCTGACCTAAGGTCACCACAGGCAGTGCGTGGCACCTAGCAGTGGATCGCTGCTACCCAAGTCATCGGAATGGATATCGACATTGACATCCCCGTCATCGCAACCAGGTACATATACACTATAGTCCCTTTGCCAAACAATATCCGATTGGACAAGTGTGTCATCACTTGTTTTTAGCCAATCACATGATTATAACTAAATCAGGTTGTCACCTGGGTATGGCCATACACTTTCAGTCATAGAACCATAGAGGAACTCTATGGATATCAAGCTTCCCTCAGGAAGGGGAAAATCCTCTGTTTGTCCATTGACCTTCTTATATGGGTTGTGACATACTCAATGACAACCATTATTACCTCCTAACTATGGCGAGGTGTTAGATTGTATCAAAGCATGTCCCTAACCATATAGAATGGTCAATGACCTCAAGTCAAGGGATCAATGCATCTCCTATCACTTGTGAGGATAACTCATGACACCAAGTCATAG
>CM050440.1:33372228-33407581 GCA_027562315.1 Costus pulverulentus | reverse complement strand
GCCACACATTCCTGTCATGTACCAATGAGGTGGGGCGCCCCAAAGTGGATATCAAACTTCCAGTTTAAGGAAGGGGCAAATCCTACTATTGGTCATCCATACCTTTATTCGACTTATGACATGCCCAATGACAGTCGTTTTGGTCTCCCAATTACGGAGAGACGTAAGACTGTATTAAAGCATACCCATCATCATATATAGACATGAATACCTCAAGTCTAAGGATCAATGCAAACCTCTTGCATGTGAGATTGACTTGTTGACTAGACAAGTCAATCCTCACGGTGGATCACTCCAGTGCATCCAATGCACCTGTATGTCTGCGTTACTGTGCCCCGCACCTAACCAGCCCATACACCAGTCTCACATGTACCAAAGCTGTCCCATATCTGCTAAGGTACCTTGACTGGGGATAGCTTGTGAGAATGGATCCAATCCAAACTCCTGGGACATTATCTATGCAATTCAATACATCAACGCAGGTAAAGCAATCTGCATAATAACGACCATGCCTTTATTGATTATATCAATTTCATTAACTCTATCAAAGTACATTCAAACAATGTCTGACCATGTCCATACATTGGTCTGTAGGACATATACACCAACAGGGTCAACATGCCAAAAATGAATATTAGCTCTAATAGATTCTTGCCATCTCATCAGGCACAATGGCGCTGATGAATTCTCCCAAATAGATCTGTGTTATCCAATAACTCGATCATAATGCTACTCGATCAATACGAGAACCCAAGTAAGAAGTTGTGTGACTTATAGGTTCCTCTGACGTTGGTAGTGATTAACTCAGTCGTCACAAGCAGTGACTGGCACCTAGCAGTGCATCACTGCTGCCCAAGTCTTCGGAATGGATATCAACATCGACATTCCTATCGCAACAAGATACTGATGCATTACAGTCTTTTTGCCAAACTGATATCCGATTGGACAAAGTGTGTCACCACTTTGTTTTCACCCAATCTCATGGTCATGACTAAATCAGGCTTTCACCTGGGTATAGTCATACACTTTTAGTCATGCAACCATAGGAGGGCCCCGTGGATATCAAGCTTCCCGCAGGAAGGGTAAATCCTATGTCTGTCCACTAATCTTCTCATATGGGTCATGACATACCCAATGACAACCATCATGACCTCCCAACTACGGCAAGGTGTTAGGTTGTATCAAAGCATGTCCCTAATGATATAGAAGAGTCAATGAACTCAAGTCAAGGGATCAATGCATCTCCTATCACTTGTGAGGTTAACTCATGACATCAAGTTAGAGCCTCATAGAGGGTCAGTCCAGTATATCCACCACTGATATACCCATATGCCTGCATTAACTTGTGCCTAACCAGCCCATATGCTAGTCTCACAAGTACCATAGCTGTCACTTATCTACTTAGGTACTTGATTGGGGACACATCGTTTAAGCACAGAAATAATATGTCTACAGGGACATTATCATGCAAGTACATAATTGTAGATGTAAACATAGCATAATAACGACAATGCCATAATGATATATAAAATATCAATGTCAAGTAGTACAAGATGGACCAACAACAGGTTTAAGGGCATAAACACCAACAATAGTGGTGCACTGCTAGGTGTCACTCATTGCTTGTTATGACATGAGTTCATCACTATCATCATTTGACGAGCCTATAGGGTCACACACCTTGATACTTGAGTTCTCGTATTGATCGGGTAGTCTTATGATTGAGTTATTTCATAACTCGGATTGATTTAGGAGATTCTATCAGCGAGGATGTGCCTGATGAGATTGAGGAAACGTATTGAAGCCAAACTTTATTTTTGGCAGGTTAACCCCGAGTTAACCATTGTTAGCCATATTTAACTAAGATTGTATCGGATTGAGTCTGAAGGTTTAATTAACTTGCTAAATGATGTATGGCATGATCCACTGGTCCATGAGAATAAGATACATGGGCTTAAGGGTATAATGGGGATGATAATTAAGGCCTAGGCACATGGACTTCTAATTGGATTTGGAGTGGCGCCTATGCGCCTCATTAGGCATCCTCTTGGCCTTAGACTTGATCTAGGTGCATATGGCTGCCTCTTAGCATGCATGACTCCTAATTAGATTAGGAGTGGCGCCATTACCTCATTAGGCAATCCTTCATGGTGCTTTGACATGGTCTAAGTGCATGCATGGAAGGATGGCTTCTTTGGCAACCTTTGGGGCGCATATGGCCTTCATGGCTTGCATGGCAAGGCCTTGGTGCATATGGTTAATGGCTAGACAATCATGGAAAGGGATTGGAAACTTTCCTTGCCTCTAGCCCTAACCACCACCCTTGCTTGTTACCCTAGCCGCATGGCTTCTCATTGTTGCGCCTATATATTGATGCCTTGTCGCCCCTCTTGTTGACATCTTCTGATCTTGGCGTGAAGGACAAAGGGGCGAGAGCAACATCAAGTGGCGCAAGGCATTCTCCTCCTAGAGCCGCAAGCATCCATCTCTTCCTCCTCTTGACACAAGTGTTGCAACGATAGGCGGCTTCTTCTTCCCTTTTCCTCTCTTGGCACATCCTCTTTCTTGTGGGTGGCACAAGTGAGCAAAAGCTCCTCCCTTGGCGTGGATCTTCTTCCCGAGGCTAGCACCGGGTGTGGAATAAGAGAACTCAAGGATTGGTTATATGCAAGACTGCAGAGGGCGCACACTTGGGCACCTACATCGCTTCTTCCCATATTACTCTGAGGTATCTTTCTCTTCTTATCTTGTCGATCCCCTCGCATAACTCGATCTTTTGGATTTTTGGGACTAGCCTATTTCGGAGAATTGCTTTTGCTATAATATAATAAAATTTTAAAATTCCCTGAGTTTCTAATAAGAATCATTAATCGATAGTTTGATAAGGACTATACATTAGAAGGCCATCTATACTTGATATTTAAATCAGAGGTTTTCTTACATGGTCTCACGTAACCTCTAAATGTTATATTTTTGTCTTTAATCTAGCATGCAAAAGCCTACAGTTGTAGCAAAATATGAAATAACATTATAAGCATAAAAAGTAAATGATATGATTATATTCCTTTCTTGCCTTATCTCATCCTTAGCTACAGATGAGGCAAGTCAAGACAAAGTTGTAAGCCCCACAGACAAGGAAGGCAATGTTGTCATCAGCCTCATGCCTCAAGACTTGTCACCAAGAAGCTTCCAATTCTCTAAGCACGATCAAGCTCCAAGTTAATTCCTTCAAGTAAAGCTGCTTGACTCTTGCTTTGTGACTGTTGGCCATCATGCTCCAAGCATGCCGAGATCACCAAGGTGATCCAATGTGCCTCGAAGCAGTCATCATGATATAAAAGTATAAATAAATCCTATCTTATAAAATTACATATTTTGAAATAACAGAATACATCAAAAATTTTACATCAGAGACAAATAAGGAAGGAAGTATGACACATATGCAGCTTAATTTTAATTATAAGCATTCATCATAAAGTGGATACATGCATCCACAAACACACATTAAGGCTTGGGAATTAACCATATCAAAACAAGCATATAATCCAGTGCTCACCATAAGGGTAAATACAACATTTCACAACATAGAAATAATAAAATTAATTCATGTTTAGTTTTTAATGTCCAAAAATTTCTATAATAATTTACTAACAATTTTCAATGAAAAATTTGGACCTTTGGGCAATCTAAGGGTGGCGTATGAGAATATGACAAAATGGTAATTTTCATACAACCCCAAAATCCTAAAAATTTGACATGAAAAAAATAAAATTTTCACGTGACAAATATCTTCACATCCTTACACTAATTTTAGATATTTTTAATCACTCATATCTCTTCACAAGAGGATGAAAAAAATTCGATCGGTCAACAAATTGACAAGATGCATCCGATGAGGGTGACACATATCCAAATTAGTAAGTAGGCTTTCCAAAAATTCAAGGAACTTGCCAAAAATTATTTAGAAATATTTTAGCGACATCCTATAATTTTTTTCCATGATGATAACCCATACAATAAATTTTTTTTCTAGGCGGAGACTCCGCCTAGGAAAATTAAGCGGAATTAATTTTAACCTTTCATATTGCTTTACATATCGTGCCGACCAAGTGTTGTATGTATAGGTTTATCCACTTATACACGATTCCCAAAGCAATATCAAAGATTCATATTAATTCTGCTTAAATTTCCTAGGCGGAGACTCCGCCTAGAAAATTTTCTCCCCATACAATAAAGAATATAATGCAACTAAAATAAATAAAATACCAAAAATGTCTTTTGATGTTCACCTGTAGCTCTAATATCACTGTTAGGAAAAACCACAAGCAAATAAAAAAATATAACTATAATAATCACAACAGAAAGTATTGCCTAAAACTGAATTTCCTTCGCACGGAATCCACACAAGACAAGACATAAGGACAAATTGCACCTAAATTTGATCCTCTTCAAACAAAAGTCTATGATGGGGCAAGGAACACAAAAAGAGATTGATAACTTCTTATTGAATATAAAAAGATATTTTAATGTGTTAGGCATCATAGATGAGAGTACCAAGATACATACTACATTTCTCTATTTTGATAGACCAAGTACTTTGTGATGGTGGAGCAAGGATATCAAGTGAGGCATATGTCATTAAGAGTTGAGAAGAAGTCATGATAGGACATAATATATGTTCAAAACCAAAAATGCTAAACATGAGTTTAGAGCCAAATTTTATCACATTCAACTAAAGATGACTATATTAGGGAACACATCAAGCAGTTCTCCGAATTAAAACTATAAATTCCTAATATAGATGAGAATGGTGCACTCTTTTGCTTCTTTGATGACTAAGCAAGATGGTTAAACTTGTGCTTCAAAGGCGAGGTGTACAAGACGTTGCCACTACCATGGCTATAACTAAGTCTTTCATTAAGTTAAGAGGAAGGATTAAGTGAAGGGACAAGGGAAAATTCCTAATAGTAGTGAAAGAGGTGAGGGAGACAAGAAGAAATATTCTAAAAATGAGACATCATTAAAAGACAAAGGCAAAGTTAATATGGGAGACAAACATAACTCCTATAAGAAAATAGAATATTTTCTATGTGAAGGGCCTTATTGAGCTTTTGAGTGCCTAAAACATGAGAAGCTTGTTGTTATCAATGTCAACAAGAGAGAAGACCTAATAAGATAAAAAAAAAGCATATTGCTTCAATGAGACTTTTGAATGTTATTCAAGACTAAAAAATGGAGCAACCCCATTGACTAATCTCTTCTTGAAGAAGGGAAAAAAATTAGGAGTGGTCAAAAAATGCCAACAAGCCTTTTATGTGTAGAAGAAGACAATAATAAATGAACTAGTGCTAACCCTTCCCAACCACAATAAGAGTTATGAGGTACAAACAAATGCTTTGAACTAGCTATTGGAGGTGTCTTAATGTAAAAGAGTCATCCACTTGCCTATGATAATAGAAAACATAGTGATGAGGAAGGGTCATAGATAGTGCAAGAAAACAATATGGCTATTGTAATGCATTGCTTACTAACTTGGTGGCACCACTTGTAACAAGTCCACAGTCAAAACTAATAATATAGCTACTAGCTATTTCCAAACCTAGAAGAAGTTAGAACTAAATGACATTACTTTTTTTATGGAATTTGATTTCACTATAGAGTACAAGCCTAGCAAATCTAATCTTATTGCTAATGCCTTAAGTAGAAAAGGGGAATTAGTAGACCTTAGCAAACCTAAAAGCAACTTGACGGGACATAAAGGAAGGATTAGAGCACAACCGTATAGCCAAAATAATCAAGCCTCTAGTAAAGGAGAGTAAGACAAGGTGATTTTGTTGGATGATAGCTTATATCTACCAAGGAAGGAGAACTTATGTTCCACTCCATGCTATTCTTTAATGGGAAGTCATGAAGGAATTCCATAATAGTAAATCGGTCCAACACCTAGGTATTCACCAAACATTAACTCATATGAGAGATACATATTATTGGCCCTTAATAGAAGATGATATTGAGACCAATATGAACACTTGTTTTATTTGCCAACATAAGTTGGAACAACAAGTACTTACAAGTTTGCTTGAGCTACTTGCTAATTCCAAATGTCTATGGGGGAGTGTCTCTGTAGACATCATCATGAGCTTACAAACCTTTAAAGGATGCAATTAGATCTTTGTGGTGGTGGACCGACATGGTATGGTACATTCTTTCTCACTCACAAGGATTGCACAACCAAGCAAGGTACCTATTTATTCATAAAACTATAGTGAAATATTAGGGGTGCTCAAGTTGATCATAAATGATCAAGATACTCACTTCATTAGAAAGTTTTGGATATAACTTTTAAATTTGTTGGGTACCAATATCTAATTTTCTATTAGCATCCAACCCCAAACTAGTGGACAAAATCTGATGGAGATGATTTACTAGACCTATCTAAGGCACTATGTGAATGTTAATCATTAAGATCAAGCCAATTTGTTGTACTAAATTCTCTTATAATCTTCAAAAAGTGAATTAACAAGAATGAGTCCTTTAGTGTCAGGGTAAAAAGCTAAATCGATAAAACTAGTAAATTCCAATTGATAAATATGCATAATTATAAAAAAGTTAAGAATGAACCCAAAGGTGAGTGCATTTGTCCTAAGACAAATATTTGACTCTACATATGGGTGTTGACTAGTCTTCTACCCTATAAACAGGTGAGTGCATTTGTCCTAAGGCAGATATTTGACTCTACATATGGGTGTTGACTAGTCTTCTACCCTATTTATAGGGTGAAAGCACCCTTCTCTACACTCTGTCATATAAATAAATTAATTAATTAAAAACTCAAAAGACACATCTATTAGAAAAGAGGTATCTTAAGAAAGAGATACACCTCTCCCAAGAAATTAAATCTATTTAAAGGAAATTAAATGTTACAAATTGTAACCATTTTAACATTTTAAAATTTTAAAATAAAAACACTAACAATCCCCTATAAAAATTTTAAAATTTTAAAATAAACTAAAATAAATAAAATTTACTACTTATTATTTATATCATGCGATTAAGCAAAAGTATTGCTTAAGACACTTACTATATACAACTTAACTGGAAGTGATACAGTGAACTAGATTTTGAACTAAATAGAAATGTCTAATTAGACCACTCCCCATTCCTCTTATGAAGTGGGGTTTTTTATCTAAAATGTCTTTTAATAAGATTTCTTGTTTCAATTTACTAGGATATTTTCCTAGCATCCACTATAAAAGAAATTTTTTCAATGAAAGGTATTATATCCAATAGTTTATTTAGATATGTTGATATATTTTTATTATTATATGCAGCTCTCATATTTTAGAAAATTGAATAAAGTATTAAACACTTATTAAACAAATTTCATTTTAACACATTTTTCAAACAATATAAATAAGAATTCAAAAATGCATAAGTGAACTTGCATAAATTAAACTAATTAATTTTTTATTTATTAATTGAGTAAATTGTTGATAATAATTTATTTTCATATTTGATATGATTAATTCATATAACTAAACGACAAGAAAACACTGACCCTTTGTGTACATCCTTTCATATAAATAATGTGTGGAATTGCCGGTGAGCTCTCATTTTGAGTAACAGGTCAAAAGTGTTTAAAGCATGGAGAGGCATTGCAGCCAGCCAGCCATTCACAATTTTAATATTTTTAATACAAATAATCCCTTCCCAAAACAAAGGGAACATAGACTGACACTGCCTACCTCTTCATGTGCTAGCATTGAATTGTCAATGCCAACATAGAATATATAATTACGATAAAAAGTCAAAAGTGCATTTCCACCTCCACAAAATGTACTCAAGTCAAACTCCATTACCTACTTTACAAAATAAAATAATATTAATAATTTCTAGGATCCTAAGAAAAGGTCAATTGCTTTTGGCACGATCCAAAGCAGTTGGTTTTTGCAAGGTAGTTTAATGTTCCTTGATGTAAGAAGAACAACCATGAGTCGTGTTCTATGGGCAACGTCTCTCTCTTCTAGAGAGGAGAGCTTCATTTACCTAAACAACTCATCACTATTATTTAATTATTGAGAATTAAGACTATTCTCTGGACAGGGAAACACTAAATTCTTTAATTATTGAGAATCAAGACTGTGTTTTTTTAGACAAAAAACTAAAATAAAAAAATAAAAAATACATTGAATCTTGACAAAAAATGCTACTAGATTCAATATATTTTTTATTCTTTTCTCCTAATTTTTCATCCAAAGAAACACAGTATAAATTCTTTGTCAAGGCGATCTAAATACACTCAATACTCTTGTTAAAATTATTTGACAATCTTACATAAAATCTGTTAGAATTTAAATTTAAACTTTTTTATTATTTTTCTATTTTTACTAAATTAATATTTTTTATTTATTTGCTATTATTTAATTATTTTAATTCAAGCAATATTATTAGTAGAAAACATATTGTAGCCGTCGGATTCTAATCATGAGGATTTAGCTTATAAATATGCATATGACCCCTAGGCACAGACACAACAAACAGTGCATAGCCATTAACATCTACATAAACTCTCTCATAGCTTTCTTTCTCTTCTTTTGTTGCTCAAAGTTGAAATGGTACCAGCCAACTTCTCCATGATTATGATATGTAGGAGAAGGATACTAATTATATCAGGGGTGTTTTGTCAGGATTAAGCTTGCAAAAGAGCATAGAACAACCTGAGTTGTAGTAGTGGCGCACCCATTGCTCATCGCCCACTCTCTAATCTTTTGCCCGCTCAACATCGAGCACCTTCGTACCTGCCTTTGCTCATTTGCTCGATGCAGGTAGCGCATGGGTGAAGTTGACACCGACGGGAAAGGGTTTTGTTAAAAAAAACAATACAATCATAATTGTTGGAAAAAAAAAATATGAAGAACAGTAAATGAAGACAGTCTTGAGGCGTGAACAAAACGTCATTGTCCTAAAAGTTTATTTGAATCTCTAGGATTCAAGAAGGCAACAGATGTAAGAAATTTTGAGATTCACAACTCTAGGATCTCTTGTATAGATTTAGAACAATATGATAAATAAAATATTTAACACATACCTGATTACGCCATTAATCCTGTTGTGCTTTAATGTCCAATGTCTTCTACTGCTATCATTCTTTAGACGACTCTCAATGGGAAAAAACAACTTAGTTCGAGGATGCAAGTGAGAACCTAACCCATATATCTATAATCCAATAAGGATTTCTTTCAAACCCAGGGTGCAAAATCCAATATCCAATAATGATTCCTTTTAAAACCCCACGGGCTACACATGCCATCTTTCATATTTAATAATGAGATGTTATGGATCCATTAATTAATTGACAAATGCAAATCAATAATGTTAGACCAAAATTCCAATAAGAAAAACTATTTTTGAAAACTCAAAGAGGAGAGTTCATAGTAGCAAAAACTACATATAATAAATAGTTACCAAGTGGAAATAGTGTATATATCCCAAGTAACCAACACACCACCATAATTAAGCCCCAAGTGCCCTCTTGACTATTAAATATTGTTATTATAATTGGGTCTGAACCATTACACTATGCTCTCAATGGTGTCAAATTCTTACTTCATAGAGTTTGGCTAAAGTTATAAGTATATAAAGTCTTACAATTTTTCGCAATGTGGGACTAAACAATTCCTTTTTATTATCATAATTATCAAGTTATATACAACAATAACTTAGCCAAGAATAAGAAATAAATTGAAAAAAAAAATCTCAGCCGTAGGCAAGAGCGGTTGTGTAAAAAAAAATCATCAGTAGCTAAATCTAACTTTTTTTGCAAAATTAAATAATTTGTATTGTTTTAGTATTGACTATTTTTTTAGAACTCTAGGCCAGTACAAAATTTTATGCTCTTCTAAACCATTGATGTGCTGGCATTGAAGTTTGTTTTATTTAAGGTAGAATTGCATGGGTAAATCTCTACTTACTGCATTATTCTTTCATGTAGTCAGAAGAATTTTTTACTCTTCCTTCTCTATTTTAAATAGCAGAACAAATGTTATCCTTGAATGATCTAGTTAAGACATGGATAATAATTGACTTTATGTTCATTTATATGCCTTAAATTATATGTTGGCTGAAAACTTATTTTGATACGGCACCTTATTTACATATTTTGAGCATATCATATGTTCATTCATATTGTGGGCATGGTCAATACTAGTATTTGGTAATCTTAGGATTATTTGTATTATTTGGTGATTTTTGAGTCGCATATGATTATGATCTGATAGTCATACTATCACCAAACATGGGGACAAATGTGATCCATTTTTAAACCATACCATAGCAGATATGTTTTTCACCTTTATAGTATATTATTATGGATTTTAATCCATAATAATGATTGTGGTTTGTGCATATTAATATGAGCAATTAAACCTTACATAATTTTGTAGGCTTAATAAAAAAAATAGGAAAATAAATGGGTTTAGAAAAAACTCCAAAGTTGTTGAACATAATTCGATATATTCCCTTAATATTGTCATTATTTTTTTTAAAAAAAGCTAGGGAATCTATTATAAGTTCATCTTCTAGGTTAATATCATTTTCAGCCTTAGTTATTTTCATGTTAAATTTAATTTTTTTTTTTTAAACATCCAATCTTTGTTTTAAGAGAATAGCCTTCTTGTTATTATTTTCTTTTCTGATATATGCATTGTTTTATCCATACTATAAACTTGTGACACTGCATACATGACATGATGACATGTTTGTTTTAATATATATATATGATACATAACACATTGATTGTTTAATATAAGTACTTATTAGTGAATAAGTAAAATTCAACAATGTGACATCATAATAATCTTATAATCTCTTCAAAGGTTATACAATACAAGTCACACTATATGAATCCTTGAATGATTATATGTTAATACTTAATTTCCTTAGAATGTGGGATGCCTTACTAAACTAATATATTAGAACCTAAAAGATTAGGTTCTAAAACAATAGGTGATCATTAGAGAGTTACACTTTTTTTTGTCATACTTTATAGAGTTTGAAAACCGTAGATGCTAGTGACCAAAATGCGGGGTCTTGACTAGGTTAAGAAAAAATTATTAAACCCATTAAGCCAATTTATTAAATAGATTCAATTAATATAATATACATGATGTGCATAATAAATTAGGGATGTCAACGGGTAGATACCCGCATTTTTCATACGACCCGTATCCTAACCCTAATAAATCATTTACTACCCATACCTAAGGATGACAACTGGGTAGCAATTTAGTGGATACCCGCCCTATCCGAACCCATTCAAAGATAATCATGTATATGTTATTTGGGTTCGGGTAGGGTATGAGTAGTGCATATGCTACCCAAGTCAGGTTTGGGTAGGGTTCGGGTAGAATAGGATAGATATCCACTATCTGAACCTAGTCATATTTATTTATTAATTTATGTAGTAAATTATATATATATATATATATATATATATATATATATATATATATATATTAGTCGAGTTTGCAAGTACCCATTTTACCCTACCCAAAATTTAACCATTATAGGATTTTTATAGGGTCGAGTACCCAAATTTTAATTATGTAACCATATATAGATTGAAATTTTATATGATACATATTTAAGTCGGGAATTTATAGGGTTTGGGTATTGAACAGGTAGTTAAATTCTTAATAGGGTAGGGTATAGGTAGGGGTTTTAAAACATAAATAAGTAGTTATTTGAGTATGGGTAGTAGAAGAGTTATTTAGATTAGGGTATGCGTAGTATGAAAAATATGAGTACCCTACCCGCTGCCATCCCTACCCATACCCGAATAACTATCCATTTATTTTTTAGAACCCCTACCCATACCCTGCTCGTTTAAAAATGTAACTATCTATTTAATACCTGAACCCTATAAATATCTGACTTAAATACATATCCTATAAAATTTCATCCTATATATATATGGTTACCCGATTAAAATTCAGGTATCGGACCCTATAAAAACCCTAATAATAATTAAATTTTGGGTAGGATAAAACGGGTACCCACAAATTCAACTAATATATTAAAAATATATATATATAATTTTATTACATAAATAAATAAAACCGGGTTCAGGTAGTGAGTATCCACCTTATGCTACTCGAACCTAACTTGGATAGCATATGCACTACCCATACCCTACCCGAATCCAAATACATATACTCAATTGCCTTTAAACGGGTTCGGGTAGAGCGGGTATCCGCTAAATTGTTACCCGGTTGTCATCCCTATAATGAATCTTATATGCATAATATGTAATTTAATTATTTTAATAATTCTTATGAAAATTGTGTAAATAATAAATATTATGCACTTGATGTACATATTTAAAATATAATATACAAAATGGAGATATAAAAAACATAATACACATGCTAATCATGATGTGCATAATATACATGATAATCATATTATACATAATAATGGTAATGTTATACATAATACATATCATGAAAATAAAATACATTATAAAAAATAAGATACATCACATATTGATCATGAAAAGAAATTGATATTCATAAATTATATACTAGTAATATATATAATAATTATCATAAAAGGAAATTATTTATGCAAAAAAATTTTATTTTCTTAAAATTAAAATGGCTTTGAAAAATAACTTAAAACTAAAAATTCATTTAATTGACTTCGTTCTATGATAGGAGCAATTAAAAGCTTAATTAATTATTTATGTCTAATTGCTACTTTAAAAAATATATATATGGCTTTCTCTTTATAATTAAATAATAAAAAATTTAAACTAAGAGTAAATGATTCAAAAATAAAGAAAAATAAATAAAAATTCTAAACAGCAATAGACTTCGTGAGAAAAAAAAAGAATAGTCATATTAAAATTAAATAAATATCTATAAAATGGCTTGACTTATAAAATATTGTAGCTTTTTTATATGAAAATTGAGCATAATAAAGTCATTGGCATGACCAAAGGCTTACTTAGGATTAAAATCTTATAAGTATTAAGAGGAATGAGATAGTATATAAGAAGGCCTATGAACGGTAGGAACCCAACCTCTGTGAGAGGAGATCCCATAAAGGAGGTTCAATAGGTTAATAACAAGCTGATTGACTGGTCGAGAAGCACTTTGATAACTCAAATTTTATAGTGTTTTACATGCATATTTATTATAAATTTGTATCATCTTTTCCTCTAATTGCATGTTTTATTATATGCATTTAATATATTTTGCACAAAATATTTTTCTCTCCACCTTTTTGACTTTTTAGGTAAAAATATTATAAATTAAAGTAAAATAAAGAGATTTCATCAAAACTATATTTAAAATATAAAAAAAGACATTCGCCAAAGATTTGGAGTCCAAAGCTAAATGAAAATTATCGGTAGTGATTGCAATTACCGCCAATGATTCCAAGACAATGATAATTTTGCGAAAAGTAAAATGAGAATAATACTTCCCTAGGAGAAGAAGACAATCCTCAAATCTCGAGCTATTCTGAGCCAAGCTGATAATCAGAGCCCGTGATTTCTGAGCCAAGCTAATAATCATAGCCTATGATCAGAATCATGGCTATGATTCTATTTTGGAGTCAAGATTGATTGAGGTAGATGACATAGAGCTAGTTCTCTCCTAATTTTTCCTTTGATACTCTATAAAAAAAAATTCTCCAAGCCCAGAGCTTTGAAAAAGCATTCACGGGGTAACACTTCAGCTAATTCTATGCTTCTCTTGTTGCTTCCTCTTGCTAAATCGAAGCCGAGGTGTTGGTAATGCAAAACCCTAGTTTCACCTTTCGATTATTGTAGGCATGAGGTTATCAGAAATTAGAAGGCGAAACTTATCCAAAGGGAAGGGACGAGAGTGAAGGAGCATTATACGTTAAAACTTTATTGAATTCCATCTAGAATTAAAGGAGATCTGAGCTAAATAGCAGCAACCACAAGCAAGGAAGAAGCTGAGCTTAAAAGCACGATCTCAGCCGTGATTACAAATTTTTACTATTTCACTCTTTCCTAAACAGATTGTAAATATTAACTTAGAGTTTAAGTATAATTTCATGAATATTCTTGTAGCTTAAACTTATTTTTGGGCTATGAGAAGTAACCCCTTAATTTTATTTTTGTATTGATTATCTAGCATGTTAATTTTATTTAATTGTGTTAAAGTTAATTATAGATGATTTATGATACTTTTTTATTATTAGTATTTAATTTATTACATATCTTGGGGGTTAGAATAAGGAATGAAAGATGACTCTTAACTCTAGAAATTAATATTTGAATCTATAAGGTGTAAACTGTAAAAGTAGTTAAGATTATAGACTTTGATTTGTGGGAATAAATTTATATATAATAATTTAGATCTCTTAATTAAATTGCCTTATAAATTAGAACAATTGAATGATGACTTTTAGTTTTGAAAACCTACAATTAACATGTAGCTTATTACTACAAAAATAGCTAAGTTTATTGAGAAAAATATAATCTACACTAGGCTTAATGAAGCTAACTAAGCTTGATACATAAAGTGACAAATGGGTATTGGACGAGTTAAACGTTAGGATGGGCTATTGAAAGGGACATTCTATAAATTCTAAAGTAGATTTCCTTTTAACACTATTAGATATTTGATGCATGCCGATATGTTTTATTTAGAAACATTATTGTGGTGCAATTTTATTCCTGAACTTCCCTCATATCTTATAGCTTTTTATTATTTTGTGCTTTTATCATTGCTTACAAACTAATCAATTCGCATAGATTACACAACTACGGTTTCATCAGTACTTAATTCTGGAGTCTTGGTGGGAACGATATTTGATACAGGGAGCAATCACAAGCAAAGGGTGCATTCAAACCTCGGTTTTGTAAAATAGTTTTTTTTGTATGTTATCATAAAAACTGAGTTTAAACTAACAAAGTTGGAAAATATTTTTATATTTTTATATTTTTATAGTGAAAACTGAAACTAATGTTTAATACTTGCAAGAAATAAAGACTTGAAATAAAAACTCACCTTGGACCCCTTGAGAACAGAACGGGTCAGCTTCCCATTATTCACTGGTCCAATGGTTGATGTTACGAAGTAAGGCCTTATGAGCTTACACACATGCAATCATCCAAAGCCCACACATGCACCGGTAAGTTTAAAATTAAAGTTAAGCATCCAACAAAATTTAGAGTCAAGAGGGGAGTTAATCTCCCAAATTCTCTTGCTAACAAAATAGAGGCTATCTAATTTTAGAGGGGTGGAAGAAGAAAAGAGACTTGCACCAAGAGGAGGCCTCCAAGTCCTTGTGCCAACCTTCAATAGACAACTAGATTAGTGTAGGAATATGTCCAAAAACTTAGAGAAGGATGAGGGGAAAGAACTTAGCCGAAGAGGTATCTTCATGGGGATGTTCTTCTTGTTGCTGAGACTTAAGGGAGTCCTAAAGATCACTCCTTGATCTTTGACAAGAGCAAGAGGCAGAGTTCTCTTTAGGTGCTCGCAAGAGATGTTCAAGAAAGCCTTCAAGGTTTTGGTTGTGTAAGGAATAGGGGAGAGGGGAAGGGAAAGAGGCTTAACCCTTTAGAGGAGGGAGGAGAAGAAGTGTGGCGATGCAAGCACCAAGCAAACACGATTTTTTTTGTCAACGTAGGCAACTAATCGACAATAGATGAAGAAGGTTACAACTTATAGGCTAGTTAGAGCCATGGGCAAGACCTTAGGCGCAATTACAAGATAAGTAAGAAAACAACATTAATATTTCGGTTGGAAATTTCCTTTGTGTGGCCGAATTCATTGAGTCCTTTCCTTGTTGGCTTGGATGGATTCATGGCTTGATACAATGAACCCCTTTGAATTTTGAAATCTTTTCTTCAAAAGATTCGGCAGCTAAAAGATTTCCTTGTTAGCGTGAATGGATTTATGGTTTGATATAATGAATCCTTTTGAATTTCTAAATCCTTCCTTCAAGGGCTTGGGCGACTAGAAGACTTGTTGGTTTCCACAAATTGTGGATCTTCATTGATGGTTGGCACAAATTGGTTAGTGTGGGCTGGTTTTGTCTTGATTTTGAATTCCTTCTCCTTTGTTGGCACCTTTGACTTGAATTGGAAGGGAAGTTGAATTGAATGCTAGCATCTCCAACTTGAAGTCTTTAGTTTGAAGAGGTTGAAGTGCTGATTTCCATTTTTGGAGCTTCTCTTGTTGAGTGGCGTGAGCTGAGCTCCTTACTGTCGCCATGAGCTAATCCTAACCTGCCATGTTAATTGCAAATGCAAATATACTACCCTAGCATACAATGCACAAATTTATCAAGAAAACTACATGGTGTGCTTGAAAGTAAAATGTCTTTTCTACCAAAGAAAGCAAATTGCAAATAAGGAAAGTGCAATTAAGATGGCCTAGGAGGGGAAGCCATATCTAGTGGGCTTCCGCCTAGTCCTGCCAAACCTTGTAGGAGCAGGGTTGGATCCTCCATCAATATTTTATTACTTTGATATGTCCATACACTTGCAGATAACGTGTTAAGAAGCTCTTGGCACTATGACATTAGACTACAAGTCTTATAAGCGCCACTTGCTCGTAAGGAGAGTATCTTACTTTGAAAAAAAAAATTATAAAATACTATGGTGTATATAATTTTATGTGATAGAGTTATACTATACACTCTTATTCTTAAGGATATTTTTTACTATTCTTATTATAGAGATAAAGAAAATTTTCCAAAATAGTTAATTACCATAAGATGAGAATCTACACTCATCCTTTATAAGAAACTTCTTATATGAGAGAGTCTATGTATGACTACGATTGAGAACATAGACAACCCTTAGAAGCTCTTATGAAAATATACGCATACAACCAAAAAATGCTTTTAAGTGGGGTTATTAAAGTTTGGGTCAAAGGAAAGTAGTTCAAAACTAATTCATTATTTTTCCTTTGGATGAAAATATTTTCACTAAGTAAAAAATATGCTTTCAAGTGCACTTTACTGACTGTATGATATGGACAATGAGCAACAAACTTAATTTAATTTGTTTAGTGAGTTTAATTATATTTAGAAGGTTTTAATTTTATGGGGAATTGTTAAAATCTAAAATTAAAATTTTTTAATTTTAATTTTTTATTTTTTAATGTATTAATATTTTATTTATTTTACTTGCTATTATTTTATTATTTTAATTTAAGCAATAATATTAGTGGCAAATATGTTTTAGCTATCGGGTTTAATATGATGATTCTAACCATGAGGGTTTAGCATGTAAATAAGAATGTGAACCCTGGGCATATAGACACAACAAATAGTGCATACCCATTAATATTTGCATAATCTCTCTCACAGTTTTCTTTGTTTTTTTTTGCTGCTTAGAATTGAAAGGGTACCGATTAATTTCTCTACAATGGAGAAATAGGATACTGGTTGTATCTTAGGTTTTCTATCTAGTTTAAGTTCACACGAAAGCTTAGATATTCATTTACCTAAGATTAGTAGAATTCTTCATGCCTCCATATCTTTGTTATGAATCTATATAATTTAATTTTATTAATTTAAACAGAATTATTTTTTATCCCCACTAGTGTAGCAAAATCAAGAACACTCACTGTGTAAATTTATAATTTTTGGACACGTAAAAGCAGTGTCCCTGGCGACGGGATCCTTGTTGCAATTGGTTGATAGCGCACGTGAGCATGCATGAGGAGGACTCGTGCTTTTACGGATCGGAATCAGAGAAACTTACCCACCGGCGAACCCGACCGCGTTAAGTGGACGCGGGGGCCGATAGGAATCGAGGTGCTGCGTTGGGCAAGTGCCTTTCGAATAAAAAAGTTGACTATTTCAAGGGGCTCACGACAGCTACTCCGGAGGAAACGAAGAGTGGACCAGCTCCAACTCCCGCTCGACGACACGTGGCCACGTCCTCACGATTACGGATGTTGTGTCATTCATCGTGCTGCAATAGTGAAGGAAAAGGGAGTTGCAACGACTAGCACCCGTCAGTAAACCCACGAATCAAAGCGCGCCAGGTATTGGCTCCAAATGTAGGTATTGCGTTATGGGGGAGGGAAGGGCGAGGATGGTGGGCGATTCAGTTGTATTTTTCGTCGTAATGGTAAAAAATGGAATAGTACTTAAATGATTTAAATATGAAAAAAAAATTGATTAATTCCGCAACCGTAGGTTGCCTTGCTGAGCACGTCTCCGTTTTGGCGCACCGAGGGACTATATATAAGGCGCCGCGGCCTAACGCTCCTCCCTTCTTTTCTCCTTCCTCTCCGTTCTCGCTCCTGTGTCATTCGGCTTAATTAGTTAGCGACTTTTTAGGATCTGGTTCTCTTCTTCCGGATCTCAGCTTGCCTCTTTGGTGTTTCGATTGTGGTCTCTTTGGTGCTGCTGCATTACGAGATCGATGGCGCACCAGACCATCGTATAAGGCAGGTGAACAATCTTCGTCTTCCTTCTTTTTCTAGCTCCACCCAGGATCAATCCTCCAGCTAGAACGATTCCTTTTTCATTTTGGAATATTTTTTATTGCAATTATTAGAGTTTTCTTCCGCGACAGATGGAAAAGATATCATCTATTGTCTTGCCCCTCATTTTGATCACTTAAGACCTATGACCTATTTGTTTAAACTGCCCTCCCAAATATAAAATTTGTTAAATTTTATACTATTTTTATATTTCAAATTACCTATTTGTTTAAACTTGTGCGCGTAAATAAGACCTATGACCCTGACATATTTACTTTGTTTAATATATTAGTGATAAATCTATTCATTTATTTAATTAAATTTACTTTTTTTTTTCTTAACACTTAAGAGTGATTTGATTAAAAATATAAATTTTATAAATTTAAATACGATAAAATAGCATCGCTTAACTTTAATGAAATTTAAATTTTAAGAACTAAAATGATAACAAGTGTTATAATAATATGCAATTACTTTTCTGTTGTCCTTTTTCATGCTACAAGAAATATGTGTATTATTTATTATATGCTATTCTTAAAACCCTTCTTGTAAATGAAAGTAGTCAGATGGCATTCTTTTATTTTTTATGTAAAAATAAATAAATAAATTTAAAATTTAATGAATTGTGTAAAAGGTAGGAGCATCGAATGTACAGTTCATTTTTAGCACTAACTATACGCTGCCACTCCAATGCTTTTAATCTATTTGCTTGTCATGGTATTCTGATAAGTTTTGAGTATAATATACTAACATTATTATCGTCAAAGCTTTTCCACAAGAAAATTTATTTCAAGTCATTATACAATTTGTTTTCTTTTTCAGCCGCAAGGTTCATCCGGCTCAAGTGATAAACGGTTGCTTCTTCTGAACAATATACAATCTTGCTATGGGAAGCTACATGCATAGAATTTAAATTATTGACAAGGCTTTCTGTTTTGTTACTTTTTTTCTCAAAAGATTTGTCTTTCCTTTTTCTTGCAAGAACTCAGCAGTCAATCTGGCTGAGGGTACGCTAGTGCCTTGGGAAAAGACACGGGGGAGGTTTTTTTTCATCGAACAAATATAGAGGTCAGCATTGAGAAAGAGTGATCGCTCGAGAGCTGGCTGTCAAGTGTACCATAAACAAGTCTGAACGTAATTTTGTGAGTGCTCCAGAACATATGGATTTGAAGTCGAACCATAACTCCCCTCTTCTCAGTGATCCTGGACACTTGAGCCAGTCAAGGTTGGGTTTGTCCTCTAATATTCCACCATATTCCCCAGCGGCATATTCTTCTAGTGGCCTTTATCTACAGATTCCCAGAAGAAAAGCGGGTAAACTTGACGATGTCCGTGCAAGCGGTTGGCTGGATGCCATGAAAGCCTCCTCACCTCCTCGCAAGAAGAAAAACAAGGACTTAAACTCTGACTCCCAATCAGATGAAACCGATGCAGCGTATTGTTCCTGGACGGTGAGTGACGTGCCCGTCACCTTCAAAGTCCAATAACCAAAGTTTGATAACAAAATCACTCTGTGCAGTTAAGCTATCCGTCTGCACTAGTATCGTTTCACCAAATCACAACGTATGCCAAGTGCAAGACAATTGCTTTGTTTTTGGACTACGATGGAACTCTTTCGCCTATAGTTGACAACCCAGATCAAGCAATTATGACGAGTGCAGTATGCATATTTCCTTGTTGCAGCAACTTTTTTTTATCTGCTGAACCAAGTTACTTGGATCGTTAATGTTCTTCTGCAAATCTTGCCATTTGTGATCGTTTCGTTGATTTCAGATGCGAGCAGCCGTGAGAAATGTTGCCTTGTACTTGCCAACTGCAATTATCAGTGGAAGATCTCGTGATAAGGTAGTTGTGAATCCTGCAGCTTCGTATTTTAAACACACATTTTAACATGCAATAAGCCCTATCTAGGTCTACGAGTTTGTGGGGCTGCCAGAATTATACTACGCTGGTAGTCATGGAATGGACATAGTGGGGCCACCCAGAGAATCATATTCTGGTAATAACCACTTACACTGCATCAGGACAACTGATGAGCAGGTATGAAGAGCTTGCTTCTATTTCTAAGCATCTGCTCTTCCAATTTAAACAATTTGAATATGCTCGTTTCGTTTTTTGTACAAAGAATATATCCTTGTTATTTGATGCCATTTCATTTTATCACATGCTCGTCGGGAACAGGGGAAAGAAGCGCATCTTTTCCAGCCAGCTAATGAATTTCTTCCAATGATCAATCAAGTACGCGCCGCCTGTCATCTTTTGCTAATATTAATTCATTTAATCCAACTTCCAACTTTTCTTTAACCCTTTTTAATGCCAGGTTTTTCATTCCCTTGGAGAGATTACTAAAGACATAACGGGTGCAAAAATTGAGAACAACAAGTTTTGTGTCTCTGTGCATTACCGCAATGTGGACGAGAAGGTTACTACTACATGATGGTTTTGTTTTCCTATGTTGGACAAGACAGTTTCTTTTTAGTATTATTCGACTAACCACTCTAGATTAAAAAAATCTTTCTGATTCATTTTTCAGATGTGGGAAGAAGTTGGAGAGCGTGTGTTTGGTCTTCTCAAGGGCTTTCCTCGTTTGCGAGTTACCCATGGGCGGAAGGTATTAACTTAAGCCCCTCGGCTAGAACAATTCTTACATGTTTGAAAGACGATTCTCTATTGGAGCTAGTTATCATTTATTAATCTTTCAGGTTTTAGAAGTCCGTCCCATCATAGACTGGAATAAAGGCAAAGCTGTTGAGTTTCTCCTTGAATCTCTTGGTCTAAGTAACCGTGATGATGTACTCCCTATATACGTTGGAGATGACCGCACTGATGAGGATGCCTTCAAGGTATAAAAGATTTATGAAGAAAAATACGACATTTCATACCTTTTTTTTTTTTCTTTGCCAATCTATAGTTTGAAAAACTTTTGTAGGTCTTGATAGAGAGTAAACGTGGATTTGGCATCCTAGTATCAGCCGTCCCGAAAGAAACTAATGCCTTTTATTCTTTAAGAGACCCTTCTGAGGTAACGTCAATGTTTTGAGCCTTTTTTTTTTTTTTTTCTTTTTGAATATAAATCAATATGTTCTTTAGTTCTGGGACAAGATTGAAGTCTTTAACCATAATATTTACTTATATTTTGCTAATAGAATGTAAAAAAAAATGCTCTGTAATTCGACAGGTGCAAGAATTTCTTGAGGCCCTTGTGCATTGGAAGAAGTCTGCGTCATGAAAATATTAAGCTTGTTTGTATAATGAGTATAAATGCATAGGCATAGATAATTAGATAATAAGTTCAATAAGATAATAGAGGGGCATTATTTTTTTCTTTTCACATCTATTTATTTGCTTACAGTTCAAGGGTCATGCTTCTCCTTTTTGTAAGCTCATCCTTGTTCGATAATTATTTCATAAATCTTCCATGTAAGAGCAATTCTTTTCTCTATCACGTAAGTGTATCAGTGTCTTATTTATTGTCAATTCATTGTAAGGTACACTATTGAAATTAGTGTCACAAAAGTTGACCATTTCATCCTTCAATTTGTTTATGCTATTATAATATCCTCTCCGTGTAATGAAAGTGCGCTGTTTTTTAGAACATTTATATATAATGAAGCAAAAGTTTTTGGCACCCGTTTCTTATCTACCATAAGTTTGTGCTCAAATTAGCACTAATCTCTTGGTGTAAACATGTCATTATCTGACTCTTTAATATTTTTAAATCATGCTAGATGTTTGATATTTATTTCTTATTCCTAGATATATACAAAGGAATTTAAATAAATTAAACATGCTGATCATCAACATCTTGAGATGCTTTGATGATTTAGATATTGTCTATAAAAACCAAGTCAATCCTTTCTGTAACAATAAATAAAACAAAATAAGATAAGTTATTCAACTTCTTGTCTAGTCTACAAACTTAGGTCAAGTTGAGTTGTAGAAAAAAAAAAGCCTAAATGATGAAGGCTGGATTGGTCATTGAGTAAAAAGCTGAGCAATCTTCACTAAATTCTTTACAAAATGTGGGGGTAATACTAGCAGGGTACCAATTGACCAACAATTTTATTAAAAAAAAATCCCCTTATGGAGAGTAAACCCATGAGCAAGCTAGGTAATCTATTATTGATAGTCATGTTTTTGTTTATAACAAACCATATCAAATAAGAATTGCCTAAAGAAGCAAATTATAACATAATCAATGAATTAGGGACACTATTGTTGAGTCATCACATGTACGACCTCCTTGTTCTCTATACAATAATAACTTCCACTATCACATTTGTGATGTACATAAGATACTAAAATCAATACATCATTGATGGAGGCCATAGCATATTCCATTGCCGCACGTGTTTATGTTTGATTGACTTGCGACACTTCTACAGATTAGTACATGGTTAATGGTGGCTATAGCATATTCCAACACCCACACGTGTTTGTTGTTCATTGACTTGCTATTTAGTTAGGCTAATTCATTGTGAAAGAGTAACCAGAGAGATGGTCCTTAATCTGTCTCTAGACTTTAAGGTTACAATGTAATGATAAAATTGTAAGAATGTTTTTGGACGAGGAAAATAAAATATGTATGGAGGAAACCAACGAGAAAATAGTACAGAAATTCATCGAGATGTGTATTTAAGGAATACAGGATAAATGACGACTAACAACAATACCCAATCTATGAAAATTTAACTTTATTAACCTTAAGCGAGCCAAATTTGTGCTTAGCATGTACTTTAGGGCAACCATATGGTCTAGCAAATAGCTCGGTGTCTTTAGCCCTGAACACAAGCGAATATGAAACTTCCCACATTTTCGGCATCTAGACGAACAAGGGGTCATGTCGACAAGAATGAACGAAAACAAGAATAGAGAACCTAGAATTGGAGGGGCTTGCGCTAATGATGACACAAAATTTCAAAATATTTTACATGCATATTTATATCAAATTTGTATCATCTTTTCCTAACATGATTTATTATATTAGAAAACCTTCTTCTTTGTGTGTTTTTGACTTTTAAAGTAAAAGACCCTAAAATTGAAGCAAAATGATGATATTCCATCAATCTACATAAAAGAGGGACCCTTACCAAAGATCTGGAGTCCAAAGCGGAGCGAAAGTTATTGGCAGTGATTACAATCACTAACGGTGATTCCAAGATAATGATGAATTTTACAAAAGGTAAGGTCAGAATAATACTTCCAGAAGAGAGAAGACAATCCACAAATTTTAAGTTGTTCTGATATAGGCTCATAATCACGGCCTGTGATTACAACCACGGCCATGATTCTATTTAGAAGACAACACCGATTCTGGCAGATGACCCAGACCTAGTTCCCATTTGATTTTTTCTCTGAAACTTTATAAAAACTTCAGCAAGCATAGGGCTTTGGGAGAGCGCTTAAGGGCAACACTTCGGAGAATTTTCAGCCTCTCTACTCACTTCCTCACACCGAATCGAAGCCGAGAAGGCGATGGTGGCATAAAACCCTAGTTCCATCTTCCGACAAGAGTAGCCATGAGGTTATGTAAAATTAGAAAACGAGACTCAGCTAGAGGGAGGGAAGGTGAGCAAGGAAGAGCTTTCAATTCAAACTTTATTGAATTCTATCCAAAATTGAAGGAGATTGGAGCTGCAACAAAAGAAACTACGCATAGAAGAAGCATAACTCATAAGTATAATCACGGCTAGGAGAGAGAAAATCAAGAATTCAGCAATTTTCATTAGAGAGTTGTCAATGTTAATTGTTTTACTCTTTCTAAAATAATTGTATGCATCAAAACATAGAGTGTAAGTTTAATTTCATGAACATGTTTATAGCTTAAACTTGTTTTTGGGCTACGGGAAGTTAACCCTTTAATTTTATCTTAGTAATGACTATCATGCATGTTGATTTTATTTAGTTGTGTTAAAGTTGATTGTTGATGATTCATGATGCTTTTAATTGATAGTCCCTAATTTATTACATGTCTTGGGGGTTAAGACAAGGACTGAAAGGTGACTCCTAATCATGGAAATCATTAATTAACTTATAAGGTCTAGACTATGAAAGTAGCTAGGGTTATAGAATTTAGTCAGTGAAAATAATTTAATATGTAATAACTTAGGTCTATTAATTAAATTGCTTTAGAAACTAAGATAAGGACTAAAAGGTGACTCTTAATTTTGGAAACCTATAATTAACCTTATAGCTAATGACCTACAAAAGTGGCTTAGTTATATTGGAGAACATAAATCTATAGTGTACTTCATGAAATTAGCCAATGTTGATACTGAAAGTGACAAATGGGTACGAGATGCTTTAAACATTAGAATAGGCTATTGAAAAGGACATCCTATATATTCTTATAGTATATTTCTTTTTAACACTTCTAAATATTTGATACATAAATTACTTAGAGAAATTATTTGGTGAAATCCTAAGCCCAAGCATCCCTTGTGTTTTATAGCCTTGTTCTATCAATTGTGTTTTCTTATATGCTTGCAACTAATCGATTTACCTAGATTACAAGAATAGGATTCAATCAATACTTAATTCTAGAGTCTTTGTGGGATCAATATTTTTATTACTTCAATACATCCGTGTACCTGCAGAAATGATGTGAGGGTAGTGGTGTCGTTGGTATCACCGTTGTTGCACGCGGTATCAAGTTTTTAGCACCGTTACTGATGTCTCGAAATTATATCTTCTTTTAGACCTATATTTACCAGTGAATCGAGACCTATTTTCATGCTTTTACATCTCTTTCCAGCTTAATTTATTTACTTTCTTCAGAAGCTTCACTATTTGTCATATTTGTTAAATACAGAACAATTCACTCGTCTCTAGAGCTATACGAATGCACGATCATATGCCCGAGTGAATCTAAATTTATGACGAGAAATTTAGCTTTAGACGAGAGCTAGAGTTTACCCGCATTCAGCATTTATTTCAGCTCTCCAGACGCACGCCATCAGCTAAAGTTCACACGCCATCAGTTCAAAAGACAAACGCCAATGAGGAACATTCATGAACAAGCATAATGACTCCTCATTTAGGAACAAGCATTAATGACTCCTCATTCATGAACAAGCATTAATGAGAAACATTCATGAATGAGCATCAAATGAAGAAACATTCATGAATATGGATAAGGTGTTCATGATTGGCGCCACCTTGAAGAAGTGCCTTGAAGAGGTGCTTTGAAGAGGTACTTTGAAGAGGTGCTTTGAAGAAATGCCTTGAAGAGATGCTTTGAAGAGGTACCTTGAAGTCTATAAAAGAGATGAGTTTTCTTTTGGAAGGGGGGTTGGTCGTCGAACACAAGGAGAGGATTGCGCTCAAGGCTCAAAGGCTAGTTCCAAGGCGAGAAAACAACATTCCAAAGAGAGAAAGGTGACATCAAAGGAGGAGAGGAGGAGTTTGTCTTAGTTCTTTCCTCTTTTCTACTTTGTTTTGTAACCTTTACATCTTAATTATAAATCTTGTACTTGTAGTAACCATGTGTGTATTAGCGTAAAACCTCTATCGGGATTCGGGCGTAGCCCGTCTTTATGATTTACAAGTATTAATGTTAAGAATTGCTTTTCGATGTATCTTTTGAGACCATTTGATCTAGATTTATTTCCATCGTGTTTATCGATTTTCGGCCGGATCGATTTTCGCACTTTAGTTGATTGTGGTAACAACTGAGAGGTGAATCGCAATCAACACATTCTTCTTGATCAAACTTGTGAGCTCTATTACGAGAGTCGTAGAGTCTACTTGGGGAATCTTGGTGTCCTGTTTCAAACGATCTACCTCTGCTTAGTCCACCGCGAGAGTAGGAGACTAACTAAGTAGATTGTGGAGTTGTCCACCGCGAGAGTAGGAGACTAACTCAGTTGTTGAGTCGCGCACCTGAGAGGGGCACGGCTCAAGAGGACACATCCTTGGTTTTCTAGAGATTATCAAAGTAGTACTTTTCATTACGCTTTTAAGTTCAAAGACGTGGTGAAACCCGATATCCCGATTTCTCTCTCATCATTCGACTCTCGTTTTATTTCGTTTTTATTTTGAATTGCTGCATAAACCGACACCTTTAATCGCTTAGCTATCAAAGATAAGAAGACTCGGTACTTGACAATCCGTCCCTGTGGAAACGATATCTTACGTACCACATCGATAAGCCGTGCGCTTGCGGATATTGTGCAACAAGTTTTTGGCGCCGTTGCCGGGGACGACATTTTGTCAATATTGAGATATTCTGAAAATTGAAAAAATCCTTTTTCTTTGTAGTTTTAAATTCCTTGAAATTGATTTGAATCTTTCTATTATAGTTCACTTGGTTAGTGTGCATAATGCTTGATTCATCAAATACACATCCTGTAATGTTTAATTATATCTTCTGTGAGATTTATGGATGTGCAGGACATTCTTTTCTTGAATGCCAAGTAGAACTTCCTCCATGCTTAAAGTCATACTTTGAGAATATGCACACAAGTAGTAACTTTAACTCATGGCCTGAGGATGACCAATACTCTTTTACCTATGAGCCAGACTGGGAGAACCCTCCAACCTTCTTCTATGAGAGCCACCCAAAACTTGAAACCATGATTGAAAACTTTTTTGTTGAGATGCAAGCCTATACCTCAAGCTTGGACACTTTAGCAGCAACTCATACTATGATGTTAGGAACCCAGTTACTCCCTGAAGCCCAACATAACTTTGCTTCAACTGAACCTATGGGCGAATTTGAGGAACTACATGTAAGGAATATCGAGTTAGATGAGGATGAATTAAAAAGTTTTAGAATTGAGAATCCTATTGAAGCAAAACTAAGTGAGGAAGAAATTGAGGAAGAGGAATCAATGTACATCCCACCGCCACCATATAAACCACCGATTTATTTTCCCCAAAGGTTGATAAATGAAAATCATGACACGCAATTTACATTGTGTTACAACATGGAGATCTTGGACAAAGTAGTTGAGGAAGTCGGCACCACTCAAACTGATAAAGATCCATTAGATATCTACATAATTGATGATGATGATGAGGTGACTGAAATTGATCCTAACACATTCTTCCAACTACAAGACTCTAATATGATGATTGACATACATAAGGTGAGTCCTGCAAAACTTGATGACATAAACCTTGAGATGAGTGCAAATCTGACTTTTGAATTTAAATCTCTTCAAAAAAATATGAGGTATGACCTGCTATGCCCTGATTCTACTTTCTCTATAATTATTGATGCATATTTTAATGTTAGAAAAATTATTGGATATATCATTGATGACATTAAGGGCACTAATTTTTTCTTTAATACGCATATGATTTTTATTCAGATAGTGACCCACCTGCAACACTGGATACATACTTTGGTAGGCACACTTACACAACGGAGAAATGGCAGGTGTCTACATGTCATCTATTACGCCACTGATCCACCAGCAATGCCATAACACTTTGGCATTAGTCAAGCTGATGACCTTAAATTAGTACTTCTTGGGAGGCAACCCAAGTTCTTTATTTCTTTAATTTTAATTAGTTGTTCTAATGTGTGTTATTTTTCAGGTTGAAATTAGGATTACGGATTTGCTTGTCACAAAAAAAAAAGAATTTGAGGGCAGCCGTAATTACTCCAAATCGTGGAACTCAAGTTTTACAGGCACCCTTCTGTTGACCCTCTGCCTTTTACAGAACGCACCAATTCACTCCTCCATTAGCGAAATCACCATCGATGCTCTCTTTTCCTCAAAGACTGGCGACGCCGCTCCTTTTGTTCATCACTGACCTAGATTAACTGAGCGCCGCCTCTTCCATCTTTCTCTCGCAGCTACGCAATCTTTTCATGGCATCATTCTTTTGAAGCGCCACTCGACATTGAACTCAACAGCTGTCTCCGTCGAGATTAAAGCAACATATCCTGGACTTATTCTTCTCTGCTACCGTGCTTGACAGTCATTCACCGGAACCATCTCTTCTCTTCTGCCTCTACCAATTTCTGGTGCTAGATCTCTACTTGTTGCTACCGACAAAATTCTGTACCGCTGCTACCGCCCGACCATCGGCGACTCCGAGCAGGCATTTTCCTCTTCAACTCTTTGATTTCATCTGCTCTTGTTCTGATTTGATCTTCCTACTACTCTCTTGATTTCAACTATTCACCTACCCGCATGCTCTTCCACAAAGGCTTATTACATAAATTGATGACGATTGTTGTTGTCTCTCTCTCCCATCGTGATCTAAAATTTTTGAGACTTGAATCGATTATGCTCTTCATCCTTCGATTTCATATGCTGAGATGTGAATCTACTTTGCGTCAGCATGGTACCAAAATCTGTTGAGACCTCTGTTGTTCATCTGCATCCTAATCTCCCAGGTTCTAGTTTCATCTTGCTGCTAGCCTCTTTGATTTCAACTTTCAACTGCTGCTGCTATGATCCCTAAACAGAAGATCGGAGCCTAGAAATCTACCATGCACATCCATGCGACTCCTACAACTTCTACTGATCTGCCTCCTTCATCCGATGGCTTCCTCATGAGCAATGCTACTCAAGCTCGCAATGCCACCAACTTCTCCAATTTCTCTGGGAGTCCTGCTGAATTCATGTGATAATAATGATGATGACCCTCACGAGGAAGATGCTGAGACGAGCACCGACTATGACTCTGACTAATCTTGTGAGTATTGCATCCTATTTCTCCAAATTTTGTGTTCTTTACATGCTATGCATAGGGACTATGCATAATTTAAGTCTGAGAGATTTTGGGTTGGGTTCATTTTCAAAACATGATATGCAGTACCTCAATACTTATGCTTTGTGCTTTGATGATACATTTCATATGCTGTGATGAAGATAAGTGGTGATGTTATTTTTTATGATATTATTTCTGATTTTTGGAAATCATGATAGCATCTTATTTCATATTGAATCCATGAGATATTATTATTTTGCTCTAAATCTTAGTTCAAACTTAGGCAATTCATTTAATTCCTATTTGATGGAAAAAGACTATGGAGTAATATATCTGATTTTTGATTAAGGTTCTTACTTTCAAAGTAATACTTTGATCTCTCTATGGAAGTATGTACCTCTATCTATTTGAATCACTTTATTATTTGTTGGTTCTGATCAATGCACTTATCTGATGGTTGTTATCTCCTCTAAAAAAAATAAAAAAATAAAAAAAAATAAGACTCCTCTACTTGGCACTGCGAAAAATTGACAGTGGTACCGAAGATATGAGTTGAAGTCTACAAAAAAAAGACTCTTCTACTTGGCACTGCGAAAAATTGGCAGTGGTACCGAAGATAAGAGTTGAAGTCAAATAAAAAAAAAAGAGCGAAAATAACACAAAAATGAAGAGTGCATTGGTAGTTCTATCAAGATTGAACAGAGTGCATATACCACACAAGAGATTACTGCATTTCGAAGAGGTAAGCCTTATCTGACTTTGGTTATTGGATCTTCACAGTCTTATTCTTGACAATAGATGATTATCTTGAATGCCCTGACTTGCTGAGATTTGTTCAAAATGATATTTCCCTTGGATACAAAATTTTATAAGCTTGATGTCTTTTCTAAGTACCACCCTTATCTTGTAAATGCTTGAGGACAAGCAATAATTTAAGTCTGGGAGATTTTGATGTCTCAAAATTATATCTTCTTTTAGACCTATATTTACCTGTGAATCGAGACCTATTTTCATGCTTTTACATCTCATTCTAGCTTAATTCATTTACTTTCTTCAGAAGCTTCACTATTTGTCATATTTGTTAAATACAGGACAATTCACTCGTTTCTAGAGCTATACGAATGCACGATCACATGCCCGAGTGAATCTAAATTTATGACGAGAAATTTAGCTTCAGACGAGAGCTAGAGTTTACCCGCATTCAACATTTATTGTCAGCTCTCCAGACGCACGCCATCAGCTAAAGTTCACACGCCATCAGTTCAAAAGACACGCCAATGAGGAACATTCATGAACAAGCATTAATGACTCCTCATTTATGAACAAGCATTAATGACTCCTCATTCATGAACAAGCATTAATGAGAAACATTCATGAATGAGCATCAAATGAAGAAACATTCATGAATATGGATAAGGTGTTCATGATTGGCGCCACCTTGAAGAAGTGCCTTGAAGAGGTGCTTTGAAGAGGTACTTTGAAGAGGTGCTTTGAAGAAATGCCTTGAAGAGATGCTTTGAAGAGGTACCTTGAAGTCTATAAAAGAGATGAGTTCTCTTTTGGAAGAGGGGTTGGTCGTCGAACACAAGGAGAGGATTGCGCTCAAGGCTCAAAGGCTGGTTCCAAGGCGAGAAAACAACATTCCAAAGAGAGAAAGACAACATCAAAGGAGGAGAGGAGGAGTTTGTCTTAGTTCTTTCCTCTTTTCTACTTTGTTCTGTAACCTTTACATCTTAATCATAAATCTTGTACTTGTAGTAACCATGTGTGTATTAGTGTAAAACCTCTATCGGGATTCAGGTGTAGCCCGTCTTTATGATTTACAAGTATTAATGTTAAGAATTGCTTTTCGATATATCTTTTGAGACCATTTAATCTAGATTTATTTCCATCGTGTTTATCGATTTTCGGCCGGATCGATTTTCGCACTTTAGTTAATTGTGGTAACAACTGAGAGGTAAATTGCAATCAACACATTCTTCTTGATCAAACTTGTGAGCTCTATTACGAGAGTCGTAGAGTCTACTTGGGGAATCTTGGTGTCCTGTTTCACATGATCTACCTTTGCTTAGTCCACTGCGAGAGTAGGAGACTAACTAAGTAGATTGTGGAGTTGTCTACCGCGAGAGTAGGAGACTAACTCAGTTGTTGAGTCACGCACCCGAGAGGGGCACGACTCAAGAGGACACATCCTTGGTTTTCTAGAGATTATCAAAGCAGCACTTTTCATTACGCTTTTAAGTTCAAAGTCGTGGTGAAACCCGATATCTCGATTTCTCTCTCATCGTTCGACTTTCGTTTTATTTCGTTTTTATTTTGAATTGCTGCATAAACCAACACCTTTAATCGCTTAGCTATCAAGGATAAGAAGACTCGGTACTTGACAATCCGTCCCTGTGGAAACGATATCTTACGTACTACATCGGTAAGCCGTGCGCTTGCGGATATTGTGCAACAGTTCCTAGAGACTCTATTTGAATTATTATTGATATTAAATCATAAAAGTGTGAGATTATGAATTACTTCTCACCCTTAGCATAGTTTTCATTTTCTACTATTTTATTTTTTTTCTATTTATTGGAAATTAGGGTTTTGAATCGCAATCATAGGTGGTGACCATAATCACACCTGGTGATTTGTAATTTGAACTTTTCTATTTTTTTTATGCGAATTTTAAAACCCAAAGATAAAATTTTCTTTGATTTTTTTTTTGCTTTTCTTATGAGTTTTAACATTCTATGATTTTTCTAAAATTTTTCACATAATTTTTATAATCACAGGCATGATTTTATCTCTATGAATTACATCTATAATCACACCCGATGATTACATCTAAAATTTTTATATCTCTATGAATTTTGGATTTAAAACAAAAATTTTTATTAATTCATCTTATTCTCACTGTTTCCCATCTTCCTAGAATTATTTGATAATTTTCTTTTTTCTATTTTATAATTACGATCATGATTATTATTACAACTTGAGATTATTTTATTTATATATATATAATCTATTTTCTTACTGATTTAGTTTCTGGGATTTATTTATGGATTTTTGAAAAAAATAATTTTGAAAACTCTACTTGTGTATGTCCAGAAACCTTAGGGCTAGACCATTTGTTGATTTAGATAATTTTCCCATCTTCTTGGAATTTTTTGATAATTTTCTTTTTTCTATTTTATAATTATGGTCATAATTATTATCATGACCTAACATAATATATATATATATATATATATATATATATATATATATATATATATATATATATATATATTCTATTTTTTGATTGATTTAGTTTCTTTTATTTTTGGATTTTTGAAAACTTTACTCGTGTATGTCCAGAAATCTTAGCGCTAGACAAGTTGTTGATCTAGATCATGAGATTGAAAGGACTTATAAAGCTCATAGAAAAATTAAGTTTCAGAAAATTTTTAGGAAATAATTTTTAAAAATATAGATCATAGAAACAAATAATTTTGAGATTAAGCCATCACTTTTATCTATGATTTGCACTTACAATTTTGAGATTAAACAAACAATTTAGGAAATATAGATCTTTGAAAATGTAGATCATAAAAAATTTGTGGCCCCTAATCTCAATGGTTTGCACTCTAGCTTTGCGATGCCTAACATTGAAACAAACAATTTTGAGATTAAGCTATCACTTTTATCTATCGTTCGACAACATCCTTTTGGAGGATCTCCACTAGAAGATCCTAATATGCACTTATAAGTTTTTCTTGAATATTATGACACTATAAAGATTAACTGGGTTTCTAACAATGCTTTAAAACTCAGGTTACTTCCCTTCTCACTAAAAGACAGAGCCAGATTGTGGCTTCATTCATTGCCTAGGGAGTCCATCAGTACATGAGAGCAATTCTCACAAGCTTTTCTTCAAAAGTACTTCCCTCCTAGCAATACCATCCAACTGAGAAACTAGACCACTAGTTTCTACCAAATTGAAGGAGAATCACTCTATGAAGTATGAGATCGATTCAAGGAACTATAGAGGATATGTCCATATCACAGTTTAGAGAAATGGGTATTGGTATGAACTTTCTACAATGATTTAAATTATACTACTAGACTAACTATTAATGCAACCACTGGAGGAGTACTAATGAACAAAAGCATTGATGATGCTTTCACTCTCATAGAGGATATGACATTCAATCACCATTAGTGGACTATTGAAAGAGGTGTGTTGTATAGGAAACCAGGTAAGGGTGATGACCACTACCACCCTCTTGAACAAAAGGTAGATCTATTAGTTAGTAAAATTGATTCTTTCATTGTTCATCTTGTTATGGCTAATTCTTTTCCTTATAGATATTTGTGGTAATAACAATCACTAAACTAATGAGTGTCAGTTAGGAACCATTCTAAAGGATAGTGAGCAAGAGCAAGTGAATACAGTAGGTAACTATAGATAGAACAATCCATACTCTAGTACCTACAATCCTAGATGAAAAAAAATCATCCAAATCTTTCATGGGGTGGAAATAATGGAAATCAAAATTTAGGGTTTAGGAATCAAACTAGGCAATATAAAAAATCTAACCTAGAGACCATGCTTGAAAATTTTATAACTAAACAGAAGATAAGGAATGAAGGGCATAGGTAGAGTTATCATGAATTGTCTGAGTTAGTTAGGCAACGTTCATCGAAAGTAGATTTATTAGCTACACATGGAAAGATGTTAGAAACCCAACTGGCTCAACAAGATAGTTCTTCTTCTAGACCTCTAGGTAGATTGCCAGGGAAGCTAGAATCAAACCCTAGAGAACATTGCAACACTTTAGAAATCCAGAGAGAAAAAATAGAAAAAAAAATAAACAAAATTTAGAAAAATAAAAAGAAGAAATAAAGAGTCCAAATTTCTTAATCATTCAAGGCATACCTTTCGATAAATGATTGGACTTAATGAAAGAAGATGAAAGATTTTATACTTTTCTTGAAGTTTTGAGAGAGCATAAGGTAGATGTCTCTTTTTCTGATTCTGAAACATCTACCAATTCTAAAATTATTAAAATACCTAGGGATATTAAAATATTTCCTAAATTACAAGATCCTTGGACCTTTTTATTTATCATCCTCTATTAATTCTGTAATTTTTAATCATGTTTTATGTGACATAGGGACTAACACAAGTCTAATGCCATATTCAGTATATTCACAACGAAATCTTAATAATTTGTAGCCTACTAACATAGTCTTGCAGATGGTGGATCGATTTGTAAGCAGTTCCACCGGTTTACTATTTGATGTACCCATAGATATGGGGGAGTTTATAATACCCATTGATTTCATCGTCATAGACATAGAGGAAGACCCAATTTCACCGATCATCTTTAGGAGGCCCTTTTTGGCTATAGTAGGGGCATACATGAATATAAGAGAGAGAGAGTATATTACACTTGGATTATGATAAAAATTTTGATCCTAGGATCTCAGAGAATTCAACTTTTGTAGGATACCCTTATAACATAGAGAGAATATAAAAAATCTATCAAAGGTCAATCTAATGACCTAAATAAAGAGTTTATTTGTTTGAGGCAACCCAGAATTTTTTATTTATGAAATTTTATTTTATTTTATTTATTTTGTTAATTTTCTTTCTAATTAATTCTTTTTTTCTTTTGGGGAGAAACTCAAGAATCTAACCAGAAATAATTCTTTATCTTTATATTTTTTATATTTTTGGGAAATTTTTCAACAATTTTTTATTTAGATGTCAGAATCATAGGCAGTGATAATAATCACGGCTGTGATTCCTTTAAGTCGTCTTTAATGGTTGCAAACATAGGCGAATATCACAAGGAATCATGCTCGTGACCCTCCAACATTCACCTCGCCGACCTCAATAGCAGGAATCTCCACCCTATTTAAACCTTGCCAGATCTCCATCGCGCTCAACAACTTCAACCCTGTTTGGCATAGCTAATTAGTTGCTTTTGCTAGTCAAAATAACTGATTTTGAAAAGCTAGAGTGTTTGGCAAGCTGCTTCTAAGTTTGGAACCAAGAAGTAGCATGAGTTTGGAAAAGCTGGGAGGGAGCTATTTTTGGCTACTTTATAACTATTTTTTGAAAGACCCCTAAACAAGGGGGGCGAAACCCTAATAGGCGCATGCAGAGGTTTTAACACAGCGGAAAAGGTTTCTAAATCGATGCATGCAGTATGATCAACTTTAAA
>CM050440.1:33359026-33370009 GCA_027562315.1 Costus pulverulentus | reverse complement strand
ATCTCTTCTCCCTCAAGCGATCAGGATTCTTGGAGCCTTGCTAGCACAAGGAGCAACAAGGAGTAGGCTAAGTCTCATCTCGTGTGCGCACACTTTGGAGGAGAACCTGATCGTCCTCTTGCTTCCAAATCTCCATCCAAGCGATGGCCATGGTATGAATCTCTTGCAATCTATGCAAGTTTATATAAGTTGATCAATGAAACATACATGCGATCATTGAAACCCAAGCTTCCGCAATGAAAAATTTTACACATGCGCCTATTAGGGTTTCGCTCCCCCTTGAAGGGGACTTTCAGTTACCGCCTTTGCATCAGATGTGTCTTCAACAGAGGCCTCCACCCACTTAGAAATGTAATCCATAGCTACCAGTATGAATCACTGTCCACAAGATGATGGGAATGGTCCCATGAAGTCTATTCCCCATATGTCGAAGATTTCTAGCTCCAGGATGTTATTTAACGTAACTTGTCTCATTTGGAGATGTTTCCTGACCGCTGACACTAGTCGCAACAGGTGATGAATCGATAGGTGTCCCGAAAGATAGTGGGCTAGTAGAGTCCTGATTGTAGCACTTTAAAGGCTGTCTTCGGAGCACTAGCGTGGCCCCCATAAGGAGATGAGTGGCAGTGATATAAGACATCCTAGATTTCCTCTTCAGGTATGTAGTGCCGGAAAAGCCCATCAGCACATCGTCGAAATAAGAGAGGTTCATCCCAATAATAGTGTTTAACATCATGCATAAATCGCTTCTTTTGCTGCCATGAAAGAACAAAAGGAATGATATCAGATACTAAATAATTAACAAAGTCAGCATACCAGGGTGCTTTGATTTTTGTTAGAGCTAAGAGCTATTCATCAGGGAAGTAATCATTAATGTCATGGCAGCTCTTCCCTTCAGCGTCATCATGTGGTAATCATGATAAGTGATCAGCCACTAAGTTCTCTGAGCCTTTCTTGTCACAGATTTCCAGATCAAATTCCTGAAGCAAGAGGATCCAATGAATCAACCGTGGCTTCGCATCTTTCATAGCAAGGAGGTACCTAATAGCTGCGTGGTTAGTGTAAACAATCACTTTTGAATCAAAGACATAGGATCTAAATTTGTCAAAGGCAAAGATAATAGCAAGGAGCTCCTTTTCCATAGCAGCGTAGTTGATTTGAACCTCGTTCAATGTCCGATTAGCATAATAGATGGCGTGTAGCTTGTTGTCCTCTCGTTGTCCTAGGACTGCCCCGACTGCGAAATTGCTGGCGTCGCACATAAGCTCGAATGGGAGTGACCAATCTGGTGGCTGCATGATAGGGGCTGAGATCAATGCTTTCTTCAATTTTTCAAAGGATGCCATGCAATCCGGATCAAAAGAGAAAGGAACATCTTTAGCGAGCAGGTTAGTCAATGGCCAAGCAATTTTAGAAAAGTATTTTATAAAATGACGATAAAAGCCAGCATGCCCACGAAAACTCCAAACTCCCTTTTCAGATGAAGGTGGTGGCATCTTTTCAATGGCATCTACTTTTGACCGGTTGACCTCAATGCCGCGTTATGAGATTAGGTGTCCAAGCACTATCCCCTCTCATACCATAAAATAGCACTTCACCCAGTTTAAAATGAGGTTGACTTCTTCGCACCTTTTCAACACCTTAGAGAGGTTAGCCAAGCAAATATCAAATGAAGTACCCTAAACTGAGAAATCATCCATGAAAATGTCTATTATATTTTCTATAAAATTAGAGAAAATTGAAACTATGCATCTTTGAAAGGTAGCTGGGGCATTGCATAGCCCAAACGGCATTCGGCGATAAGAAAATGTCCCAAAAGGACAGGTGAAGGTCGTCTTCTCCTGGTCTTCCGGATGAATTGGGATCTGGAAAAATCCTGAGAAGCCATCAAGGAAATAGAAATGAGAATTCTTTGCTAGCCGCTCCAGCATCTGGTCGATAAATGGAAGTGGATAGTGGTCCTTGCGCGTGGCTTTGTTTAGCTTTGTGTAGTCGATGCACATGCGCCATCCAGTCACAGTGCGGGTGGGTATAAGCTCGTTGTTCTCATTCTTGACCACAGTGACTCCACCCTTTTTCGGCACAACATGCACCAGACTTAACCATTCGCTGTCTGATATTGGGTAGATGATTCTCGCATCAAGTAGTTTCAATATCTCCTTCTTGACCACTTTTTTCATCTTTGGGTTCAATTGGCATTGAAATTCCACAGAGGCTTTACTGTCGCTCTCCAAAAAGATCCTATGCATACAGAATGAATGATTAATTCCCTTGATATCCTCTAATGAATATCCAATTATCGGTTTATGGAGGCGCAGTTCTTTCTGTAGCTTCTTAGTTTCTTCTACATTCAGATCAGCACTAATTATCATAGGACAAGTGGAGTTAGCATCAAGAAATTCATATTTAAGATTATCAGGAAGGGGTTTAAATTCTAACTCTTTCTTTGCAGAAGGACAGACTTAACCTCTTCAAGACTTTCAAATTGCGGTCTTCTAAATCTCTTAGTGTGAACAATCCCCAAACTTCACTTGGTCCTGAGGTTCATCGGTATCAATCTTGCATTCATCGCTCAGCAGACAGACATCCAAAGTGTCTTCGGCAGTCGGTGAGGTAAGCTCAATATTATCCTCCATTGTTTCCATGTCGCAGCAAGACCCTACAAAAGATAACTTTTTTTAGAGTAGAAGACAAGTTAAATTCTAATTTCTCCTCACCAACATTCAGTGCCAATTTCCCATTTTTCACATCAATAACAGCGCCGGTAGTTGCGAGAAAGGGGCACCCAAGATGATGGGTAATCGAGTATCCTCCTCCATCTTTAGCTCCACAAAATCTGCAGGGATGAAAAATTCTCTAACCTTTATTGGTACATCTTCAATGATTCCAACTAGTCGGCGCACTGATCGGTCAGCTAGCTGAAGGGAAATAGAGGTAGGCTTCATCTCACCCATATCTAACTTCCTGCAGATAGACAATGGAATTAAGCTAACGCTAGCTCCTAGATCACATAGAGCTCTATCAAAAGGCATATTTCCAATTTGACATGGAATGGAAAAACTCCCTGGATCTTTGAGTTTGGTCAGAAGCTTATTCTGGAGGATGGTACTGCATTCTTCGGGTAGGGTAACTGTTTCTTGCTCCACAATCTTTCACTTATTGGATAGGATCTCCTTTAAAAACTTGGCGTATGCTAGCATTTATGAAAGAGCGTCAGTAAAAGGAATATTGACATAGAGTTTTTTTAATACCTCCAAAAATTTTCCAAACTGCCGATCTAGTTTAGCCTTAGCTAGTCGCTGAGGGAAAGGGACGGACAGTTTGTATGGTGGAGGTGGAATGTAAACATGCTCCTTCGGCGCATTCAAGCCTTGCTGTTCTGGCTCTGGATTAACTGCGAAGTCCTCTTCAGGTGGAATTTCCTCAGTTGAAGTTGGCCTTGTTCTTTCCTTAGGTTCGGGCATCTTAGGGTCTTCTAGCTGGATTCTTCTCCTTGTTGTTATCACATTACAATGCTCGCCATGGTAAGTTTTCGCCTGGGGTCTAGATAATAAACTGGTTCGCTGGTCCAGTTATATGATCTATTTCTCCATCATTTTTGAGTGTGTGGATACTGAGTCCACTTTCATGTTTAGCTGGCGAATCTGCTCACTGATACAGTCATTGTGCTTCATTTGACTTGCTATGAAATTCTCCAGCATCGACTCTAACCTAGATTTATGAGGAGGATCTAGTTGTCTTTATTCGGATCTCCAGGTACAAGTTCCCCAGTTCGAACAGTATTCCTGGGCATAAACAAGTACCTTGACAAAAGAGATTAGTAGCACCGCACCATTCAAAAGCTACAACTAAAAACAAAAAGCAAAGAAACAGTAAGTAAACAAAATAAGAGGTAAATAAAATCTAACCAAACCTAGTCTATTAATTTTCTAATCATGTTAATATTGGCAACCTAGTCCCCGGTAACGGCGCTAAAAACATGATAAGGCCTAAACTTGATAGGCTGCTACCGCAAGTGCACAGTCTATCGCGTAATAAAAAGTATCAATCCCACGAGGACTAGGGGTCAAGTGCTAATTAATCAGTTAATCAGTAGCTAGGTTAATGATTAAATGGGAAATAACTAATGTCCTAGTGCAAGTACTTTGACAAAAGAGATAAATAAAAACTACAAATGAAAACAAAAAGCAAAAAAATAGTAAGTAAACAAAGTAAAATGTAAAAAAAAATCTAACTAAACCTAGTCTATTAATTTTCTGATCATGTTAATATTGGCAACCTAGTCCCCGGCAACGGTGCCAAAAACTTGATAGGGCCTAAACTTGATAAGCTGCTACCACAAGTGCACGGTTTATCGCGTAATAAAAAGTATCAATCCCATGAGGACTAGAGTCAAGTACTAATTAATTAGTTAAACAATAGCTAGGTTAATAATTAAATGAGAAATAACTAATGTCCTAATGCAAGTAGCTAAGCTGAAGCAAATTAAAAATAAGCAAAGTAGAAAACAAGCAACTGGGTTGAAGTCTATAAGAGAAATTGAGGTATCGGGTTTCACCACACTGAAGCATGAAGAAATATTAAAGTTTGATATTTTGATTAAGTTTCATCTATGTTCTCAAGGTAATCCTTCCTAAGGTACAAACAAGCTCCCTCTCAGGACACGGTCCGGTGTCTAACTTAACCCAAGTCTTCCACTCTCGTGGCTTACCGGGTTAAGCAGACCCGATGGGTTCTGTGAAGAATTAGGGTTTCTCAGGTTATTTCGACAAAACTCGTTGCCGAAATCACCAGTCCAGTCTAAGGGGATCCGATGATTGTGGTTCACCTCTCAGTCCTTCCCACAACATCTAAAACATGAACATGTATTGCCAATACATAAACATGAATGAAAACTTCCTAGACATGAATAAAAACAAAGACAATATAAGAAATATATTAATTAAACATCAAAGATCAACATTCTTACAGTGGGCTATGCCCAAACCCCAAAAAGAGAGTTTACGCTACAAGATCCATCACGAAATACATAAAATCTTTCATACAAATTGATTCAAACCAGAGGGAGAGGTAGATCCTTGATGGAAGAGGGTCCAGTACGATGATCTTCGTCGGAACGGAGAAGAAATCACGCCAGAACAGTGTTTTTGTCAAAAAATCACCCCAAACCCTAGGTTGTCGCCCCTTTCGCTCGTTCTCCTCAACCGCTTAATCAAATCCAATGATTTCTATCTCGAATCGTTTGTATCTAAGTTAGGAAGGTCTCCATAAAATTTTAGCAAAATTCGCTTCCAAAATAGTAAGTTATGGGCAAAACACCGGACGCTTGTCGAACTGAGCGGGACGATGCACGGCCGTGCATGGATGCATGGCCATGCTCGTTTATGGCTTTGCAACATTAATCTTTAGAAAAATTGCTCTTCACGGCCGTGCATGGGTTCACAGGTGTGCCCGTGAACGTCTCATCATGAAATCTGAAAGTGCAGGTTCATACATTGCCATGCATGGATAACGACCATGTCTGTGAAGAGCATAGAGAACTCAGTTTGAGCTGAAAATCGATGTGTAGCTTCGTCTCATCATGAGGATTCACCCTATATCCTCAGATCTTCTAAATTCCATTGATTTTAGGGCGAAATCCCTACATTTTAATAAAACAAGGGAAAAGTGAAGACTCAGAAGAATATGAAGAAATTAAGTAGATAATTGAGACAAAACATGCATTTTACTCCAAAATAATAATAGAAATAAGTCACGATATATCATATATTTGCATGTCATCAGCTGACTGTGATGCTAATGTGTCCTCTGGAATATCCTTCGCAGGCTATGAATCAATATGTATATTGCAAGTCTGTGGAATCTCATGGATCATCCTATACCTCGGATACCGTGGAGGATAGGGTCCTAGTCTTCCATTTTTTTTAACTACCCCATATGGTCTAATTCTCATTGTTCCTCTTGGTAAAATAACAAATCTGGTAGAAACTTCTTAATAAAGATGAAAATTCAGAGATTTCTTAAAGCTACAGTAACTCTATCAAACCTTCAACCACGAGTTTGCATAAATCTCACTCAAAAATCAAATAATTTTAGTTCCAAATATGTGCAAAAGCATGTAAATCGAGTAGAGAAACCAAATGTAACAGCTAGGTAAAAGACTCTCACAAATTTGGGCGAAGATTGGGTTGAAATCATGCTTCGACGGTGAAACTATATTCTTGAGGTCATCCGGCGATTTCTAAGAAAATCCGACCGAAATCTCGTCGAAGGATCAATAGAAAGGGCCGTTGGTGATGAAGAAAGGTCTGGAAGAGGGATTTGTCACCTGAGAAGGGAAGGATCCGACAGAAATTCAAATTCACGAGCAAAGGCATGAACCCTAATTTTCGCCTGTGATGTGTGAAACTGAGTCTTCACGGCCCGTGAGTCGTTCATGGCTACGGCCATGAATATTTCTATGACTTAAGTCCCTTTTGCAAAATAAAAGTCATGGCCCATGAGCGACTCACGTTTGTGACCATGAATGTTTCTATGGACTTTTGGCCTTCTCGCATTTTCTTCAGATGCTGCATTCATGGCTCGTGAGTGACTCACGGCCATGCTCATGAATGTCTCGTCAGACACCTATTCTTCATGTAAAACTTTTTGAAAAGTTTTTGCACATAAAACAACTTATTAAAAGATTTTTCCATCAATAAAAATTCATGAAATCATGCTACAAAAATTTCTAAAAATTTAAAGAAAATCAAAAACTAAAACTAAGAGTAGTAAAAGTTAAAAAATTTGGGTTGCTTCCCAAAAAACGCTTATTTAAGGTCATTAGCTCGACCATAGCTTCATGTCATGGCAGAGTTGGTGAATCAGTAGCATAGTGATGGCCTGTATTTTAGTAGTGATTTTTAGGGTTATTCCATGCTAAATCCAAGCTTATTCTAATGATTTTATGCTCCGTTTAAACTTATTTACTTAAAAGCTTCGAAATCTTTACTATTTTTTGGTTTTGTAAAACTTTAGGTAAAATTGCCAAATTTTGAAGTATTCTGAAGATTCTAAGGACATGGGGCGATTCCTTATATGAAGGCGAAGTTGCCCATCAAATTTGAGGTCAATCGGAGCTCATTTGGAAAAATACGGCTAGGTGAACCCGGTGGGGTTCACCGGTGCTTTCGCTGACGACCGAAACTCACATAACACTTCACTGATAGGTGAACCCGGAGGGGTTCACCCATGATTCTTTCCGGAGGATATTTAGCAGATGACTATAGTAAGCTTCACCACCAGGTGAACCCGGTGGGGTTCGCCAGTGATTCTTTCTTGGTGAAACTGACCAGAAGACTTCACAACCAGGTGAACCCGGTAGGGTTAATCCGTGATTCCGACTAGGGTGTCCGACCTCTACTCAGATTTCCTTCGATTTTGAACCTTAGAGATGTCCAACTTTGGCAAGTGAGCACGTTTTGGAAATCTTATTGAAAGACGAATCCAGAGGATATAAAAGCCCTCTCAAAAACTTTCTAATAAAGAAGAAATCGGCGCATGAGCGGGCTAGGGTGAGCAGGAACGGCGACAACTTAATTTCCAGGTGACTTTGCGATATTTGATCATCGAAGCATCGCGATTCTGGGAGATTGGCTTCAGTTTATCATCTCCTCCCTCTCAGAAATGCTTTCTTGTAGTTTTCCTATCTTTTGTAGTGTAAAACTCGCTTCAGGGCTTGGTTGACGCCAGCTGACGAATTCTTATTGCGAAACTTATCTCATATTGTTAATTTGGATTCTTGTGTGAGCATATTTTACTTTGCTATGCATACCTCATGATTTTACCTTGGCCATGTATTATCTTATTTTATCCAACACGATTCATACCGAGAGGAGGATCATGACGGTGGAACTTCTTGGTAAAACTTGTGAATCCATAACATGAGAGTGCTTGGTTTTCACTCAAGAGTTTCATAACCTTCCATAGGACGCATAGAATTTATCTAGTACAATCCACCACGAGAGTAGAAGATCATCCTAGATAAATACCGAGGTGTACCACTGATGACACCAAAATTCTTAGTATATTTTGTGTCATATCATGTGTCTTTTTGTGTCATAATTATGCTCTTTTGCTTGTTTTTAAGCCTTAATTGTCAAATATTGTAGAATCTACTCCACTTCTTATTTTTGATCATTTTCAGGTTAAAAGTGCCATATTTTGATGGATTTTGGAAGATTTGAGCACACCAATGGATTCCAGACGTCGAAACGAAGCTACCCCTCAAATTTCAAGTCAAAACAAGCCAAATTGCAAAAATACGGCACTACCGTATTTTTGAGCCAAACTCTCATGGTACCGTATTTCGTAGGGGATGTTTTAGGTGAAATACGGCACTGCCATATGAAACTACACGCCACCGTATTTTCCAGCGATTTCAACCAGAAAAGTTTGACAAGAATATGACACTGCCGTATGAAATCGCATGGCACCGTATTTTGTGACAATGCTGAACAGAAAGTTTTAGCAAAAATACAGCACTGCCGTATATTTGAGAGAAAAGGAAAATACGACACTGCCTTAATCAGAATATGGTACCGTATTTTAAAACCAGATTCGTGACTTTTTCGGGCTGATTCTTGCGTGGGCCATAACTTTTGATCCAGAAGTCCAAATTGAGATCCGAAAGAAGTGGCGGACTCGTCCTTAAGAGGAGAAGACGCACGAAGTGGAATGAAGAACGTTCATGGTGTATTGAGAGAGAAATTGACAGAACAGTGCTTAGGGTTTGGCTTCACGCCGAGAGGTGTGGAGGCCACCTCAGGCCGTGATTTTTACACTGAAGCCTTGCCTAGAGGAGAAGAGGACACACCAGAAGTTTCAGAGCGTTTGGAGTCCGATCGGAGGTGAAATCAACAAAACAGCTGTGACAGCGCTGTTCAAAGGCAATTACGGTGCTGTAATTTTGATTACAGCACCGTGTTTTGTAACTTCTACCCTTCTCCTATGATTTCTGATACTTTGAAACTATGGTTGATTGTAATCTTTTCTTCATGCTAGCTTAGATCTTCTTTTGGGACATGGGGTGTAATCCCCTTAGTTTGTTAATGACTGGAAAACATTGATTTTTGTCAAGTTTAATTTTAATATGATAATTTTACTTTTGTGATTGATTATTCTTTAATTCTCTTTAGTTTTATAAATATCAGCATGTTTTAGAGTTTTGCGAAATAGACCGAGAGGTTAATCGTTTGAAATTCGGAACCCTAGGAATCGTTGAGTTTGGAACTATCGTAAGAGATTAGGTAGTTATTCGAATTCTGATTTTTAGTGATTTTATTGCCATGTTGAATTTCTAATACTTTGGATTGAGTTAATGTGTAGACTTGATTGATCTTGCACGAGAGTGAGGATCGAGTCATCGGGAAACCATAAGTAAAACCTGTGTTGAGTTTCAGGATGCACGAGAGTGATCCTTGAGATTCCACTTGAGATGATTGACTTAGAATTCGGATGCACGAGAGTGATCCTTGAGTTCTTTGTTCAATGATTCACTTATCTTTAGCATTGAGAATAGATCTTGCACGAGAGTGAGGATCGGTTATCTGCATGATTGTCTGCACGAGAGTGAGACAATACCTTTATGAAGTGAATTAGGTCTTTATCATAATAGAATTAAACTGACAATCTTTATTTCCTTCTAGTCATTAGAATTAAGGTGGATAAAACCCTAGTCCCAGTTTCTCTCTAGTTGTCTTTTTTGTGTGTTCTCCATCATTGCTTTTCATCATCTTCGGTTTGCTTAGCTAGTGAGAATACAACTATTTGGTACTTAGCAATAAGGTATCCGTGGTTCGATATTTTTATTACTTCGAAGTATCTGTGCACGTGCGGACACAACAAGTTTTTGGCGCCATTGCTGGGGATCTTAGTTTTGTTAATATCAAAATAGTTGTTAGTATTACTAGACTAAGTTTATTTATTTTAGATTTAACTTTATTTTTTGTTTTTGCAGGTTTTGGATTTTCACAGTTGTGACAGAACTGTGAATTCTTAAATTTGTAAATTTGCTTGTGTTTTATTCTTTTTAATTTTTCTATATTCTGAAAAAAAAAACTTTATTGGTATTGGATAATCTTTCTGTTCTTGATAGATTTTAAAATATGTCTTTTAATCACAACTCCTAGGCAACTGAAAGAGGTGAGGTATATATGCCGCCAAGTAAGTCTTTTGTAGATCAATTTAACTCTTTTATGCACTCTGCTGGGTCATCTTCTTCTTCTATTAGATGTGATATTTGTGGATATTTTGATCATTATTCTTCTGACTGCCCAATTTTAATTTCTCCATATTCCAATTCACCATGGTATCAAGATAATCAATATGATTCTAGATCTTTTTATGATGATTGCTCAAACTATACTTCTGAACCATGCTTTGAGAAAATTGAAAAATCTAGTTTAGAGATTATGTTTGAAAAGTTCATGAAACAAGATGAAGGGTCCCCTTCAAGGGGGAGCGCAAGCAGATAAAACCCCTTTGCAGAGGGGGGCGAGAACCCTAAGGGGGTGGCGCATAAAAAATCGCAAGCGGAAGTAAGGGTTTTCAAGATCTTAGCATGAACACATGATCAACTTTGATGAAGTTGAGATCCATACCATAGCCATCACGGTTAGATGGAATCTTGGAAGCAAAGGCGCAAGTGCTCCTTCTCCAAAGATAATCGCACACAAGGTGAAGATGGCTTCTCCTTGGATCTCCTTGTGCTAGCAAGGATCTACAAGATGTCCTTGATCGAATGGTAGGATGATGAGATGCTTCCTTGGCCGAGCGCTCTTCCTTGTCGTTCACTTCCTTCCACACGAGATGGCAAGCAAGCAATGTCCTTGATCGAAACGCAAATGCGTTTAGGCGATATTATGAAAATGGCGTTACATGACTTCCCAAAATGGAAAGTCATGAAGCCATGCTTCAACGCCAAAACGCCTCCCTTCATGAACC
>CM050440.1:33320527-33358926 GCA_027562315.1 Costus pulverulentus | reverse complement strand
TAACAATCTGAATAATAACCATGCCTTTATAAACATAAGAGTTTATTACATGATACTTATACAATCCCAAGGCCTCAAACATTAGCCTTAAGGGCATACCCCAACACAAGATATGAGTGAGATCCTCAAACAAATCAATTCTAAGTTGGATGACATGGTTGTACACAATGAAATTTTAGAAACCCAATTAGCACAACAAAATTGTCTATTTGAGTTTGATTTGAAAACTGAGGAAGTTGATTTAGAAAATTCCCCCTCTGATTATGATTGTTTTGAGATTGAGCCTTATGTTAACATTCATGAATCTCACTCTGATTTTGATGATTGTAAAATTGATTCCTTTGATAGTCTAGTTGAGGAAAAGTTTGAAGAAATTGAAATTGAAAAACCTTCTTTTGATGATAATTTTGATTTTCATGTAAATTTATATATGGTTAAATATGATGAGCATGATGAAGGTTCAAAAATTATAGACATTAATGAACCCCACTGTGATTTTGGTGATATTTTTGAAATTAATGATAAATCTCTTATGGTAAACCCTGATTCTATTAATTCTTTTTCATATGATTCTGATTTTGACTCTTCTAATGATGAATTATTTGTGGGGAAGCATGAGCAAATTGATTGTGAAGAGTCTCATCTTGATTTTGATAATGACTTTGATATTGATAAACTATTTGATTGTGAGCACGAGGAACCTGAAGATGATTTGAAAATTACAAACATTGATGAATCTCACCCTGATGTTTTGCCGATATCTTTTGTTGAATATTTTGATGAACTTGAAAAATTATGCTTTATTGAGGAATCTAATGAAAGACATAAACATTATTATGATGATCCAATGCTTGATCATTTTGATCAAAGTCCTACTTCTATTGCTATTGAAAATATTAATCTGAAGAAAGGACTTATGATTTTGCTTTTTGATAAACATAGGAAGATCATAGAGATTACTTTGAGTGGATTTGAAAATTTTGATTTTAAATTCTGCATGTTTAAGAAAGCCACATCAATCATGAATTGTGTGAAATTTTGGATATTTGGATTAGTGGCTAATCTTTTGGGAAAAAGGAAATGCAGAAGATTGTATGCTTTATACTTTGGAACTGATTCACCTACTTCACCATGAGATTTGAATTTAGGTCAAGCTATGGACCAAAAATTAGCGCTTCTTGGGAGGCAACCCAAGCACACTTTTACTTTGCTTAGTTTCTTTTAATTTAGTTTATTTTCCTTTTCTTGTTGCAGGAAAATAAAATTCTTTACGGTTGCACTGCTTTCCTTGGACACCTGCAGCTTCTTCTCCAGATTTGCAGCACCTCTAGCCACCACTGCATCTGCCTCTGACATCACTGTCTCTAGCCGTCGACACTGGATCATACCACCAGCAGATTCTTATTTCTTTTTCTACCTCTTATTCCATGATTTTATTTATTTTTGCAGCAGTTCTTTATTATTGACTCTAATTTTTTTTATGCAGTACTATCTTTTGCACCGGCCGACGATCTCACCTCTATGACTGTATTCTCTAGCAGGCCACTAGAGATTACTCACTCTACTGTCGGCACCATCATCATTGCTAGCAACTCTTCAGTAAAAATTTTCAAAAGGCACATATTTGGACCTAGCAGCATCTGCCCCAATATTTGTGAACTCGGTATTCAAACCTATTACCGGGATTATTCTTATTCACTATGACCATATCTGGTCTAATGATTTGGTTGCACCAGAGTATACAAGTATCTACGACCTCAACGCATACCAAGTCTCTCTAGATGGCTTGCCCCTCTCATTCTTGGGCATATGGACGACAACCTTTGATCAGGTACTTGACTTACCGTTTTTGCAGGTTTGGGCGAGGAACGAATATGAACGCTGGCCTACATATCTGGAAGATTCTGAGCAGGACGATGATTATTAATGCTGACACCTTTTCCGTACAAGCACTCAAATAAATCAACTTTTCGTACAAGCACTCAAATAAATCAACTTTTCGTACAAGCACTCAAAAATGAATCTACCTTTCCGTACAAGCACTCAAACGAGTCAACATGTCATGCAAGCACAAGGACAACTGTCTGCAACTTTCGGCAAAGTAGTAGATTCGGACTCAACTCCTTATCTATTCTACTTCACGGATGCCTCAAGAAACTTCATTCTGCTGCACTCGTTTGTTCTATATAGTTTTGTGAGTATTGTTTACACTCTCTTGTATTCATGATTATTTCATATGGTTGCATATTTGATTTGTTATCATTTTACACCCTTTGCATTATTCGAGCCTTATGTGATTATATGGACCAATCATGTTACACTTTTGACTATGATTATATGAGTTTTCATGCTTCACACCTTTTGCATTGAATTAGAGATTTTTTTAGGAAATGATAAGATTGATAAGTTGATGATATGTTTTCCTTAGATGGGTAGATTTTTCTATAATGATGAATACTCATGCATGCCTATGAATGGAAATATTACTATTATGCTGAATTTATTTCTTCAATATATATCTACTTGTTGAAATCATTCATTGATTGATGCATATGAGTTTTGGGTAGGTATGTTGTTTGATGAATGCAATCTAAAAGTGAAACAACTTTCTTGAATAAAATGAGCGTATGAGTGTAATTTTTAATTGATATCAATTGATTAGCCTAGTTGATGTTTGGTCTATTTTATTATTTGTTGGGAAGGAAGAATCCATGATCCACAAAAATAGTGAGAGACTCCCCTACTTGGCACTGTGTAAAATTGATAGTGGTACCTAACACATGGGTTGAAGTCTATAAAAAAAAAGGGAGAGAGAGAAAAAGAAAAAAGACTCCTCTACTTGGCACTGTGTAAAATTGACAGTGGTACCTAAGACAAGAGTTGAAGTCTAAAATAAAATGTATGTATCTATGTGGGTATATGCTAAAATAAAAAAATAAAGAAAAGGGAGGGGCAAGAAAAGAGAGATTCTGTGTGGAAAAAGATCTTGGCGACTTTATTCCTGTAAACAAAGGAATGATAGATTTAAACTAAAACAAAGGTGAAATCATGAGACTGAAATTCTTTTCATTATGCGAGTTGCGAAGTTTTATTTGATCAAAGTTGTAGATCTTAAAGATTAATTTCAGAGGACGATGTATTTATCTTAAATTTTATGCAAAAAGTTGGTGGAATATTTCATGAGTGATTATGTTTTAGAAATTTATTTTTCATAAAAGAGCATATTTTCCATACTTAGCATTGTTCTTATTTATTTGCTTGAGGACAAGCAAAGTTTGAGCCTTATGTGTTTGATGACACCAAAATTCTTAGTATATTTTGTGTCATATCATGTGTCTTTTTGTGTCATAATTATGCTTTTTTGCTTATTTTTAAGTCTTATTGTCAAATATTGCAGAATCTACACCACTACTTGTTTTTGATCATTTTCAGGTTAAAAGTGCTATATTTTGATAGATTTTGGAAGATTTGAGCACACCAATGGATTCCAGACGTTGAAACCAAGCTACCCCTCAAATTTCAAGTCAAAACAAGCCAAATTGCAAAAATACGACACTACCGTATTTTTGAGCCAAACTCTCACGGTACCCGTATTTCACAGGGGATGTTTCAGGTGAAATACGACACTACCATATGAAACTACACGCCACCGTATTTTCCAGTGATTTCAACTAGAAAAGTTTGACAAGAATACGACACTGCCGTATGAAACTACACGCCACCGTATTTTCCAGTGATTTCAACCAGAAAAGTTTGACAAGAATACGGCACTGCCGTATGAAATCGCATGGCACCGTATTTTGTGACAAAGCTGAACAGAAAGTTTTAGCAAGAATACGACACTGCCGTATATTTGAGAGAAATTGTCACGGTACCGTATTTTCTACCCTGAACTTACAGAAGGAAAATACGACACTGCCGTAATCAGAATACGGTACCATATTTTTAAACCAGATTCGTGACTTTTTCGGGCCGATTCTTGCGGGCCATAACTTTTGATCCAGAAGTCCAAATTGAGATCCGAAAGAAGTGGCAGACTCGTCGTTAAGAGGAGAAGACGCACGAAGTGGAAGAGGAACTTTCATCGAGTATTGAGAGAGAAATTGACAGAATGGCGCTTAGGGTTTGGCTTCACCCCGAGAGGCGTGGAGGCGACCTCGGGGCATGATTTTTACACTGAAGCCTCGCCTGGAGGAGAGGAGGACACACCAGAAGTTTCAGAGCGTTTGGAGTCCGATCGGAGGTGAAATCAACAAAACAGCGGTGACAGCGCTGTTCAAAGGCAATTACGGTGCTGTAATTTTGATTACAGCACCATGTTTTGAAACTTCTACCCTTCTCCTTTGATTTCTGATACTTTGAAACTATGGTTGATTGTAATCTTTCCTTCATGCTAGCTTAGATCTTCTTTTGGGACATGAGGTGTAATCCCCTTAGTTTGTTAATGACTAGAAAACATTGATTTTTGTCAAGTTTAATTTTAATATGATAATTTTACTTTTGTGATTGATTGTTCTTTAATTCTCTTTAGTTTTATAAATATCAGCATGTTTTAGAGTTTTACGAAATAGACCGAGAGGTTGATCGTTTGAAATTCGGAACCCTAGGAATCGTTGAGTATGGAACTATCGTAAGAGATTAGGTAGTTCTTCGAATTCTGATTTTTAGTGGATTTATTGCCATGTTGAATTTCTAATACTTTGGATTGAGTTAATGTGTAGACTTGATTTGATCTTGCACGAGAGTGAGGATCGAGTCATCGGAAAACCATAAGTAAAACCTGTGTTGAGTTTCAGGATGCACGAGAGTGATCCTTGAGATTCCACCTGAGATGATTGACTTAGACTTCGGATGCACGAGAGTGCTCCTTGAGTTCTTTATTCAATGATTCACTTATCTTTAGCATTGAGAATAGATCTTGCACGAGAGTGAGGATCGGTTATCTGCATGATTGTCTGCACGAGAGTGAGACAATACCTTTATGAAGTGAATTAGGTCTTTATCATAATAGAATTAAACTGAAAACCTTTATTTCCTTCTAGTCATTAGAATTAAGGTGGATGAAACCCTAGTCCCAGTTTCTCTCTGGTTGTCTTTTTCGTGTGTTCTCCATCATTACTTTTCATCATATTCGGTTTGCTTAGCTAGTGAGAATATAACTATTTGGTACTTAACAATAAGGTCTCTGTGGTTCGATATTTTTATTACTTCGAAGTATCCGTGCACTTGCAGACACAATAACCACCGAGAGGGGGCACCTTGTACTTCAGGGAAAGGTTCCTTATGCAAAATTGAGAATTCATGCAACAGATCTCCTTAATTGCAATAAAAATCGTCGGTGTGGTGGATACTAAAGCCTTGATCTTTCTCATACATACATTCCCCCGTAGTTGCCTTGATATCTAGCTTTTAGTTAATTAGCATCAAAACACTATTTCGAGTTGCTAAGCTATTGAAACTTAAATCTTCTAGTACTTAACCTTGTTCCCTGTGGGTTCGATAACCTTTTATATTACTACGACACAACCATGCACTTGCGGGATGTGTCACATAGTAGAGAGCATATAGTCTTTTGCTTTTCCTTTGTCTCAAGAGTGTGCCCACCAAAGTATATATCCAGTTAAACAGGTGAATCCATGTTGTTGTGGCCATTACATTGTTGGTGTATATGCCTGTTGTATCCCAACAAGTAGGTAGACAAAAACCTAGTTCTGGTGTCGCGGCCAAACTCGTTGTTTGGTGTACAGGGACTTTGTCACTCCCTGACATGGCTCCAAAAACTTGTTATGTCACCAATCTTGTTGTGTCCGCAACTGCACGGATACTCGAAGTAATAAAATAGATATCGAACCCACAGAGACCTTGTTTGCCGAGTACTGAATAATTGATTTCTTGTTATCTAGGTGAATCGAAAGTATGCAAGTGAGCAATAGAAGACTAAAACGGAAATACCAGAGAGAGAAGACTAGGACTAGAGTTTCATTCACTTTAATTTCTATGACTAGATGTAAATAGAGATTCGTCAGTTTAATTTTATCATGGTAAAGATATAATTTACTTCAAAAAATGATTATTTCACTTTCGTGCAGACAATCATGCAGGGATCAATCCTTGCTTTCGTGTAGGATCTATGCCAACGCTAAAAATAAGTAAACCATCAAACAAAGAACTCAAGGATCACTTTCGTGCATCTGAATTCTAAGTTGATTATCAGAAGTGGAATCTCAAGGATCACTTTCGTGCATCCGAGTCTCAACACAAGTTTTACTCATGGTTCTCTAACATTTCGGTCTTTGCTTTCGCACAAGATCTCCACGTTTGACAACTCGACTCAATCCTAGATTCATATTATTATCATGACAATTTGACTACTAAAATCAAACAATAAGAACTAACCTAATTTCTTAAAGAAAGTTCCTAACATACAATTCTAGGGTTCCAAGTTCTCAAGCAAGTCACCTTTCGGTCCTTATTGCGAGAACTCTAAAACATGAATAATAGTATGAATCTATGGAGAATCAAAAGTGCAATTATCACATGAGTAAAATTATCAAGCTAAAATTATACGTGACGAAATAGTGAAGAAAGAATCATCTAGTCATTAAGAATTAAAGGGAATTACTCCCCCATGTCCCATTAAAGTTTAAGCTAGCATAGTGCAGGAGTTACAATAATCCATGGTTTCAAAAGATCAAAAATCAAAGAGAAAAGAGAGTTTAAGAAAACACACCACGGCCGTAATTTACATAAGAGGGCGCTGTGAACAGTGTCAGCGCCTCCTCTTTCATCAATTTCTCCTCCAATTGATTTCCTTTCACGCTAAAACTTCTAGAGCACCTTCTCATCCTCCGTGCGTAGCTTCCACTCAAATTTCATAGCCAAAGATGCGTTGTACGCTTCCCGGTGGTGAAACACTTGGTGGCTGCGTGGAACTCGATTTCTCCCTCTTTGGTGGACAACAATTAGGGCTTTTGGTCTCCTCCTCTTTGTCTCAGCGAAAGCTCCCTTTCTTCTTCTTACAGTTTCGATTTTAAAGGTCTCGATTGTCGGCAATCTTCTCCACAAAAATTGGGCTTCAAATTTGACCGTGGAATCGCGTTTAAGATTAGAATTACGACAGTGTAATATGTTTTGGTACTGCCGTAAAATTGGTCGTGTTCTATGATTCAAAATCTCTAGAAAATATGGCACTGTAAAATAATTTACGGCGGTGCCGTAAAATTGGCTGAACACTCTGGTCGAAAATGTCTAGAAATTACGGCACCAAAAGTGGTTTACGTCAGTGCCGTAATTTCAGTGAATGTCTCTAGTCTGAAGGCGCTCCAGATTACGGCCAGTGTAAATTCTTATGGCAGTGCCATAATTTTCAAGAAACTTTTTGATGAAAAACTCCCCAAATTACGGCAGTGCTATGATATTACGGCAGCATACCAAAATACGGTACCGTAATATAGATTACGGCCCTACCGTATTTTGGTTCGTGGCTCCAATTCTCTTGGAATTTGACGTGTGATCTCCTCGTGTTGTTGTGAATTTATCCATGCATTCAGATTGCTTGAAATCGACTAAAAATCATGCCTTTTTGCCTGAAAATCATTAAAAACCAAAATGAGTGTAGATTCTGTAAATATCGATATAAAAGGCATAAATATAAGCAAAGCCTATGAGTATGACACAAGAACACCAATGAAATGACACTAAATTTGCTATAAATTTCAGTGTCATCAATGCCCTGGGACCTAGTATTGGTCCATTATTGTACTACTTGACTTTGATATTTATATATCATTCTGGCATTGTCATTATCTATGTTTGTCTACATCTGCGATTGTGTACTTACATGACAATGTCCCTGGAGATAGATTGGACATGTGCTCAAATAGTTATCCTCAATCGATGTACCTGAGTGGATATGAGACAGCTCTGGTACTTGTGAGATTGATATATGGGCTGGTTAGGCACAAGGTGCTACGCAGACATATGGGTATATCAGTGATGGATATACTGGACCGATCCGCTGTGAGGCAATGACTTAGTGTCATGAGTTATCCTCACAAGTGATAGAAGATGTATTGATCCCTTGACTTGAGGTAATTGGCCATTATATATGGTTAGGGATATGCTTTTATACAACCTAACACCTCGCCGTAATTAGGAGGTCATAACGGTTGTTATTGAGAATGCCACGACCCATATGAGAAGGTTAATGGACAGACAAAGGATTTGCCCCTTCCTAGAGGAAGCTTGATATCCAGGGAGCTCTTCTATGATTCTATGACTGAAAGTGTATGACCATACCCAGGTGAGAACCTGATTTAGTCATAGCTATGAGATTGGATGAAAACAAGTGGTGACACACTTGTCCAATCGGATATCAGTTCGGCAAAGAGACTGTAATGCATCTGTACCTAGTTGCGATGATGGGGATGTCGATGTCGATATCCATTCCGATGACTTGGGTAGCGGCGATGCACTGCCAGGTGCCACTCACTACTTGTGGTAACCTTAGGTCAGCACTACCAACGTCAAAGGAACCTATAGGGTTGCACACTAAGATACTCGAGTTCTCGTATTGATCGGGAAGCTTTATGATCGAGTTATTAGATAGCTCGAATCGATTTGGGAGATTTCATCAATGCTAATGTGCCTGATGAGATGGAAGAGAGTTATTGGAGCCAAACTTTATTTTTGGCAAGTTGACCCGTATTTGACCATGGTTGGTCACATTTGGATTAGGGTTGCATTGGATTGGATCCAATTGCTTAATCAACCCATGCAATGAAGTTTGGGCTTGCTCATTATCCAATGAAGCCCAATAACAAGTTGTCATGAAGCAATAATGGGCTAAAAGAGTATAATGGGGAGAAAAAGCCAACCCCATTGGCGCCAAGGGCACAATGGGGTGAGCTTGGCACAATTTGCTTCCTTTGGAAGGAATTGGCGTCTCCCCCTTCATGCGTGGATGGAAAGCTTGTCTCTAAGGCAAGACTTGAGGCATCTAAAGCATGGTAGGCTTATAAGGTAAGTTTTGGGTAATTGCAAGGAGTTTATGGAAAACTCTTGGAGACTTTCCAAAGCCATAAACCCTAATTACCACCTCACCTTAACCCTAGCCGCCCCTCTTGCTTGGACATGCGCCCACCCCTTATTCTCTTGGCCCCCCTTGCTTCTATATAGTGGAAGGATGCGTGAGCTTCTTCATGCAATATATTCAAGAGGCGTGAGCACATCAAAGGGCGGGAGCAAGTTAAGGGGCGAGAGCAAGGACTTCATTGGCGCAAGCTCCTCTTTCATTGCCGCAAGCAAGCTTCCTCCCCTTCCTCTTGGCACAAGGTGGACTTGTGCTTGGCAGCATCTCTTCTCCTTCTCCTTCTTCTTTGGTTCTTCATCCTTGGAGGTGGCGCAAGGCTTGAAGAAGGTGAACAAAGGTTTAGATCTTCTTCCCGAGGCTAGCACCGGGCGTGGAAGAAGAGAGCTCGAGGCATTCGTGTGTGTGAGACTGCAGAGGGCGCACACTTGGGCGCTTACCTCGACATCAGCCTCATCTTGCTTTAAGGTATTTTCTATCTCATCGTGTCGACTCCCTCTCTTGACGATCTGCACTGGGTTTTTGGGACTGGCCTGTTTCGGGGATATTCTTCCGCTGTGCAATGTGTATGTGTTGTAATGACTCTAAAAAATTGTAAAATATCCCTGGGGTTTCCCAACATACATGCATACAAAAACAAAAGTTAAAGTCATGAAAAGAATACCTAATATCATCCAAGAGTAATGTCATGTGTTCTTCATCTAAATTTGTATCAACAATTGGAAGAAAACTGAAATTAAGATAAAAAAATTCATGCCTTAGATTGCTAAAGAAAATTTCAAATTTCACATTGGATTTGGTTGGATTTGAATCAAATAAAGTTTCAGCTACATCAGCATCATTATCCTTATAATCATCTCTTTCATCATCTATCATGCAAATTCCTAATTAATTTTTCTAGAGAAAAGGAATTGATGGTTCATATGGTGATGGTGGTAGAATATATACAGGATCCTCCTCCTCAATTTCTTTCTCTTCAATGGGGTATTTCATCCTAACATTATCAAATTCATCCCCATCTATCTGGCTAGTTCTTACTTGAGGCTCCTCAAATTCTTCATCCATCTTCTCACAAGTCTCCAAAAGATTAAAATTTTATTCAAATGTGTCCCAAATATATATGTTGCAAGGCACTATGTTATGTGAGAGGGGACTGAATGGCTTGTAAAGTGCTGAGGGAGGGTTAATGGAGTATTTAGAATTTTCAAAATCATCAAAATTGGAAGAAAATAGATCATAATTCGTGACTGGAGTCATGACTAATGATTGTTCCAACTCTATAAAATTTTCATATTCATCATGGATTCCTTCCTCTATGTCATTTTTATTAGTGCCATAAATCATACTATGAAATTCCTCAATTTGTTTGGTCATATCAGCTATAGAGTTTTCAAGCATGGCTTCTAAGTTGAATTCTTGAGGTTTACTAAAGTTTGACTGTGGAATAAATGTTGGGTCATTCTGATAAAGCAAGTTTTGATGGTTTTCCCAACTTGGATTGTAGGCACTAGGGCATGAGTCAAAGGATGCAGGAATCCCTAATTGACATTCAGTATAATGATACCTATGATATCCACAAATATCGCAAGTAATAGATTTCAACATAGAATATTGCATGCTTAAATAATCAGTTTGTTGAATAAAGGAATTTATCTTTGTTGAAAGTGATTCTAATGCATTCATGCCATATTCTCTTGTCATTATCGGTGGCACATACCTCTGATTTGACCATTGACATTTGTTAAACATCATATTTTCAATTTATGCAATAAAATTTAGAAAAACAAAGTGTAAAACAGGAATTGCAAAATAAAGCTTAAAATACAAAGTGTGTTAATCCAAAACGAGAAAAATAGCCTAAACTAACTTTAAAGAAAAAGAATGCAAACAACAAACAAAAATAAAAATAAAAATAAATGTCTAGTCTATAAATCTCACGATTAAATCAATATTGGTTGGCCTGATCCCCGGCAATGACGCCAAAAACTTAATGCATCCGCAAGTGCATAGATTTATCGAAGTAATAAAAAGATTATCGTTCCCAATAAGGATCTGGTGGTCAAGTACTGATTACACGGTCGAACTATAGCTAGACGATTCAAAGTGTGATTTTTGTTTGAAAACTTCTAGTATGGGAAAACAAAAGCAAGCGTTTAGGGTAAAAATTAATACGGAGAGAGTCGGGACTCAGGGTTTCACCATGTTGACGACTATGAATTTAATAAAAATAAACCTTTGAATAGAAAATTAAAGTGTTGAAAGAGATTTACCTCCTCCCGAAGCGTAATCTGGTACCTAATTACTTTAATTCCCTACTCTCGTGACAATTAACGCAATTAGATCCTTTAAGTTCTGTGAAAAAATCGTATAAATCCTTCAAACGAATCCGAACTACTCTCGTGATCAGATTCGTAGGTTTGAAAATAATAGATCCGACGTCGCGAGAAGGATCGGGAGGTGAATCGCAATGTCGAATCTATTCTTTTCAAACCTACGAATCCAATCACGAGAGTAGTTCACCTCTCAGTCCTTCTTGTGACGTCTGAAACACGATAAAACTTGTCAAGAGTATTAACATGGAATACGTACAATTCTAATCAAATCAACTCAATAAGATTCTTAACAAAGATTTATGTAAAAGATTTAATTCATAAATCAATGAACGGGCTATTCCCCAAATCCCGAAAATAAGTTTACATGTTCATGTTTATAGAAAACAGCATGTATATTGATGAACTCGACATAATCTCTCAAAAATAATGCAAAAATACACTAGGATAGTAATTAGAACTCTTCCCCTCAATCTGGAGATGAAAATGAAGCATTCAAATCCCTCATTTGCGTAATCTTGTGTCAGAATTCTGCCTAAAAATTGATTTTTGCCCTAGTCGCTGCCTCTGTTTGTATTCATCCATAGAATCCCCCTTAACCCCTACCAAATCCTTCATTTTATAATTTAATCAGTGTAGAACCCATCTAGGAAGGCTTCTGCAAAGTTTGCTTAAGTTTCAACCCGATTTAGAGTCGAATCAAGTGAAAACCAAAGGGGGTGGAAAAACTCATGGGTGGTGAACTGTTCACGGCCATGGCCTTGAGTTCTTCTTTTTATTGCATAGAGTGTATTCACAGCCCGTTAATATATTCACGGCCACCGCCATGAAAGTTGCGTTTGACCTCCATTTTCCTCTAAATTTGACGTACGACCTCGTCTTTTCATCACGAATCATCCCGTGGTATCAAAACTCATAAAATCCATTATTTTGAGTGATATTCACAGCCTATGAAAGATTCACGAGTGCAACCGTGAATATTGCATCTAGGCTCCATTCACTCCAAATTTGACGTGCGACCTCGTATTTTCCTTGGGAACCATGCTATCGCCTTAAAACTCTCAAAATCCTTTATTTTTATGTCATTTTACCTGCATTTTCATAAAAAAACTAAGAAAAGTGAAGATTCCATACAAAGTGAAGTAAAAACACTAAAAATTGGTATAAAATCATAAATTAAGCCCAAACTATCATATAAAATATAGGCAAAAATATGATGTAAATGCAACTCATCACATCTCATTTTCGCACTTATATTTGTATGTCTTTATGATAAAAAAAATTATTATTTTAATAAAAAATATTAAATTTAAAATTATTTTTAAATAATTTTTTTAAAAAATTAACTAGTATAACAGTTTAGCCAAACAAAAGGTAAAAGTTTTAGCTATGCCAAATGCAACCTTCCTCCTTTGATCACCTGAGCCATCGAGAGCATTTCTTCAAACTTTTGCCTCATCTTGATTCAGAGAAGAAAGTTTTCCCAATTCCTAATTTTCAACCGGCAATTTCGAGTTTCAAAACCCTCTTTCGGCGAGCTAATCCCTCGAAAATTCATTTTCAATCGATTTCTCTGTGCTAGAGCTCTAGTAAAATTTTGACGACCGGCGAGCTTGAAACAGAGATGAATTGTTGTAGCCCCTTTTTGGTAACCACCTCCCCTACTTCGCCAAAAAGGTCTTCAAGCTTCAAATTTGCCTTGGTAGGAACTCCTACATTCCTCTACTTGCGAGGAGATACCGTAGCCCATCGTCCCAAAGATTTCTTCATCGGCAGCTACTGAATTACAACTTCGGTGGTGAGAAATCCGTCGGTGACTAGAGTTCCAGCCACTAGAAAATAGACCTTCTTGTTTTCCGGTGATTTCTACATTGACTGAGCTCAATCAACCTCTTTTTCAAGCAAATTTCCTTCTCCACCTCATCGGTGAGATATTTCCTAAAGAACTAGATACAAACAAAAGCAAAGTTCACCGTTCACGAGAAGAATTTTAGCCGCCAACGACAAACCCTGCAATCTGCACTATCACGACTATGGTTTAGAGCATAATTTTTCTAAAAGCATAATTTAGGTCATAAGTTTATTTTTAGGTATATAAATCATTTTTGACTAAAATTTATCACTAAACTTTATTTTTATAGCAACCATGAAGCAAAAGGTTTGTGTGTCGGGACCAAGGCTAAGACAAAGCACACCGGAGCTAGAGTTAGATGATGAAATTAGGTTTTAGAATTTAGAACAGCAAACCAGGTTTCAAACAATGGCTAAACGACAATTCGTTAACACTAGGTACACATGCACCTCAGGAATGTCTAAAGACATACAATGGATGTTCAAACGGGTTTGCATGACTAAGGCTATGTTCGAGATAGGGATGCCTACAGTACCCGAACTAGCCTTAGAATTCCTCTCATCTCTAAACGTCCAAGTCTCCAACGATAACGACTATGATCTAGGTTATATTTCTTTTCATTTAAGATATAAAAAAATTTATGTAAATTTATTGCAGATAAGTAGTGTATTCAGATTTCTTGAGGATGGAACTAGGTGCATGCCTAGAGAATTCAACGAGCAAGCATTCCAGAGCCTCCTCACTTAGCAACTCCTACATTAGGTATGTCCACCACCTCTTATCCCATACTGTCTTTGGAAGAGGAGATAGCGACAAAATGGTAAGATAGTGTGAACTCTTTTTCATATGGAGTATGATTTTTCATTATAGAATCAATATTGCCTTTTATCTAATAAAACAACTGTCTAGAGTTGCCTACTCCAGCAAGGGCACTCTAGTCATTGGGGGGGGGGGGGGGGTGATTACCCCCATAATTTCAGCTATGGATATAAATTTTTTCGGGTACAAACTCATAATGGGAAGTACTAGGAAAGACCTTGAAACATGCCTGACCATCAAGATGGTGGTCATTAAAGGGGAAAGTGTTGTGGAATACCAGGTGTAATTTAAAATTTTGCAGTCTCAGGATGCAACGGAAGAAGCATTACACTCGAAACATATTCCTTCCCAAGGATCCATGCGAGGGAGAGAACACAAGGATGTGATAGGGATAGTACCTCTATTGCTTGTCAAGTTGAAGACGCTCAAGTGCTCGTCCTCTACAAGTGTCCACGCGTCGACCTTCTCAACGTTGCTCCCTTCCACAATTGGTGCTAGCTTTGGGAAGAGAAGATCACCTCTTGGAATCTCCTTCTTCTCCCTCCTTGCTCTTCACGCCAACTTGTCTCCTTGCTTGAAGACTCTCGGCCAAAGAGAAGAGGAAGATGAGACGTGACGCAACACCAAGGAAGGAGGGCAGCTAGGTCTTCCAATGCTTGTGCACCTTCTAGTTTAAGTTGCCTTGCTTTGGCTAATTCTGCATTTGTTGATCATAACAAGAGGGGGTGCATACCCCATCTTTTATAACCAACCAAGCCATAGCTGCCCCTCCCCTTTCCATCTTTAGTCTTGGCGCAATTCCTCCAAGGATTGCCAAAATAGTTAAGCCACACACCTCCTTGAATTGGCGCATGAAGAAGCATGGAAATAATTCTAGCTTCTTCCCATATCAAGAGGGGATATTTGAGTTCCAATCTAATTAGGACTTTCCATATATTGTTGGCGTGATTCTTGCTTGATTTAATCAAGCCTTACACACCAACAAATCTGCCCATGCGTCCAAGATTATTTCCAACAATGAAAACCAAGTTTCATTAGGATTCATATAAGCAATTGGCGCAAATTCCATATATGGAATTAAGCCATGAGCCAATGGTGAATCCTACTCCCATTAGGATTCCAATCTTGCCTTAATTAGATTTAATCCACAATCCCAAATTAGATTTAGATTTCAATACTAATTAAGCCCATGAATTAAATCCTCATTGGATTAGGATTTGCACCCAACACAATGGGCCTTATCCAAATCCAATTCTCATTAGGACTTTGAATCCTAGTTGGATTAGGATTTGCGCCTAACCACTATGGGCCTAATCCAAAACTAAATTCTTATTAGGATTTGAATCCTAATTGGAATTGGATTCTAACTCCGAGTAGAATTAGGATTCCAACTCCTAATTACATTAGGATTCCAACTCCTAGTTGGAATAGGATTCCAATTCCTAATAGGATTAGGATTCTAACTCCTAATTAAATCAGGATTCCAACTCCTAGTTGGATTAGGATTCTAATTCCTAATAGGATTAGGATTCCACCTCCTAATTAATTTAGGATTCCAACTCCTAGTTGGATTAGGATTCCAATTCCTAAGAGGATTAGGATTCCAACTCCTAATCAATTTAGGATTCAAATCCAACATGGTTTTTAGTCCCAAGTCCAAGTCTAACTCCCATATAGAGTACATACTTGGCCACGATATACATAATGCCATGAATCCCAATTGGACTTAGATTCAACCATGAATCTGTCTTGGACTTAGGATCAGAATGAACTCAAATATATTCCAAGTTAGCCAGATCAAAATACAACGTCAGGAGTCTATTGCATGTGACCCCGTATGATCCATATGATGATGGCAATGATGATGAAACATCATAAGTAGTGAGAGGTATCTAGCAACACTTCACTACTACCCATGTCAAAGGACTAAAGTCATCTAGCAATAAATCCCTAACAAGCAACGAGGATTCTCATGCATTCTAGATCCCTTTGCCTAAACTGATATCCCGCCATTGGATTAGTCTCATATTTATTAATCCAATCTATTGGTCATGACTCAAACAGTATGACCATACATTCCTGTCACGCACCAATGAGGTGGGGCACCCCAAAGTGGATATCATGCTTCCAATTAAGAAGGGACAAATCCTACTATTGGTCATCCATATCTCCATATGACTTATGATATGTCCAATAACAGTCGTTTTGATCACCCATTTACGAAGAGACGTAAGACTCTATGAAAGTATACCCGTCATCATATATAGACATGAATACCTCAAGTCTAAGGATCAATGCAAACCTCTTGCATGTGAGATTAACCTATTGACTAGACAAGTCAATCCTCACGGTGGGTCACTCTAGTGCAACTAATGCTGAAGCACCTGTATGTCTACGTTACTATGCCTCGTGATGACACCAAAATATATAGTATATTTTGTATCATTTTATGTATCTTTTCATGCTAAATTGAGGATCTTTTTGCTTATTTTTATGCTAAATTCATCGAATATTGCAAAGCCTACTTCTATTTTGGTTTTTCATGATTTTCAGGTAAAAATGCACTATTTCAATGCGTTTTCAAGCAAAATCAAAGACATAGAAGGATTCCCAACATCAAGAAGAGGTCACACAAGAAATTTCATGCAAAACGGAGCAAATCTGCCAAAATACAGTAGTACTGTAATCCATTTTACGGTACCGTAATTTCAGACAGTACCGTAAAATCAGAACACTACCCTATTTTGGTGATTTTCCAAACGGAAAGTTTTTGTGATTTTACGGCACTGCCGTAAAGAATTACACGTGTCGTATTTTGTGAAGACTTTAAACCAGAGAACTCGACTGAAATTACGGTACTGCCGTAAACGATATTATGGTACCGTATTTTCCAGCGTTTCCAGAACAGAACACTCAAGCTATTTTACGGCAGTGCTGTAACATATTACACTGCCGTAATTCCTAGTCAAAAACGCGATTTTTATGAGTCTGAATCTTGCGCGGGCTATAACTTTTGATCCAGAGCTCCAAATCGAAATCTGAAAATTGTGGCGGACTCGACTTTAAGAGGAGAAGATGCTCAAAGTGGAGGGAATATCTTTTATCCAGTATCGAGGGAGAAATTGCCAAAGAGGCAGCTAGGGTTTGGCCTCACGCCGAGAGGCGTGGAGACCATATCCAGCCGTGATTTTCGCGTAGAAGCTTCGCCTGGAGGAGAAGACAATATCCCAGAAGTTTCAGAGGAAAAGGAGTTCAATCGGAGGAGGAATCGACGAAATCGGTGTTGACAGCACTGTTCCTCGAGTTCTGCTTGCAAAATACGGCTGTGAAATATTTCACAGCCATGTTGTATTTTCTAAAACTTCTTTTCTAGTTGATTTTTGATCTTCTGAAATTATGGATTATTATATTTTATTCTCCATGCAAGCTTAGACATATTTTGGAACATGGGGTGTAATCCCCTTGATTTTTAATGACTAGATAATTCTTCTTTTTCGTCATGATAATCTTTGTTGTGATAATTCTACTTTTGTGATGAATTGTCTTTAACTTTCCATAGATCTATGTTATTATCCATGTTTTAGAGTTTTCGCAATGAGACTGAAAGGTGATTTGCTTCAGAACTTGGAACCCTAGAATTACATGTTAGGATCCCTTCCTTAGGTTAGATCTAATTTGATCTATTCTAGTAGATTAATTGCCATGTTTAATAATATTGATCTAGGAGTGAGTTATTGTCTCAAACGTGGAGATCTTGCACGAAAGTGAGGATTGAAATGTTGGAAAACCCTAGGTAGAACCTGTGTTGAGACTCGGATGCACGAAAGTGATCCTTGAGGCTCCACTTGTGATGATCAACTTAGAATTCGGATGCACGAAAGTGATCCTTGAGTTCTTTGTTGATGGTTTACTTATCTGCAGCGTTAGGATAGATCTTGCGCGAAAGTGAGGATTGGTCTCTGCGTGATTGTCTGCACGAAAGTGAGATAATCCTTTTATGAAGTAAATTAGGTCTTTATCGTAGCAAGATTTGATTGACGAACCTTTTATTTATATCTTATCATTGAAATCAAGGTGGATGAAACCCTAGCCCCATGTTTATCACTCTGATTATCCTTCGTGTTAGCTATACTACTTACTTTCATCATATGTTTACTTAGCTAGCGAGAAAATAATTATTTGGTAATTAACAATAAGGTCTCTGTGGATCGATATTTTTATTACTTTGATAATTTCGTGCACTTGCGGAATCCTATCACCTCGCACCTAACTAGCCTATACACCAGTCTCACATGCACCAAAGCTCTCCCATATCGGCTAAGACACCTTGGCTGGGGATTACTATGAGAATGGATCCAACAAAACTCCTGGGACATTATTTATGCAATTTAATACACCAACGCAGGTAAAGCAATCTACATAATAACGACCATGCCTTTATCAATTATATCAATTTTATCAAAGTACATTCAAATAATGCCAAACCACGTTCATATATTGGTGTGCAGGGCATAAACACTAACAATCTTCCACTTGCACTAAGACCAAGGGGGACTGGATTTATTCAGTCCCATGTCTCTAGTATGACTTATTTAGCTTCCGCTGCGCTAGAGGCTATGTCAATTGGTCTTCCAGACTGCTATCTGTGTTTATTTCACAAATTTGAACATCATCTTTACCAATGATCTCTAAGATCAGATGATATCGCTGCAGTACATACTTGAGCGCTAAATTCCATTACTTATGCTATGGCCCCAGTAAGAATTATACTGGACCATCAAGCACCAGGGACTAAATCAAGTTTAAGTGAATGAAGCTGCTTCCTTGGCTGCCACAAGAAGCTGCAATGTACTTAGCCTTAATTGTAGAATTTGCCACTGTGGTTTGCATAAAGCGCTTCCAGGATATAACACCACATCAAGGCAAATTCTTGGATCCGTATCTATAGATCCACATGCCTAAGTTATAGGCCTCATTTGCTAGGTCATTCTTCTTGAAATACTTTCCAAGCTGTGTCTTTACCGGGTGAAGAGCTGGGATGTCATTTCATGTGAGGAGAATATCATTAATCAAGTAGAACAAGAAACACTATGATGCTCCCACTGATCTTCTTGTAAAAAGGGCTCCTTTTCAAGATGTTTGCATAAGACCATGCATATCTTTATAGCCTCTATATGAAAACCTTTCGGCTATTTCCATATAGACATTCTCTTCTAGACGTCTATTAAGAAAAGCAGTTTTCATAACAACACGCTGATGGAGCTACTAATAGGTAGGAGGGTCCTTAGTGCTGTACTCTAAGGTATTACACAATGCATGCGAAAACGGGAAGGGGTCTTTAGATGAGGGAAGTGAAAAGCACTTCAGAAATGCAGGGAAACATGATGAAATCGGCGTCGAGTTCGATTGGGGCAACACAAACGCGAAAAAGAGCTCAACGGCACTCAACTACTGAATGCAACGCATTAACCTCGTAGCAATTTAGCAAGCACACGTAGCAGATTTTAAGCTCAGCACACACTTTGGGGGGACTGCGGATTCACGGGGCACAGCTCGCGTGCCTATGCACCTGAAACAAATCAAAGACAAGGAACGTCCATGCCTTCGATGTACAGATGCCCGTGGGGGAGATAGAAAACAGCGGAAATGCACGCAACGAAATGGAAAGACAGGTAGACCTGACCCACCGGTGGTGGTGGGATTTACTTTACTGTTTTAAAAACCAGAGAGGAAACACTTCGGAGTCGAGGCACTGAACACGACTCTTACAAACTTTGAAGGCGAAGCGCCGACATCGACTTCTACACATGTTGCTAAGATGATTGCGCGGCCCCTCAGGTGTTGGGCCTTCAGGTGGACAGCCGTCCAAGCCCTTGGGCGGAAGGGCTTCGGTGTGGATCAACAATTTCCTGATAACTGCTACGAAATGGTCCGGCGGCCGAGAAGTGCGTTGAGATCACTGTACCTCCACCCTGTTGGGCTCCTTTGGGTCCTCCATGGATGGTTTGACATGGTACGGAGGGTTGTGGATGTCGAAACGGGGTTGACTTGGTAGATCTGCAGCTTCAGGGGGAGTCACGGTCTGCCCATGGCATTTTTCTCGGGTGTGACTTTGTTCGCCAGTTTTCTCGGTCGCACCAAAATCCATGCTGAAACCCACAGAAACTTCCGCGGTCTGCCTGTGGCTTTTTTCTCGTGGCATGACTTCTGCACTAGTTTCCTTGGCTGCATTAAAATTCATGCCAGAACTCACAGAAACGTCCACGGCCTGCCCGCGACATTTTACTCGGGGTGTGACCTCTGCACCAGTTTTCTCGGTTGTATCAAAATTAATGCTAGAACTCACAAAAAAGTTCTACGATCTGCTCGCGGCATTTTACTCGCCCCACGACTTTTTGCATGGAAAATTTTTGGGGTACGGATGGGCCCAGGTTTTCTCCCTCTTCAGTGCTAGTCTCTCCCTACATCAACTCCCCCCCTCCCCCCCGTTTGAAGAGTTCTCCTCCAGAGAGGGAAGAGGCTCGTCGGTGTCCCAAGGCTCCTCCAATGGGCCATAGAAAGGAAGCAGGTCCACCACGTTGAAGACGGGGTGGATTCCCATGTCCTCGGGTAAGTCCAGCACATAGGCGTTGGAGCCAATCCACCGCACCACTGCACCACCACATAGGGCCCCATGTAATGTGGCTGGAACTTAAAATGAGCCCTACTTGACACTCTCTCGGTGTGGATGCGCACCCTCACCAACTCACCCACAGAAAAGTGATGTGGCCTACGGTGCTCGTTGGTCTTCATCGCATTATGAGTGTTGTCCAAAAAGATATGATGCCGAACTTCGTCATGCAAGCTAGCTACATGCTGAGCAAAGGAGTATGCATGCTCAGATAAATGGGACTCCATGGGTAGGTCATGTAGGTCGATAGGTTTGCGGGGTTGTCGGTCCATAACGATCTGGAAGGGACTAAGACCTGTAGACCTATGAGGTGCGCTATTGTACGCGAACTCCGCCATGGGGAGAATGGTATCCTAAGACCTCGGGTGATCACCGATAAGGAACCGGAGTAAGTTACCCAAACTACGATTAACCACCTCGGTTTGTCCATCAGTTTGGGGGTGGTAAGCGGTGAAAAATTTCAGAGTGGAGCCTAAGAGGGCCCAAAGTGAGCGCCAGAAGTAGCTCACAAACTGCGTGTCGCGGTCAGACACAATGGTCAAAGGGATACCATGAAAATGAACTATCTCCTTGAAGAAAAAGATGCATCACGTGGGACTTGGTTTGTGAAAGCCAAGTCAAGGGTTCGAATCCTGCTGTAGACGAAATTTGCACAGCCTATAACTGTGCCAGGATTCGACACCCTGGACCTTGCGGGTTAGGTCTCTAGGATGCCTAACCTCGAGGGGATCGGTGGAGCTCCGCCGGTCTTTAGTGTTGTAGGGGAGGGGGGCGAACATGTCAGACGCGCCGAATGAGGCAGGCATGGGTCGCTTATGTCCAGACGGCCCTTGTGAGGCAGACATACATGTCCGGACGGCCCTTGTGAGGCAGACATGGCTCTCTCCTACATCATACAACCACATAGACTGAGTCAAATCGGGATGCGGTCTGAGGTAACCTGAGGACGAAGCTTATGCTGAGGTCATGCCACGAACCCTCGGCAACCGACAAAGGAGTGTAGTATCCGGTGTACGCAAGTTTGGGTTTGGCCATTTGGCAGGTGCCACAATGGCGCACGATACGCTTGACGTCCTTGTGGAGGGACGGCCAAAAGAGGCATTCCTCCGCTAACTCAAGGGTTTTGTCCCAGCCATGGTGGCTGGCAACCTATGTGCAGTTCGAGCAAAAGATGATCTCGAAGTGAAGTGCGGGGAATGCACGGGCGACTCCCCAAGAAGAGGTAGCCGTCACAGAGCTGATACGGGGACTCAAGGTTAGGGGACTGGGTCAAGGAGGCATACGTGGTGCCGAAATCAGGTCAGGTGGTGTACTCCTTCTTAACATGGTCGAAAGTATTGATGCGCGTGCGCATCACGCAGAGGAGGGTGCGGACTCCCAACATTTCCTTGCCCGCCTTGTGGTTGATCACAAAAGAATACTGCTATAAGTATTCAACCCACTTGGCATGGTGGGCTCCTAACTTCTTTTGGGCACTAAGGAATGACAAGGTCTGGTGGTCGCTATAGAGGACAAACTCACGGTGGAGGAGATAGTGCCTCCACTAACGGAGCGACTGGACAATGACGTAGAACTCCTTGTCATACGTCGAATAACGCTGGCGGACAGCGTTCAAATTCTCACTAAAGAAGGCGATCGGGTGGCCTTCTTGGCTCAAGGTTCCTCCGCTACCGGTACCGGAGGCGTCACATGCAACTTCAAAGACTTTCGAAAAGTTTAGAAGTCGGAGAACGGGGGCTGTGGTTATGGCGTCCTTAAGGGCCTCAAAGGCGCGTTGTGTGGCTGGGGTCCACTCAAAGTCCTCTTTGGACAAGCATTGGGTCAACGGGTGCTAAAGCCCCAAATGAAGCGGCGATAAAAGCCTGCGAGGCCCAAAAAGTTGCGGACCTCGGACACAGTGCGGGGTTCGGGCCAATGCCAGATGGCTTTGATCTTGGCTGGGTCAACAGAGAGACCCTCGTCGGACACGATGTAGCCTAGGAAGTGGATGCGGTTGGTCATGAAGGAGCACTTCTTCATGTTAAGGACACGGTGCGGGGTTCGGGCCAATGCCGGATGGCTTCGATCTTGGCTGGGTCAACAGAGAGACCCTAGTCGGACACAATGTAGCCTAGGAAGTGGATGCGGTTGGTCATAAAGGAGCGCTTCTTCGTGTTAAGGAAGAGGCGCTCCTTGCGCACGAGGTCAAACGTGGAGCAAAGATGCTCCAGGTGTTCTTTTGGGGTTCGGCTGAAAATCAAGATGTCATCACAATAGATGACCAAGAATTTGCCCATGTAGGGCTTGAGAACTTGGCTCATGAGCCGCATGAAAGTGGACGGGGCATTGGACAACCCGAATGGCATGACGAGCGATTCGTAAAGACCATCCTTGGTCTTGAACGCGGTCTTCCATTCATTACCATCGCGGATGCAGACTTGGAGGTATCCATTGCGAAGGTCTAGCTTAGAGAACCAGGATGCCCCAGAAACTAAGTCGAGCATATCATAAAGTCTAGGTATAGGGAACCTATACTTGATGGTGATCCTATTGATGGGGCGGCTGTCAATGCACATGCACCACGACCCATCGTTCTTGGGCGTGAGCAATGCAGAGACAACACAGAGACTTAGACTCTCATGCATATATCCCTTAGTGAGAAGGTTATCCACTTAACGCTGCAGTTTAGCGTGCTTGGTGGGCTTCAAATGATGCTGGGGCAGATTCGGGAGGGGTGCTTGATGACACCAAAATTTATAGTAAATTTAGTGCCATTTCATTGGTGTTTTTGTATCATATTCATAGACTTTGCTTATTTTTTTGCCTTTTTCATCAATATTTGTGGAATCTACACTTTTTTTGGATTTTAATGGTTTTCAGGCAAAAAGGCATGATTTTCAGTCGATTTCAAGCAACCCAAATGCATGGATGAATTCACAACATCAAGAGAAGATCACACATCAAATTTCAAGAGAATTGGAGGCAAGAACCAAAGTACGGCAGGGTCGTAATCTATATTACGGTACCGTATTTTCGTACGCTACCGTAATATCAGAGCATTGCCATAATTTGGGGAGGGGGGGTTTCATCAGAAAGTTTCCTGGAAATTACGGCACTGCTGTAAGAATTTACACGGGTCTTAATCTGGAGCGCCTTCAGATCAGAGACATTCGCAAAAATTACGGCACTACCGTAAACCATTTTACGGGCCGTAATTTCCAGACACTTTTCGACCAGAGAGTTTAGCCAATTTTATTGCACCGCTGTAACCTATATTGCGGTGCCGTATTTGCTAGAGATTTTGGACCAGAGAACTCGACTGGTTTTACGGTAGTGCCATAAAATATTACACTGCTGTAATTCTATCTTTGAACACGATTCCACGGTCAGGTTTGAAGCCTAATTTTTCCGGAGATGATTGCAGATAATCCAGAACACAAAAGTCAAAGCAGTAAAAAGAAGAAGGAGAGCTTTCGCCGAGACGAAGAGGAGGAGACCAAAAGCCCTAAATTTCGTCCACCACAGAGGGAGAAATTGAGTTCCATGCCGCCACCAAGGGATTCGCCGCCGAGAAGCGTACAGCGCATCTCCGGCCGTGAAATTTGAGTGGAAGCTGCGCATAGAGGAGGAGAAGGTGCTCCAGAAGTTTCAGAGTAAAAGGAGATCAATTGGAGGAGAAATCGAAGAAAAGGGAGGCGCCGACACTGTTCATCGACACCCTTATGCAAATTACGACTGTAATTTATATTACAACCGTGGTGTGTTCTCTTAAACTCTCTTTTCTCTTTGATTTTCGATCTTTTGAAACCATGGATTATTGTAACTCCTGCACTATGCTAGCTTAAACTTTTATGGGACATGGGGGAGTAATTCCCTTTAATTCTTAATGACTAGATGATTCTTTTTCCACTATTTCGTCACGTATAATTTTAGCATGATAATTTTACTCATGTGATAATTGTACTTTTGATTCGCCATAGATTCATACTATTATTCATGTTTTAGAGTTATCACAATGACCGAAAGGTGACTTCCTTGAGAACTTGGAACCCTAGAATTCCATGTTAGGAGCTTTCTTTAAGAAATTAGGTTAGTTCTAATTGTTTGATTTTAGTAGTCAAATTGTCATGATAATAATATGAATCTCGGATTGAGTCGAGTTGTCAAACATGGAGATCTTGTGCGAAAGTAAAGATCAGAACGTTGGAGAACCTTGAGTAAAACTTGTGTTGAGACTTGGATGCACGAAAGTGATCCTTGAGATTCCACTTGTGATAATCAACTTAGAATTCACATGCATGAAAGTGATCCTTGTGTTCTTTATTTGATGGTTTGCTTATTCTCAGCGTTGGGATAGATCTTGCGCGAAAGCGATGATTGATCCCTGCATGATTGTCTGCACGACAGTGAGATAATCCTTTTATGAAGTAAATTATGTCTTTACCGTGATAAAATTAAACTAACGAATCTCTATTTACATCTAGTCATAGAATTTATAGTGAATGAAACCCTAAGTCCCAGTCTTCTCTCTCTGGTATTTTTGTTTTAGTTTTCTATTGCTCACTTGCATACTTTCGATTCACCTAGATAACAAGAAATCAATTATTCAGTACTCAGCAAACAAGGTCTCTGTGGGTTCGATATCTATTTTATTACTTCGAGTATCCGTGCACTTGCGGACACAACAAGCTTGGTGCATAACAAGTTTTTAGTATCGTGTCAGGGAGTGACAAAGTCCCTATACGCCAAATAACAAGTTTGGCCGCGACATTAGAAATAAGTTTTTGTCTACCTACTTGTTGGGATACAATAAGTTTTTGGCGCCATTGCCGGGGACCTTAGTTTTGTTAATATCAAAATAGTTGTTAATACTGCTAGACTAAGTTTTATTTGTTTTAGATTTAACTTTGTTTTCTGTTTTTGCAGGTTTTGGATTTTCACAAGTTGTGAGAGAACTGTGATTTCTGAAATTTATGAATTTGCTTGTCTTTTATATTTCTATTTTTTTTATATATTTTGAAAAAAAAAATATTTTGATTGATTGGTGTTGGATAATCTTTCTGTTCTTGATAGATTTGAAGATATGTCTTTTAATCACTACTCGTGGGCAACTGAAAGAAGTGAGGTATACATGCCACAAGGAAGGTATGAAGATGATTCATTGTGCACTCTTGAGGATATGTTAGATTATTTTGCTAATAAATTATACTCTTATATGCACCCTGTTAGGACATCTTATTCTTCTATTAGATGTGATATTGTGGATGTTTTGATCATTATACTTCTGATTGCTAAAATTCTAATTTAGGATACTAAAGATGATCATTATGATTCTAGATGGGAAAATCCAACTTCTTTTTATGAGGATTGCTCAAATAATGTTTCTGAACCATACTTTTAGGATACTAAAGAATCTAGGTTAGAATCCATGTTTGAAAAATTCATGACAAATCAAAGCCAAATCATGATGAATCAAAGAAAGAATATTGAAGATCTTAAATGGATAGTTAGTCAGCTTGCTTCTCAAGTAAAATCTTTAACTACTAATTCTGAAATTTTAGAAGCCTAGTTAGCACAACAAGATTGTTTATTTGAGTTTGAAACTGAAGAAATTGATTTAGAAAATTCTCCCTCTGATTATGATTGTTTTGAGATTTAGCCTTATGTGGACATTAATGAATCTCACTCTGATTTTGACAATTGTGAAATTAATTCCTTTGATAATTTATTTGTGAAAAAGTTTCAGGAAATTGAAACTAAAAAATTCTCTTTTGATGAAATTGATTCTTTTAATGATATGTTATTTGTGGTTAATTCTGATGAAGGATATGAGAGAACTAATTTAGAAAAAACTTAGTGTGATTTTGTTGATAATTTTGAAGTTGACAAATTATTTGATGATGTGCATGAGGAACTTGAAAATGATTTGAATATTATAAACATTGTTGAATCTCACTCTAATGTTTTGCCTGTATCTATTGTTCACTCTTCTAATCTATTTGAAAAATCATGTTTTATTGAGGAACCTAATATGAGACATAAAAAATCCTATTGCAATTGAAAATACAAATCTAAAGAAAGGACTTATGATTTTGCTTTTTGATAAATATAGGAAGATCATTGAATATCCTTTGATTGGAATTGAAAATATTGATTTTGATTTTTGCATATTTAAGAAATCCACATTGATCGTGATTTATTTAAAATTTTGGATATTTTAATTTGTTGCTAAACTTTTTGGGCAGCGGAAAAGGATAAAATTGCATGCTATTTACTTTGGTACTGATTCACTTGCTTCACCCTGATATTTGATTTTTGGTCAAGCTATAGACCTAAAATTAGCACTTCTTGGGAGGCAACCCAAGCATTATCACTTAGCTTAGTTTCTTTTATTTTAGTTTATCTTCAGAATTAATTTTTCTTTTTCTTTTTGTAGAAAAATAAAATTTGCGCAAAATACGGCATTGCCGTAATCTGCTTTACGGTGCCGTAATCTTGATCCGATTTCATCAGAGAGTTTTTAGCATTTTACAGCAGTACCATATTAGTTTTTACAGTACCATATTTTTCAGAATTTTTAATCCAAGACTTTTGCAAACATTACGGCACTACCGTAATTTGTTTACGCTCGTAATTTCAACTCTGTAGTCTGCTTATATGATTACGTGTTTTCTCGCTGCGATTTTAAGAAACTGGGTTAGGAAAAATTTTAATCTTTGGCACCATCACGAAGTGCTCATCTTTGTCTATCATCTGGATATTTTTGCTGAATTTTAAAGTCCATGGATAATTCAAAAACACATAGCATCTTTTCGATTCTGATTAATTTCTGCAGCAGTTTTCTTTTGACTAATCTGATTAGCATTTTTGCTGCAAGTTTTTATGATGCTTTAATGACTTGAATCCCTGATTTTTCGCCTGGAATATTAAGTTCATGTTTCATTCTATCTTGAGGATTAGTTGTTTTCATAAAAATATTTTCTAACAATTTTAAAACACATAGCAACTTTTTGATTCTGATTAACTTCTGTGCAGTTTTTAGTTTTGTAATCTGATTAGCCTTCTTTCTATTGATACCCTAAATTCCTGAGAGATTTTGATCCTTTATTTTTCATACGCCCAGAAAGAACAAGTTTCATTCTATTACATGGTTCTGTCCATTTTCTTTTTGGATTATTAAATTTTATTTTTGGATATGGCTACTTTTCATATAAAATTCATTGGCTACTCTACTTGCTTTCTACATGTTATAGCTTTTTTTGCCTCTAGATCCAGAAATCTTCAAGCGCAACTGTCTTCCACCTCTAGCTACCACTGCATCTGCCTCTGACATCACTGTTTCCAGCCGTCGACACTGGATTATAGCATCAACAGACTCTTACTTCTTCTACTGTCTCTATTTCCATTTATTTGATTTATTTATTCAGCAGACTCTTCATTAGTGACTGATTTTTTTTTATCTATGCAGCATTATTTCTGGCACTCACCTGCCGACGATCTCACCTCCAGCACTATTGTCTCTAGCAGGCTACTAGAGATTACTCACTCTACTGTTAGCACCACTATCATTGCTAGCAGCTTTTCAGCTAGCCTCTGTTCCACCTCTGCTTCTCGCCTGCATCAGCTCTTTCCACTAGGATTCCTCTAGACCATTGATGATATCTCTGATTCTCCCGTGAGAAAATTATTTTTATCATTATTATTTTTAGAAACTATTTTTAGACTGAGCCTTATGTATCTTAAATTGTGTAGGAAAATTTTTTAAAAAACACATCTATGGACCTAGCAGCATCTGCCCTGACACTATTTTTGGTTTGAGCCTTATGTATTTTTGGTCAGAGCTTGCTATATAGTTTTGTCAGTATCATTTGCACTCTCTTGTATTCATGATTATTTCATATGGTTGCATATTTTATTTGCTTTAGATGTATCACTCACTGATATTTCTTCGATATGGTTGTATGATGATATGATTGTTCATGATCCACTTTCTACTATCTTGTGGTGTGATTCTATTTTTAAAAGATTTTCATTGATAAATATCTTCCTTGATGATGAATAAACCTGTATTCATGATTAGAAAGAAATCTATCATATTAGATTTATTTCTTAAATGCATATCTATCTTTTCAAATTTGACATTGGTTGATGCATGAAATTTTGGGTAGATGTGTAATTTGAGGAATAAGATCTAAAGGTAAAACTACTCCTTTAAATAAAATGAACATACGAGTATGATTACTGTATTGATATCAATTGATCAACCTAGTAGATGTTTAGTCTATTTTGCTATTTCTTCGGAAGGACGAATCCAAGATCCATAAAAATAGTGAGAGACTTCCCTACTTGGCACTATGTAAAATTGATAGTGGTACCTAAGACATGGGTTGAACTCTATGTCCAAAAGATAATGAGAGAGAAAAAGAATAAGACTCCTCTACTTGGCACTATGCAAAATTGATAGTGGTACCGAAGATAAGGGTTGAAGTTAAAATAAAAAGTGTATATTTGAGTGGGTACATGCCATCTGTGTAAAAACAACAAAATACATGAAAAAGAAAAAAAAAGAATAAAAAATATGTGTGAAAAAAAATATTGGAAACCTAATTCCTGTAAACAAAAGTATGATAGATTTTAACTGAAAATTGGGTGAAATAATGAGATTAAAAATTCCATTTATTATACAAGTTGCAGAGTTTTATTTGATTGAGATGTAGATCTAGAAGGTTGAGTTCTAAAAATGATATGTTTATTTGAAGCTTTGTGACACAATTGATTGAATTTTTCATTGATGATTGTATTTTAGAAATTTATTGAGCATGAAAAAGTTTATCTTTTAATCAATTTTTGATTTTTGCTTGATGACAAGCAAAGTTTGAGCCTTATGAGTTTGATGACACCGAAATTTATAGTAAATTTCATGCCATTTTATATATCTTTTCGTGTCAAATTCATACCACTTTGCCTATTTTTATGCCTTTTTTTATTAAATATTACAAAATCTACTTCTATTTTGGTTTTACATGATTTTCAGGTAAAAAGACATAATTTTAAGGCATTTTCGAGCAAAATCAAACACATAGAAGAATTCTCATCATCAAGAAGAAGATACATGACAAATTTCAAGCAAAATGGAGCCACGAACCAAAATACGACAGGACCGTAATCTATATTACGGTACCGTATTTTCGTATGCTACCGTAATATCAGAGCACTGCCGTAATTTGGGGAGTTTTTCACCAGAGAATTTTCTTGATTTTACGGCACTGCTGTAAACAATTACACGGTGCCATATTTTGGAGCACTTTCAAACCAGAGATATTCACTAAAATTACGGCACTACCGTAAGCCATTTCACGGGCCGTAATTTTTAGACAATTCTGATCAGAGAGTTCAGTTGATTTTACGGCACTACCGTAATACATTTTATGGGCCGTAATTTTGACCCAGAACACACAGAACCAAAATACGACACTGCCGAAAATAAAACATGACCGTAATTTTTTCCTAGACACGTGAGTTTTTTGGGCCCGATTCTTGCGCGGACCATATCTTGAGATCCAGACATCCAAATCGAGATCCGAAAGATGATACGGACTCGTCTCAATGAGGAGAAGATAAAGGGACTGAAAGCCTCAATTTTTATGATGAATCGAGGGAGCAATCATTTGGGACATAGGGTGTAATCCCTTTGATTTTTAATGACTAGATGACTTTTATTTCATCAAGATAGTTTTATCATGATAATTCTGCTTTTGTGATGACTTGTTTTTAATTCTCCATAGTTTATATTATCATACATGTTTTTGATTTTTGTAAAATAAGACTGAAAGGTTGATTGTGAAATTCGGAACCCTAGAAATCATTGAGTTTGGAACTCATCGTAAGAAATTAGGTTTGTTCTTTGTATTCTGATTTTTAGTGATCTTATTGCCATGTTTAATAATTTGAATCCAGGATGAATTATTGTGTTAGACTTGATTTGATCTTGCCCGAAAGTGAGGATCGAGTTGTTGGAGAACCATAAGTAGACCTTGTGTTGAGACTCGGATGCACGAAAGTGATCCTTGAGATTCCACTTGAGATAATCAACTTGGAATCGGATGCACGAAAGTGATCCTTGAATTCTTTGTTTGTTGATTTACTTATCTACAGCGTTGGGATAGATCTTGCGTGAAAGCGAGGATTGGTCCCTGCATGATTGTCTGCACGAAAGTGAGATGATCCTTTTATGAAGTAAATTACATCTTTATCATAATAAATTAGACTGACGACCTTTTACTCATATTTAGTCATTGGAATTAAGGTAGCTGAAACCCTAGTCCCAGTTTCTCTCTGATTTCGTGTTCTTTCTATCATTTACTTCTTGTATAATCGATTGCTTAGCTAGTAAGAATATGACTATTTGGTACTTAACAATAAGGTCTCTGTGGTTCGATATCTTTCTTTATTACTTCGAGTATCCGTGCACTTGCAGAATACAATAAGTTTTTGAAAAACTTATTGTATCCCAACAAGTAGGTAGACAAAAAACTTATTTCTGATGTCGCAGCCAAACTCGTTATTTGGCGTACAGGGACTTTGTCACTCCCTGACACAGCTCCAAAAACTTGTTATGTCACCAATCTTGTTGTGTCCACAAGTGCACGGATACTCGAAGTAATAAATAGATATCGAACCCACAGAGACCTTGTTTGCTGAGTACTGAATAATTGATTTCTTGTTATCTAGGTGAATCAAAAGTATGCAAGTGAGCAATAGAAAACTAAAACAGAAATACCAGAGAGAGAAGACTGGGACTTAGGGTTTAATTCACTTTAAATTCTATGACGAGATGTAAATAGAGATTCGTCAGTTTAATTTTATCATGGTAAAGATATAATTTACTTCATAAAAGGATTATCTCACTTTCGTGCAGACAATCATGCAGGGATCAATCCTCACTTTTGCGCAAGATCTATCCCAACGCTGAGAATAAGCAAACCATCAAACAAAGAACTCAAGGATCACTTTCGTGCATCCGAATTCTAAGTTGATTATCACAAGTGGAATCTCAATGATCACTTTCGTGCATCCGAGTCTCAACACAAGTTTTACTCATGGTTCTCCAACATTCCGATCTTTGCTTTCGCATAAGATCTCCACATTTGACAACTCGACTCAATCCTAGATTCATATTATTATCATGACAATTTGACTACAAAAATCAAACAATTAAAACTAACCTAATTTCTTAAAGAAAGCTCCTCACATGCAATTCTAGGGTTCTGAGTTCTCAAGCAAGTCACCTTTCGGTCCTTATTATGAGATCTCTAAAACATGAATAATACTATGAATCTATGGAGAATCAAAAGTATAATTATCACATGAGTAAAATTATTATGCTAAAATTATACATGACGAAATAGTGGAAAAAGAATCATCTAGTCATTAAGAATTAAAGGGAATTACTCCCCCATGTCCCATAAAAGTTTAAGCTAGTATAGTGTAGGAGTTACAATAATCCATGGTTTCAAAATATCAAAAATCAAAGAGAAAGGAGATTTTAAGAGAACACACCACGGCTGTAATAAATTACAGTCGAAATTTGCATAAGGGCGTCGATGAACAGTGTCGGCGCTTCTCTTTTCTTCGATTTCTCCTCCATCTCCTTTTGCTCTGAAACTTCAGGAGCACCTTCTCCTCCTCTATGCGCAGCTTCCACTCAAATTTCACGGCTGGAGATGCGCTGTATGCTTCCCGGTGGTGAAACCCTTGGCGGCTGCGTGGAACTCGATTTCTCCCTCTATGGTGGACGAAATTTAGAGCTTTTGGTCTTCTCCTCTTCGTCTCGGCGAAAGCTCTCCTTCTTTTTACTGCTTTGACTTTTGAGGCCTGGATTATCCGCAATCATCTCCGGAAAAACCAGGCTTCAAACCTAACCATGGAATCGTGTTCAAAGATAGAATTACGACAATGTAATATTTTACGGCACTACTGTAAAATCGATCGACTTCTCTGGTCCAAAATCTCTAGCAAATACAGCACCGTAATATAGGTTACGGCGGTGCCGTAAAATTGGCTGAACTCTCTGGTCGAAAAGTGTCTGGAAATTACGGCCTGTAAAATGGTTTATGGCAGTGCTATAATTTTCGCGAATGTCTCTAGTCTGAAGGCGCTGCAGATTACCGCCCATGTAAATTCTTATGGCAATGCCGTAATTTTCAGGAAACTTTTTAATGAAAAACCCCCCAAATTGTGGCAGCGCTCTGATATTACGGCAGCGTACGAAAATACGGTACTGTAATATAGATTACGGCCCTGCCGTATTTTGGTTCTTAGCTCCAATTATCTTGAAATTTGACGTGTGATCTTCTCTTGATGTTGTGAATTCATCCATGCATTTGGGTTACTTGAAATCGCTTGAAAATCATATCTTTTTGCCTGAAAATCATTAAAAACCAAAAAAAGTATAGATTCTGCAAATATTGATGTAAAAGGCATAAAAATAAGCAAAGTCTATGAATATGATACAAAAACACCAATGAAATGGCACTAAATTTACTATAAATTTTGGTGTCATCAAACACATAAGGCTCAAACTTTTCTTTCCTCAAGCAAAAACTAAAATTTTTCAAAATTTGTTCATAGGCATAGACTTTCTCTTGAAAAATAAATTTCTACATACAATCACTAATAAAAAATTTTGATCAATTAACTCATAAAATTTTAAATAGACATATCATCTATTGAATTCAATTCTCAAGATCCACAACTTTATTAAATAAAACTTTACAACTTGTACAAAAAATAGAATCTCAATTTCATGGCTTCACCTAATTTTCAATTTAAATCTATCATGCTTTTGTTTACAGGAATGAGATATCCAAAATCTTTTTCCACTCAAAATTTTCTTTTCTTTATTTTTTTGCTCTTTTTTTTTTGGATGGCATGTACCCACATGGATACACCCTTTTTATCATTCACATTCTCTAATTCGATTACCACCTTTTTTCTCTAGTGAAGAAATTAGAGTACACTTGACCACATAGTTAGTGTAATATAACTCATGTCTTTTCAGTAGAAAGAATTTTACCAAAGACAGTGGAGTTAATGTGAATTGATTCCTCTCATCATTTTTCTTTTTCAGACTTCAACCCATGTCCTTTGGTACTACTGTCAATTTTACGCAGTGCCAAGTAGGGGAGTGATTTACTATTTTTTTGGATTCTGGATATTTCTTCCCAACAAATAGCAAAATAAATCAAACATCAATTAGACTAATAAAGTGATATCAATTCAAGAATCATACTCATATGCTGATTTTATTCAAAAAGTAGCTTTACTTTCAAATTAAATTTCCCAAATAACATATCTCCCTAAAATTTCACTCATCAACCAAAGAAAAACTTCAAAAGTAGATATGCATAAGAGAAATAAATTCGGCATGATAGGTCTAGACTTATTCATCATTATCAATAAGAGTCAAACAAATCATCAACATTATATCCAAAATAGATCAAAGCCACGAATTAATCACAATGAGATGTAGTAATGTTGGTCATAGAGGTTTGAAGAAATTATCTTTCTCAAAAGATAATGGAATATTGATAAGACAAGGAAAATAGAATGCAAAGTAGTAGGGAAAGTGATACTCACAAAGTTTTATTTTTCGCCATCGCAGATTTAACCTCCTTCATATCTCATTCTCTTTCTTCTTTCTCTCTCCTTTTGCGCAAAATTCAATTTTCCTACAAAAAGAGAGGAAACTTTAATTCTGAAAACAAACTAAAATAAAAGTAACTAAACTAAGCAAGAGTGCTTGGGTTGCCTCCCAAGAAGCGCTAGTTTAAAGGTCATTAACTCGACCGTTCGGTACTCGGATTTGATCGTGGCTCATCAAGGTAAAAACTTTCCTTTTCTCCAATATACTCTTCTTGATAATAATGCTTCAATCTCTGACCATTAACCTTAAATTCTCCAGTTTCCTCACTCCATATGTCTACAGCTCCGTAAGGATAGACTTTCTTTACCTGAAAATAACCAGACCATAGAGACTTAAGCTTTCCAAGGAAAAGTCTCAATCTATAATTGAACAAAAGAACAAAGTCACCTAGTTGGAAGTCTTTTCGGTAAATATGTTGATCATGCAATCTTTTATTCCTCTCTTTGTAAATTCTTGTGTTTTCATATGCAGAGAGCCGGATCTCATCTAGCTCATTTAATTGTAACCTCTGTTTTTCACCCGCGTTCTTCAAGTCAAAATTCAGCTTCTTGATTGCCCAAAACGCCTTATGCTGAGCTCTATAGGAAGGTGACATGATTTTTCATAAATCAATTGAAAAGGAGACATACCTATGGGTGTCTTAAAAGCAGTCTTGTATGCCCACAATGCATCATCAAGTTTGATTGCCCAGTCTTTTCTAGTGCGTGACACTGTCTTTTCCAAAATTCCTTTGATTTCTCTGTTTGATACTTCAACTTGACCACTCGTTTGGGGGTAATAATGTGTTGCAACCCTATGATTTACCCCATACTTCCTGAGCATGGATGAGAACTTGTGTTCTATGAAATGCGAGCCTCCATCGCTGATTACTGCTCGTGGTGTCCCGTACTATGGAAAGATAATTTTTTTGAACAGTTTAACTACAACTCTGGAATCATTTGTAGGGGAAGCAAGAGCTTCAACCCATTTTTAAATATAATCTACTGCTACAAGAATGTACTTGTTACCTCCAGAAGATGGGAAAAGTCTCTTGAAGTCGACTCCCCAAACATCAAATATTTCAACTTCAAGAATATTGGACAGTGGCATCTCATGTCTTCTGTTAATGTTCCCTGTATTTTGACATCTATCACTAGACAATATAAAATCTCTAGCATCTTTGAACATTGTGGGCCAATAAAATCCTGATTGTAACACCTTAAAAGTAGTCTTCTCAGTACCATAAGAGGATCCATGACATTGAAGCAATATATCTGCAACTTTTTCTTCAGGTACCCATCTTCTAAAAATGCCATCTACATATCTTCTAAACACATAAGGCTCATCCCAAAAATAGTATTTCACCTCAGCTAAAAATTTCTTCCTTTTTTGGTAGCTCAAATCAGGAGGAAAAATATTGGCTACAAGATAATTCACTATATCAGCATACCAGGAGGCTCTGAGTTGTTCAATGGCTAAGAGCTGCTCTTCAGGGAATGAATCATTGATCTCATCATTCTTTTCAGTATCTACCACTATCCTTGAAAGATGATCTGCAACAAGGTTTTCTGATCCCTTTTTGTCTTTAATCTCCAGATCAAATTTTTGCAAAAGTAAAATCCATCTGAGTAATCGTGGTTTAGTTTCCTTTTCTGCATTAAGTACCTAACAGCTGTATGGTCAGTGTACACTACCACTTTGGAGTTAATTAAGTATGATCTAAATTTATCAAAGGCAAATACTACAGCTAAAAGTTCCTTCTCAGTGGTAGTGTAATTCCTCTATGTCTCGTCCAAGGTCCTATTAGCATAATGGATAACGTGAGGCTTTTTGTCTTTCCTTTATCCTAGAACCGCTCCAATTGCATAATTGCTGGCATCACACATGAGTTCAAAGGGTAAATCCTAATTTGCAGGCTGAATGATAGGTGTTGAAACCAAAGCCTTCTTTAGTTCCTGAAAAGCAGATAAACAATCTTCATCAAAAGAAAATTTTACATCTTTACAAAGTGAATTTGTAAGAGGTCTAGCAAGCTTAGAGAAATCTTTGATGAATCACCGGTAGAATCCTACATGTCCTAGAAAGCTTCGGACCTCCTTCACTGTGGTGGGTGGTTCCAATTTCTCTATTACTTCAACTTTGGCCTTATCAACTTCAATTCCTCATTCTGAAATCAAGTGCCCCAAAACTATCCCTTGCCTAACCATGAAGTGACATTTTTCCCAATTAAGCACAAGGTTAGTTTCTTCACATCTATGTAAAACCCGAGATAAATTAGCCAAACAAACATCAAAAGAGGAACCGTAAATGGAGAAGTCATCCATAAATACATCCATAAAGTCTTCAATGAAATCAGAAAAGATAGCCATCATGCATTTTTGAAATGTAGCGGGTGCATTATGATGACACCGAAATTCATCGTGATTTCTATGCCATTTTATTGATATTTATATGTCATATTAATAGAATTTGCTTGTTTTTATGCCATATTTTATCAACATCTGCGGAATCTATACTCTTTTCTGTTTTTGATGATTTTCAAGTAAAAAAGCACTATTTTTAGGCATTTTCAAGCGAAATCAAATACATAGAAGGATTTCCATCATCAAGAGGAGGTCCCCAAGAAATTTCACAGAAAACGGAGCAAGTCAGAAAATTACGGCAGTGCTGTAATCCATTTTACGGTACCGTATTTTCAGACAGTACCGTAAAATCCGAGCCCTGCCGTATTTTGAAGAATTTTCGAACAGAAAGTTTTTCAAATTTTACGGCACCGCCGTAAACAATATTATGGTAACGTATTTTAGAACGCTTTAGAACAGAAACTTCGTTCAATATTACGGCACTACCGTAAGAAACTACACAAGCCGTAATTGCCAGACGTTCGCGAACAGAGAGTTTAGCCAATTTTATGGCCCTACCGTAAACCAGATTACGGTGCCGTAATTCCCGGACGACATCAAAGCAGAAGGCTCGAGCGATTTTACAGCAGTGCCGTAAACTATTCCACTACCGTAATTCCTATTCTGAACGCGACGCCCAGGTCAACCTCAACGCCCGAATCTTGCGGAAAGGATTTGGAGCGATCTAGAACTCCAAATTGGATATCGTAAGAAAGAAAAAGGGAGTTTTGGACGAGAGGAGCACGCACAGACGGAAAGCCCCAATTTTAATCCACTATCGAGGGAGAAATCGTCATCCACGCCGCAGCCTAGGGTTTCGCCACCATGCCCGATCCAGACGATCTCCAGCCGTGATTTTCATACTGAAGCTTCATCGGAAGGAGGAGACGATGTGCCAGAAGTTCCAGACAGAGAGGAGATCAATTGAAGGAGAAATCAAGGAAAGAAGCGGCACCGACACTATTCATCGCCTCAAATTGGAAATTACGGCTGTGAAATACTTCACAGCCGTGCTGTATTTTCTTAACTCTTCTTTTCCTTTGATTTTCGATCTTCTGAAACCATGGAATTCTGTAACTCCTTTACCATGATAGCTTAAACTACTTTTGGGACATGGGGGAGTAGTTCACTTAATTTCCAATGACTAGATAACTACTTTTTATATATTTCGTTGCGTTTAATCTTAGCATGATGATTTTGCTCATGTGATAATTGTGCTTAGACTCTCTATAATTCTATGTTATTAATTATGTTCTTAGAATTTTCGCTATTGACTGAAAGGTAATTGCTTGAGAATTTGGAACCCTTGAATTGCATGTTAGGAACCCTTCCTTAGGTTTGATCCAACTTGATCTGTTCTAGTAGAATTATTGTCATGATTATAATATGAATGTATAGATCGAGTCTATTTGTCAAACGTGGAGATCTTGCATGAAAGTGAGGATTGAAACGTTGGAGATCCATGAGTAATGTTGGGGTATGCCCTTAAGGCTAATGTTTGAGGCCTTGGGATTGTATCAGTATCATGTAATAAACTCTTATGTTTATAAAGGCATGGTTGTTATTCAGTTTGTT
>CM050440.1:33288211-33312379 GCA_027562315.1 Costus pulverulentus | reverse complement strand
AATTAAGGAGGCATTAATGAAGGGGGTTACACATTAATGGTAACCGTTTCTTTCATTTGATGAGCTCTATCTCCCTCACGGTTTCGAAGACAAGAGAGACGAGTTTTGGCTTGCACTCTCGAAGGGAGAAGGTGTTGACGAAAACAGGAACTCTCGGCCAAGCTATCATCTCCTCATCCCTTCCATTCGGCAAGGACACTTGAAGATCTTTGCTAGCACAAAGATCAACAAGAAGAAGCCATCTCACTTCTTGTGTGCGTCACTTGTGGAGAAGATCTCTCTTGGTCTTTGCTTCCAAGCCGCCTCCTTCTCATGGCCATGGTAACGCATCTTTCACTTGATGTTTAAGTTGATCATATGAATGTATAGCATGCGATCAAATGTGAAACCCTAATTCCGCTGCGAAAAACAAAGAAAGGTCACTTGCGCCCCCCTCTTGAAAGGGGTACTTACCTTAGGGTTTCTCGCTCCCCCTTGAAGGGGACCCTTACATGAAGCGTGCGGATGATTGCAGTCGGAGGAGGATTAGGGGTTGAAGAAGAGATCAGGGAAGAGGGAAGAAGGGAAAGCTAGGTGACACAAGCACCTCAGAGTGGAAAGGGATAGGAAACATCCAATTCCATTGGAAGACACAAAAAAACTACTTCATTTGATTCAAATCTACTATCGATTACAATGATCATCGTGATACATATAGAAGAATATTGGGAGAGACGTTGCTGCAGGGGAACGTTGTGATTTCCATTTTTGTTGAGGCTTCCACGTGAGGAGCTGGTGTAGACGTTGAAGCTTCCATTTTGGTTGAAGATAAACGTTGGCAGCAAGGAGACATTGGAGAACTGCCATTTTTGCATCGCTGAAGACGAGCGTTGGCTGCAAATGTGGGTTGGCAGCGTTGAGGTTGGGCTTGGAATATGGACTTGATTTGGCCTTGAAGAGTTTCTTATTTGGGCCCAATATGCAGCTTCATAGATTGGCGTGGATGCAGGCAACTTCTCGAGTTTGTGTGTCTTTAGTTTATTGATTGGTTGAAGTAATGCTCTTCCAATTATTGAGCTAGCTTTTAGGATTGAGCTTGCTAGTTTATTCACGAACTTCCGAGCCTTCATCTAGGGTAGTCGTATGCTCCACGTGTACCTTCGTGGCTCATGGTCTCTGCCCCCATCACCGTGGCTTTAACTGAGGAATATAGTGATGTTATTCAAAATAGGTTACCACCAAAATTGAATGATCCAGGTAGTTTTTCTATCCCATGTTTTATTTGTAGTATGGCCTTCGACCGAGCCTTATGTGATCTAGGGGCTAGTGTAAGTCTTATGCCTTTGTCTGTGTGCAGGAAATTGGACATGGGAGCTCCTAAGCTGACTACAATTTCTTTGCAGCTCGCTGATCGATCGGTAAAATATCCAGTGAGTATTCTAGAGGATGTTCCTATTTAAGTTGGTAAATACTCCATACCTGCTGATTTTGTGGTACTTGAAATGGTAGAGGATGCCAAGATTCCTATTATTTTGGGTAGGTCGTTCTTAGCCACTACTGGAGCCCTTATTGATGTACGGAACGATAGACTTGCTTTAAGAATTGGCAATGATAAGATTGAGTTTGATTTGAATAATTCATTGAAAAAACCTGCATATACTAGTTCTTGTTGCACTATTCATGCCACTGATGACACAGTTTATGATGTTAGTTGTTTGTTTGATGATTTTTCTGCTGATATTTCTTTTTCTGATTCTTTTTCTGATACCTTGAAAAATTCTTTTGAAAAAATTGATAATTCTGGTTTTGAGAATGATTTTGATGAATTCGATGATGAAAAACATGATATTTTAGATTGTGCTACTTTTAATAATGAAAGTGAAAAGATCCCTAAAGTTGAGTTGAAAGTTTTACCTAATAATCTTAGATATGAATTTCTTGGTCCTAACTCCACCTACCCTGTGATTGTGGATGCTAAATTAGATGCCAGGGAAACTGATCTAATCTTGAAGGAGCTAAAAATTCATAGAAAGGTAATTGGGTATTTCATTGATGACTTAAAAGGGATTAATCCTTCTTTTTGTATGCACAAGATTCACATGGAGGATGAGCACAAACCGCATGTAGATTTTCAGAGAAGGCTCAACCCGTCTATGAAGGAAGTGGTGAAGAAGGAAGTACTAAAATTGCTAGATGCAGGTATTATCTACCCTATCTCAGATAGTAAGTGGGTGAGTCCTGTACACTGTGTTCCAAAGAAGGGAGGTGTCACTGTAATGAAAAATAAAGATAATGAATTGATACATGTTAGAAATGTCACTAGTTGGCGTATGCGTATTGGTTATAGAAAATTAAATGTTGCCACTAGGAAAGATCATTTTCCCTTACCTTTCATTGATCAAATGGTGGAGAGACTTGCCAAACACTCTCACTTTTGTTTTCTTGATGGGTATTCCGGATTTTTTCAGATTCCTATTCATCCTGATGATCAGGATAAAACCACTTTTATATGTCCTTATGGTACTTTTGCTTATAGAAGAATGCCCTTTGGTTTATGCAGTGCACCTGCCACTTTTCAAAGGTGTATGATGGCAATTTTTTTTGAATTTATTGAAGACTTCATAGATATTTTTATGGATGATTTCTCTGTCTATGGTTTCTCTTTTGATGACTGCTTCTCTAATCTCTCTAGAGTTTTACAGAGATGTGAAGAGACTAACCTTGTCTTAAATTGGGAAAAGTGTCACTTTATGGTTCGATAGGGGATAGTTTTGGGCCATCTTGTTTCAGAAAGAGGGATTGAAGTGGACAAGGCCAAGATAGAAGTGATTGAGAAGTTAGCACCACCCACCACTGTCAAGGAGATCAGGAGCTTTTTGGGACATGCAGGGTTTTACAGGAGATTCATCAGGGACTTCTCTAAACTTGCTAAACCTTTAACTGATTTACTTTGTAAAGACGCCAAATTCTGTTTTGATGAGAAATGTCTGTTTGCTTTTCAGGAGTTAAAGAAAGCTTTGGTTTCAGAACCCATCATTCAGCCCCCAAATTGGAACTTGCCCTTTGAACTCATGTGCGACGCCAGTGATTATGCAGTGGGAGCAGTCTTGGGACAGAGAAAAGATAAGAAACCTCATGTTATTCACTATGCCAGCAAGACTTTGGATGAGACACAGAAAAATTACACCATCACAGAGAAAGAACTATTGGCCATAGTATTTGCTTTTGATAAATTTAAGTCATACTTAATTAACTCCAAAGTGCTAGTGTACACTGACCATGCAGCTGTGAAATACTTAATACAGAAAAAAGATAGCAAACCACGATTACTCAGATGGATTTTACTTATGCAAGAATTTGATTTGGAGATTACAGACAAAAAGGGATCAGAAAACCTTGTTGCAGATCATCTCTCAAGAATAATGGTAGACACTGAAAAGAATAATGAGATCAACGACTCCTTCCCTAAAGAACAGCTTTTAACCATTGAACAGATCAGAGCTCCCTAGTATGCTGATATAGTAAATTACCTTATTGCTAATGTTTTTCCTCCTGATTTGAACTACCAAAAAAGGAAGGAGTTCTTGGCTGAGGTAAAACACTATTTTTGGGATGAGCCTTATGTATTTAGAAGATGTACAGATGGTATTTTTAGAAGATGTGTACCTGAAGAAGAAATCACAGATATTTTGTGCCAATGTCATGGATCTTCTTATGGTGGTCATGCCGGTACTAAAAAGACTGTTTATAAAGTGTTACAATCAGGATTTTATTGGCCTACCATTTTCAAAGATGCTAGAAACTTTGTGTTATCTTGTGATAGATGTCAAAGAACGGGGAACATTAGTAGAAAACATGAGATGCCACTGTCCAACATTCTTGAAGTTGAAATATTTGATGTTTGGGGGATAGACTTTATGGGACCTTTCCCATCTTCAGGAGGTAACAAGTACATTCTGATAGCAGTTGACTATGTTTCAAAATGGGTTGAAGCTCTTGCTTCACCGACCAATGATTCAAGAGTTGCTGCTAAATTTTTCAAAAAGATCATATTTCCATGGTATGGGACCCCGCGGGTAGTAATCAATGATGGAGGCTCACATTTCATAGAACGCAAATTTTCAGCCTTAGAAAATATGGAGTGAATCATAGAGTGACAACACCTTATCATCCTCAAACAAGTGGGCAAGTGGAAATAGCAAACAGAGAAATCAAGGGAATTTTAGAAAAGACCGTGTCAAGCACTAGGAAAGATTGGGCATTCAAACTTGATAATGCCTTGTGGGCATACCGGGCTACTTTCAAAACACCAATAGGTATGTCTCCGTTTCAATTGATTTAAGGAAAATCATGTCACCTGCCTGTGGAACTTGAACACAAAGCATACTAGGCAATCAAGATGCTGAATTTTGATTTAAAGAGTGCAGGGCAAAAACGAAAATTACAATTGAATGAGCTAGATGAGATTAGACTCTCTGCATATGAGAATGCAAAAATTTACAAGGAGAGTACAAAAAGTTGGCACGATCGACATATTTTCAGCAGAGAATTCCAACCAGGTGACTTTGTTCTTTTATTCAATTCTAGATTGAGACTTTTTCCTAGAAAACTTAAGTCTCGATGGTTTGGTCCTTTTCAGGTAAAGAAAGCTTATCCTTACGGAGCCGTGGATGTATGGAGTGAAGAAACAAGAGAATTCAAGGTTAATGGTCAGAGACTTAAGCACTATTATCAAGAAGAGCTAATTGAAGAAAAAGAGAGTTTTTATTTAGATGAACCACGATCAAGTATGAGTGTTAAAGGGTCAAGCTAAAGACTTTTAAATTAGCGCCTCTTGGGAGGCAACCCAAGCTTTCTAACTTTAGTTCACTTCCTTTTATTTACTTTTATCTTAGTTTTATCTTAGAATTAATTTTTATTTCTAAAAAAGAAGCACGGAGAAGAGAAGAAAAAGAAAACTCGGCACAAAAGGTTTTGTAAGTATCCTGTCCCGTTCACCTTTTGGGTTTCATCATTGACTCATGTTTTTGTGTCTACCACCACTACTTCATCTACATGATAATCTTTTAATTTAGATGATTGATTTGTGGCCTTGATCTACCTTTGGGATTATCGTATATGGCTTGATTGATGTTTGATGTTGATGAGTGAATCCAAAATTGAGATTAGAATAAGGTCTATCATGTCAAATTTATTTCTCTTATACATATCTACTTTTGAAATTATTCATTGGTTGAGGAGTAAAATTTTAGGGAGATATGTTGTTTGAAAATTTGATTTAAAAAGTGAAACTACTTCTTGAATAAAATCAGCATATGAGTATGAATACTTGAATTGATATTGATTGACTAGTCTAATTGAGGTTTTATTTATTTTACTATTTGTTGGGAAAAAGAATTCAAAATCCACAAAAATAGTGAGAGACTCCCCTACTTGGCACTGTGTAAAATTGACAGTGGTACCAAACGACATGGGTTGAAGTCTAAAAAGAAATAAGAGGAATCTATTCACATTAATTCCGCTATCTTTGGTAAAGATTCTCAATACTAAAAAGACATGAGTTCTATTACACTGACTATGTGGTCTGTTTACTCCGATTTCGTCACCAGAAAAAAGGTGGTAATCGAATTAGAGAATATGATTGATGCAAAAAGAAACAAAAAGTATGTATCTATGTAGATACATACCACCCAAAAACAAAAAGAAAAAGAAAAATATGAGTGGAAAAAGATTTTGGATATCCTATTCCTGTAAGCAAAAGTATGATAAACCTAAACTGAAAATTGGATAAAGTCTTGAAATTGAAATTCTTTCTTTTATGCAAGTTGCGAAGTTTTATTTGACTAAGTTGTGATTCTTCAGAATTAGATTTAGAAGACGATATATCTGTTTTAAAAATTTATGATGCAATTAATGAATAATTTTCATTGGTGATTGTATGTTAGAAATTTATTTTCCATGAGAAAGTCTGTGCCTATGATCAATTTTTGAATTTTCTTGGTTTTTTCTTGACGACAAGCAAAGTTTGAGCCTTATGTGTTTGATGACACCGAAATTCATCGTGATTTCTATGCCACTTTATTGATATTTATATGTCATATTCATTGACTTTGCTTGTTTTTATGCCATATTTTATCAATATCTGCGGAATCTACACTCTTTTCTGTTTTTGATGATTTTCAGGTAAAAAGGCACTATTTTTAGGCATTTTCAAGCGAAATCAAATACATAGAAGGATTCTCATCATCAAGAGGAGGTCACCCAAGAAATTTCATGCAAAACGGAGCAAGTCAGCAAATTACGGCAGTGCCATAATCCATTTTACGTTACCGTATTTTCAGACAGTACCGTAAAATCTGAGCCCTGCCGTATTTTGAAGAATTTTCGAACAGAAAGTTTTTCAAATTTTACGGCACTGCCGTAAACAATATTACGGTACCATATTTTAGAATGCTTCAGAACAGAAACTTCGCTCAATATTACGGCACTACCGTAAGAAACTACACGGGCCGTAATTGCTAGACATTCGCGAACAAAGAGTTCAGTCGATTTTATGGCACTACCGTAAACCAGATTACGGTGCTGTAATTCCCGGATGACATCAGAACAAAAGGCTCGAGCGATTTTACGGTAGTGCCGTAAACTATTCCACTGTCGTAATTCCTGTTCTGAACGTGACGCCCAGGTCAACCTCAATGCCCGAATCTTGCGGAGAGGATTTGGAGCGATCCAGAACTCTAAATTGGATATCGTAAGAAAGAAAAAAGGGAGTTTTGGATGAGAGGAGCACGCACAGATGGAAAGCCCCAATTTTAATCCACTATTGAGGGAGAAATCGTCATCCACGCCGCCGCCTAGCGTTTCGCCACCGTGCCCGATCCAGACGATCTCCGGCCGTGATTTTCATACTGAAGCTTCATCGGAAGGAGGAGACGACGTGCCAGAAGTTCTAGATAGAGAGGAGATCAATTGAAGGAGAGATCAAGGAAAGAAGAGGCGCCGACACTGTTCATCGCCTCAAATTGGAAATTACGACTGTGAAATACTCAAATTGGAAATTACGACTGTGAAATACTTCACAGCCGTGTTGCATTTTCTTAACTCTTCTTTTCCTTTGATTTTCGATCTTCTGAAACCATGGAATTCTATAACTCCTTTACCACGATAGCTTAAATTACTCTTGGGACATGGGGGAGTAGTTCACTTAATTTCCAATGACTAGATAACTACTTTTTATATATTTCGTTGCGTTTAATCTTAGCATGATGATTTTGCTCATGTGATAATTGTGCTTAGACTCTCTATAAGTCCATGTTATTAATTATGTTCTTAGAATTTTTGCTATTGACTAAAAGGTAATTACTTGAGAATTTAGAACCCCAGAATTGCATGTTAGGAACCCTTCCTTAGGTTCGATCCAACTTGATCTATTCTAGTAGAATTATTGCCATGATTATAACATGAATCTATAAATCGAGTCTATTTGTCAAACATGGAGATCTTGCACGAAAGTGAGGATTGGAACGTTGGAGATCCATGAGTAAAACTAGTGTCGAGGCTCGGATGCACGAAAGTGATCATTGAGTTTCCGCTAGAGATTATCAACCTAGAATTCGGATGCATGAAAGTGATCCTTGAGTTCATAGATTGATAATTTACTTATCTTCAACGTTGAGACAAATCTTGCGCGAATGCGAAGATAAATCCATGCATGATTGTTTGCACGAGAGTGAAACAATCCTTTTATTAGATAAATTGTATCTTCATCATGATAAAATTAAACTGACAAAATCCTTATTCATATCTAGTCATAAAAGTTAAGTGAACGAAACCATAGTCCCAGCTTTCTCTCCAACAATTTTCTTTCGTGTGTTTGCGATATTTGCTTAACTTTCATTCAATTGCCTAGATAGTGAAAAATCAATTATTCACTACTCAACAACATAGGTCCCTGTGGATTCGATACTTTCTTTATTACTTCGTGTACCCGTGCACTTGCGGGATAACAATAAGTTTTTGGCGCCGTTACCAGGGATTAGTCCAAAGTATACGCGTGCCAAACTTGTAGTGTTACCTTGCGGAACATCACATTGCATAAACCAAATGGCATTCTCCTATATGCAAAAGTTCCATACAAGCATGTGAAAGTGGTTTTATCTTGATCATCAGGATGTATAGGAATTTGAAAAAAACCAGAATATCCATCTAAAAAGCAAAAGTGAGAATGGTTTGCCAATCTTTCAACCATCTGATGAATGAAAGGTAAAGGGAAATGGTCTTTCCTAGTGGCAACATTCTGTTTTTTATAGTCTATGCATATGCGCAAACTAGTAATAGTTCTAACAGGAATCAATTCATTATCTTTGTTTTTCATGACAGTTACCCCCCCCCCCCTTTCTTAGGAACATAATGTACAGGACTTACCCATTTGCTATCAGATATAGGATAGATAATACCTGCATCTAGTAATTTCAGAACCTCTTTCTTTACAACTTCTTTCATGGAGGGGTTTAGACTTCTTTGAAAATTTGCATGTGGCTTGTGCTCCTCTTCCATCAAGATCATGTGCATACAAAAAGAGGGGTTAATTCCTTTCAAGTCATTAATTGAGTACCCAATCACCTTTTTATGAATTCTTAATTCCTTGAGAAGCAAATCCGTCTCCCTTTTCCCTAGCTGTGCATCAACAATAACAGGGTAAGTGGAATCAGGACCAAGAAATTCATAACGAATGTTATCAGGTAAAGCCTTAAGTTCTATTTTTGGAGCCTTTCCTTCTTCACTCTTTTCATTGTCACAAGCACTGCAATTTGATAATTCATCAGTCATAGATTTTGTTTTTTCAAGAGCAAAGTCTAAATCGGTGTTACATTCATTGGGTTAAAAAAAATCATTAAGATTATAGGCAATGTCATCTATATCATGTATACTACAACAAGATTCAGAATTTGAAGGGTTTTTCATGGCTTCATGCAAGTCATACTCAATTCTTTCATCCCCAAGTCATACAAGATTCAAAATTTGAAGGGTTTTTCTTGGCTTCATGTAAGTCCAATCTCCTGCAAATAGACAATGGCATTAGGCTCACACTAGCACCCAAATCACATAAGGCTTGGTTAAAAGCCATTCTTCCAATAAAACAAGGGATAGAGAAACTACTTGGATCTCTCAATTTGGGTGGCACTTTGTTTTGGATAACAGCACTACATTCCTCAGTTAAAGCCATAGTGCCATAGTCCTCTATTTTTCTCTTATTATACAATATTTCTTTTAAAAATTTAGCATATGTTGGCATTTGAGATAAAACTTCAGTAAATGGAATGTTAATGTAAAGCTTTTTCAAAATATCTAAAAATCACTCAAATTGTTTTTCTAATTTTTCTGGGTTTTTGGGAATGTCCAGCGACCGCCTCATCATAGATCCTGGGTTCATCCTCAATGATGAAGATCCCGTCGTATTGGGTCGGCAGCGACCCGTACCTCTCAAGTGCACAACGAATCCTCCCAGGCCTACGCAGGGCCTGTGTCTGAGCCTCCAGTTGCCCAGCAATCGGTGCAGGTGGCTCAGGTTCTACCTCAGTGTCTTGTGGTTGCACTTGGACCTCGTCCAAGTCAAACTTTCTCCCATTGACTTCTTTCATGAGAAATTCTTTCTCTAGAAAGACAGCAGCTCGAGCAACAAAAATTTTGTTCTCATTGGGAATATAGAAGAAATATCCCTTAGTTTCCTTAGGATACCCCCACAAACACGCATTTATCAGATCTGGGTTCTAGCTTGCTAGAATCCTGACGTTTGACATAAGCCTCACATCCCTAGACTCTAATAAAAGAGAGATTCGGTCGTCTCCCACTCCATACCACGTACGGAATCTTGGAGACACTCTTAGATGGAACATTATTTAGTATGAGAGAATCTGTCTCAAGTGCATGGCCCCAAAACGAGGGAGGTAGAGTTGCATGACTCATTGTAGATCGAACCATGTCCAACAAGGTTCGATTTCTCCTTTCAGACACCCCTTTCCATTGAGGTATTCCAGGAGGAGTGAGTTGGGATAGAATCCCACACTCTCTAAGATAGTCAAAGAACTCACCGCTCAGGTACTCTCCACCACGATCTGATCGAAGAGCCTTAATAGATCTACCAAGTTGGTTCTCTACTTCATGTCTGAACTCCTTAAATTTCTCAAAGGATTCGGACTTATGTCTCATCAAATAGACATAACTGTATCTACTGAAGTCATCAGCAAATGTGATGAAGTAGTTGTACCCTCCTCTGGCTTGTTTACTGAATGGCCCACACACATCACTATGTATGAGATCCAACAAACCTCCTGCCCTCTCACCAATCTTGGTGAAGGGTGCTTTTGTCATTGTCCCTAATAAACAAGGCTCGCAAGTATCAAACCCCTCCAAGGAGGTTGAATCAGACAATCCATTTGCATGGAATTGTTGAATGCGATTCTTGTTTATATGGGCTAATCGACAATGCCAAAGGTACGCACCAACTGAACTACTCAGTTTGATCCTTTTGTGATTTATGTTACATATAGAGTTATCCATGTCTAAGACATATAATCAATTGCACAAGGTACCCTTCCCATAAAACACATTTGCAAATGAAAAAGAACAAGAGTCCTCTTTTATTTCAAATTTAAATCCTTTCCTTGCCAAGCAAGGAATAGATACAATGTTTTTGGTAAGAGAAGGTACATAATAGCAATTAATTAACTCTAGTTGAAGTCCATAAGGCAGGGAGAGCGTCAAAAGTCTTACGGCAACAGCAGCAACCTGTGCTCTGTTTCCAACAACGTAGGTTAATCTCTCTAGGCTGCACCGCTCTACTTTTCTTGAGCTCCTGCATATTTGTACAAATATGAGCTTCGCATGCGGTATCCAATTCCCATGACATAGAAGTAGAAAGGTTGACTTCGGTAACATAAATACCTGAGCCAGAAGACGAAGCCCAACTTCTCTTCTCCTCGTTCTGAAATCGCACCATGTCCTTCAACATGTGAGGTGGCCCTCCACATGAATAACACCTGTCATTCCTAATCCATTCCATCTTTAGTTTCAGCTCCTTGGTCAAACCTTTCAGCTCACCACACTGAATGACTACTGTAGGAGGGTTGAGCTCAACCAATTCATTAAAGAGCCGTCTTAGGTTAGAAATAATCTCAAAGGCATTCTTAGATTCATATTGCCCTCTAAATTCAGGTGACATGTTGGTAGCATCAAATTAGCAACCTCCAAAGTATCAGTCTGATGCTTATCAAAAGCATTCTTCTCAGCCACTAAGTATCAGTTTTATCTTTTGTCTAACATTATAGGCATGCAATCCTATAGTGATAACAAACTGATAAAACACATCCAGGCATGCTTTAGCAGATATCGAAAGCAGTAAACAAGCGATGTGGTCATAGCCTAATCATCTCAAAGGCATTCTTAGATTCATATTGCCCTATAAATTCAGGTGACATGTTGGTAGCATCAAATTAGCAACCTCCAAAGTATCAGTCTGATGCTTATCAAAAGCATTCTTCTCAGCCACTAAGGCCGAGCATGGAAGTGGCTCTGGAATAGGCTGCTCAAGGACATAGAGCTTCCTCTCGAGCTTAAGGATAATCCTCAAGTTCCGATACCTGTCCATCAAGTTGGATCCAAACAACTTGTCCTTTTCTAGGATAGATCGCAGTGACCATCTGCTATTGTTCGTAGCCATTGATTTACAACAATCAACATAGCAGATTAGTACTACTTCAAATCATTTAATCTGGACTTGCATTAAATGATCATGGCTCCCACTATTTTAATCGAATTGACAACCCATAAAGTCAATCGGGAAATCCGAGATTTCCTAGTGAGATGGGAATCTTATTCCACATGAAGCTTCGCGTCCCACGAAGGTGGAATGAGATGCACAAAGCGACCCATGCTTCTTAAGGTGGGCACGCCGGCCGATTGCACCCAGGCAATTCCCCTTCTCAAGACAGTTCAAGCATTTAGTGCCCAGCTAGGGCTGGAACAACACAAAACCTTAACCTCTCAAGGCTGCCTCTAGAGTTCCATCATGTGGCCACCACATATGAAAAACCAGTTAAGTCTCTCCTGACCATTATGCCTAGGGCCAACGAGTTTCCTTGCGAAGGCACGCCCAGATTTTTAACTGGACTGGGGAAACCATTGCCACCACACGGCTTCTAAAGATAAGTGGGTGTGTCCCACAAGAGTGGGAAACTGTGCACAATACCACTGATCGATAGCTTGACAAGGGCTACGCATCAGAAGGCTACAGACTTGATATTATTTTGAGGATTTTTAAGGTCTCATAATCTCAGTTTTATCTTTTGTCTAACATTACAGGCATGCAATCCTATAGTGATAACAAACTGATAAAACACATCCAGGCATGCTTTAGCAGATATCAAAAGCAGTAAACAAGCGATGTGGTCATAGCCTAATCAACACATTGAACCATCACATGCCAAAGGATGTTCAATGCTTGACCTTGGTGACAAGCCTCGACAAGACCTAACCTAGCCGCCACTAAGCTCTATCTTCAAGTGCGGCTCCAAGGTCCTCCACACCAAGGCATAGCACACAAACCATAAGGTTCGGCCAAGACATTGATGGCTCCTCCATACAAGATGCGCCATCATGCCTGTGGCAAGTGAGATAGCTCACCAACCCTACGGTTCGGCCAATCCCTTACTTGCGCCACCATGCAAGATGCACCATCATGGTTGATGTGCCAAGATGCAAGCTCCATGAGGGATGCGTCCCTAATCTTCTTTGTGCGTTTACAAAACAAAAAGAAAAAGGCAGCACGCAGGCCTCACATAATTACATCACAGGCATACAAGGGGCTTGACTATAACCACAACACGATACACAATCATCTCATGCTTTTCTATATGCTCAAGAAAACATAAAACTTCAGTTTTAGTTTATTAGAAAACATGTCTTTCAACATCAACGTCCGTTCACAAATCTAGGATTTTTTGTTTCTCTTGGGAGTCTACAAGTGGCACATGCATGCTCCAAGCACGCTTGCCGCCTACCCTTGCAATCCTTAACTTGCCAAGAAGTCCCACATAATAGGTCTATCCTACATGCGTGGGGAGAACTTAATTCTCTAACATATGGGTCTATCCCACCATGTGAAGAAAGCGAAAAACCAAAGAGATCGAATAGATGTTAGGAACGGAAAACTTATCATTTTTCTTACCTAGAAAAATCCATGCGCATATGCAAATTTTCAAAAAATTTCAGATGGCATGTGACCATACATTCAAAGCATAAAACACCGTTCGAGTTCGCAAGTCGCTCTGATACCACTGTTGGGAAACCCCGGGGATTTTAAAATTTTATAGACAAGCACAGTGGAAGCAATCCCAGAAACAGGCCAGTCCCAAAAACCCAGAAGATCGAGTCTTGCGAGGAGATCGACACGGTGAGTAGGAGATGATACCTTGATGCAAATTAAGTGATGCGATGCAGGCGCCCAAATGTGCGCCCTCTGCAGTCTCGCACACAGCCGAACCTCGAATCCTCTTCTTCCACGCCCGGTGCTAGCCTCGGGAAGAAGATCCACGCCTTTGGGAGACTTCCTCAATCACTTGCGCCAACTCCAGAGGAGATGCCAAGGAGAGGAGGTGGAGCTTAGTCGGAGTCCAACTCTTGAAGCACTCCACCAAGATCCGAACTAGAATCAACCGAAGCCAAAGTCCAACTTTGGAGAGGAGGGCGCCAAGGAACTTCCAAAGTTCCGAACTCACTAAAGGGAAGAGGAGAGGCAATGGGCGAACATCCCTCTCCCTCTTTCCAGGAGTGGCGACAAAGGGGCCAAGGGGGCAAGAGTTCAAGAGTTGTGACGAGGGGGGAGGAAGGGGGCTTATATACCCATGAATAGGTGCACCTCTTCACTAGTGAAGAGGCACACCTCTTCAAGAGGTAAAACCCATTTCGCCCACTCCAAGTGCCATGCGCCCAAGTACATTCACCCACTCCAAGTGAGAAGCTCCAAGCTTCTCACCTTAAGAAGATGTCCAACTTGGATTTGTCCACCTCAAGGAAATGCGCCAAGCTCACTCCAAGTAGCTTGCGCCATTCCATTTGGCCCATTGGCCCAAATGGCTTATTGAGCCCATTTGGCCTATTAGCCCAACTTGGTCTATTAGGGCCATTTGGCCCGAATGGCCCATTGGGCCCATTTGGCCTACTAGGCCCAAAAACAAGTTAGCTCCAAATGATTCCTTTCATCTCATCTAGCATAGTGGTGCTGATGGATTCTCCCAATCAGATCCGAGTTATCCAATAACTCAATCAATAGGCTACCCGATCAATACGAGAACCCGAGTTTCAAGTTGTGCGACCCTATAGGTTCATTTGACGTTGGCAGTGTTGAACTCAGGTCATCACAACCAGTGAGTGGCACCTAGCAGTGCATCGCTGCTACCCAAGTTTTCGGAATGGATATCAGCATCGACATCCCCATCATCGCAACAAGATACCGATGCATTACAGTCTCTTTGCCAGATTGATATCCGATTGGACAAAGTGTGTCACCACTTTGTTTTCACCCAATCTCATGGTCATGACTAGATCAGGCTTTCACCTAGATATGGCCATACACTCTCAGTCATGCAACCACAGGGGGGCCCCATGGATATCAAGCTTCCCGCAGGAAGGGGCAAATCCTATGTCTGTCCATTGATCTTCTTATATGGGTCGTGACATACCAAATGGCAACCGTTATGATCTCTCTGCTATGGCGAGGCGTTAGGTTGTATCAAAGCATGTCCCTAACCATATAGAAGAGTCAATGACCTCAAGTCAAGGGATCAATGCATCTCCTATCACTTATGAGCTTAACCTATGACACCAAGTTAGAGCCTCACATCGAGTCGGTCAAGTATATCCACCATTAATATACCCATATGCCTGCGTTAGCACCCCGTGCGTAACCAGCCCATATACCAGTCTCTTATGTTCCATAGCTATCCCTTATCCACTCAGGTACTCGACTGGGGACACACCGTTTGAGCACAGATACAATCTATCTCCAGGGACATTATTATCCATGTACATAATCGCAGATGTAAACATAGTATAATAACGACAATGCCAGAATGATATATTAATATCAATATCAATGTCAAGTAGTACAAGATGGACTAACAATGGGTCCAAGGGCATATACACCAACATGATTCACCTAGATAACAAGAAATCAATTATTCAGTACTCAGCAAACAAGGTCTCTATGGGTTCGATATCTATTTTATTACTTCAAGTATCTGTGCACTTGCAGACACAACAAGCTTGGTGACATAACATGTTTTTGGAGCCGTGTCAGGGAGTGACAAAGTCCTTATACGCCAAATAACGAGTTTGGCTGCCACATTAGAAATAAGTTTTTGTCTACCTACTTGTTGGGATACAACAAGTTTTTCAAAAACTTGTTGTATTCCGCAAGTGCACGGATACTCGAAGTAATAAAGAAAGATATCGAACCATAAAGACCTTATTGTTAAGTACCAAATAGTTATATTCTTACTAGCTAAGCAATCGATTATACTAGAAGTAAATGATAGAAAGAACACGAAATCAGAGAGAAACTGGGACTAGGGTTTCATCTACCTTAATTCCAATGACTAGATATGAATAAAAAGTCGTCAGTCTAATTCTATTATGATAAAGATGTAATTTACTTCATAAAAGGATCATCTCACTTTCTTGCAGACAATCATACAGGGATTAATCCTTGCTTTCGCGCAAGATCTATCCCAACGCTGTAGATAAGTAAATCATCAAACAAAGAATTCAAGGATCACTTTCGTGCATCTGAATTCTAAGTTGATTATCTCAAGGATCACTTTCGTGCATCCGAGTCTCAACACAACTTCTACTTATGGTTCTCCAATGACTCGATCCTCACATTCGTGCAAAATCAAATCAAGTCTAACACAATAATTCATTCTAGATTCAAATTATCAAACATGACAATAAGATCACTAAAAATCAGAATTCAAGGAACAAACCTAATTTCTTACGATGAGTTCCAAACTCAATGATTTCTAGAGTTCCGAATTTCACAATCAACCTTTCAGTCTATTTTGCAAAATTCTAAAACATGCATGATAAGATGAACTATGGAAAATTAAAGACATGTCATCATAAAAGCAAAATTATCATGATAAAACTATCTTGACGAAATAAAAGTCATCTAGTCATTAAAAATCAAAGGGATTACACCGTATGTCCCAAAGATGTTTAAGCAAGCATGGAAGAAGACATACAATGAATCATAGTCTCAGAGTGATCAGAAAACTAAGAGAAAGGAGAAACAACGTTACAACAAGGCTGTAATATAAATTACAGCCGTAATTTGCTTCGAAAACTCGCTGTGAATAGTGCCCGAGCCATTCTTTCATTGATTCCTCCTCTAATTGATCTTCTTTCACTCTGAAACTTCTGGGGTATCCTCTCCTCCTCTAGGCAAAGCTTATGTGTAAAAATCACGGCCTATGGTGGTCTCCACGCCTCTCGGCGTGAAGTCGAACGCTAAGCGCCTCTCTGTTGATTGCTCACACGATTCATCATAAAATTTGGGGCTTTCAATCGCTTTATCTTCTCCTCATTGCGATGAGTCCACAGCATCTTTCGGATCTCAATTTGAATGTCTGGATCTCAAGATACGGTCTGCGTAAGAATCGGGCCCGAAAAACTCGTGTGTCCCAAAAAAATTACGGCCGTGTTTTATTTTACGGTAGTGCCATATTTTGGTTTTGTGTGTTCTGGGTCAAAATTATGGCCCATAAAATATATTATGGCAGTGCCATAAAATCAACTACAATCTCTGGTCGGAATTGTCTGGAAATTACGGCCCGTGAAATGGCTTACGGTAGTGCCATAATTTCAGTGAATATCTCTGGTTTGAAAGCGCTCCAAAATATGGCACCGTGTAATTGTTTACGGTAGTGCCGTAAAATCAGGAAAACTCCCTGGTGAAAAACTCCTCAAATTACGGCAGTGCTCTGATATTACGGTAGAGTATGAAAATACGGTACCGTAATATAGATTACGACCCTGCTGTATTTTGGTTCGTGGCTCCATTTTGCTTGAAATTTGTCATGTTTCTTCTTCTTGATGATGAGAATTCTTCTATGTGTTTGATTTTGCTCGAAAATGCCTTAAAATCATGCCTTTTTACCTGAAAATCATGAAAAACCAAAATAGAAGTAGATTTTAAAATATTTGATAAAAAAAGGCATAAAAAAGGGCAAAGTGGTATGAATTTGACACAAAAAGATATATAAAATGGCATGAAAATTACTATAAATTTTGGTGTCATCAGTGCTCCTGGAACAAGGACAATAGCATGCTGGATCTCCCATTCCAGTGGGAGACCATGGGGTAGGTCCTCCGGGATAATGTCAGCAAACTCAGTCAAAAGGGCTGAGAGTTCCAGGGGTGGTGTTGTGTCTACGGCAGGGGAGGACTCCGGGGACTCGCGCAACATCAAGGCATAGACGATCTTGGATTTTGTGGCCTCGCGCAAAAGCACGGATGTGTGCATAAGGGACACAATAGTGGGTGCTGACGGGGCAGTGGTGGGGGGAACGATCACGCCCTTGGATGTGGACACGCGCAGTTCCTTGGGTGGGGTCGGGATCAAACGGATCTTTTGATCCCCGTTGTCAAACACATATGTGTTCGACCGGCCGTAGTGAACCACATCTCTATCATAGAGCTAGGGGCATCCTAGAAGGACGTGGGCAACATCCATCGCCGCCACGTCACACCACACCTTCTCATGATAGTTCCCAAATGTGATGGGAACTTGGCAACGATGGGTAACCGGGAGGCTCGACGCGTCAACCCACACGATAGAGTAGGGCTTGGGATGGGGCTCTAGGGGAAGTCCGATGCAAGTGATCGCGGTCTGGGAGACCACATTCAAATTACTTCCCCCATCGATGACGATCTTACATGAGTGCCCGTTGCACTTGATGTAAGTTGTGAATATGCTCGTGCGCCTCCAATCCTTGGACGGTGGGGTTTGCACAAGGGTGCACCTCATAACCGCGAGTGTGGGGTGACCCGACTCCTCACCGCTCGTGTAACACTCGGCTTCAACATCACGCTCCTCGCGCTCTCAAGTAACAGTGGCTACACGTGAGTGGTTCTTGTCCGCAACCGCAGACTTCTTAGGGTAGTCCCTAGAGTAGTGGCCCGGCTATAAACAATTGTAGCAATGGACGCGCTCGGCCGGCCCAACGGCTGGGGCCTTGCCCTTCTCCTCCCAAGTGGGGCGAGAAGGCACAACCTCTTGGGCTGGGCGCCGAGGGGAACCATGGGATCTAGGCGCAGGGTGAGGGTCCGAATGTGGCTCAGCACGTTCAGCTCGATGGTGGGAATGCGGTGGTCCACCGTTGTGTGAACGCCGAGGAAGGACAAACTCGCTATGACGTGTCACTGCACGGAGGTCCTGCTCGATGTCTAATGCACGCTGGTAGGTTTGGTCAAGGGACTTGGACCCATATGCAGGTAAGGCTCACCGGATATCCGAACGGAGCCCATTCTTAAATTTAGACAAAACCATCTCAAGATCCTCTTGTAATTGCAACGGAGTTGCAACGTGTCGAAGGTCAAATGGTACTCTGCAACAGAGCTAGATCCTTGCTGAAGGCTGCTATACTAGTAAAGGAGACGCTGCCTATAGGAGGGTGGGACGTATCGCTCATGAAGGCGATACTTCATCTCCTCCCATCGGGTAATGGGAGGGAGAGCATTCTGTTCATTTTGGCACTCTACATTTTGCCAATGTAGGTGCGCGAGACTATCTAGCAAGGTGCGGACTATGCAAACTCATATATGCTGAGGGGTGTCACTCAGGTCAAAGTAGGTATCCACCGAGGCGACCCAATCTAGTGACTTAGAAGGGTCTAGACCACCCGTGAAGTGCCAGGGGGGGGGGGGGCTCAGCTCGCTGTCACTCAAAGCTAGGCTAGGTTGGGGGCCTTTGTGCGACCCAAACATCATCTTCATCGTAAGGCTCATCCTCATAATCTGGGCCTCCATGTGCCACGTATGTCCCAAGGCGGCCAGGATCATCTAAAAGGGGTTGGCACCCGTTATCGCGGTAACTCCCTAATCGGAGCAGTTCGAGCGGACTGAGGGGGTTGTCTCAAGTTGGGGTGCCTTTGCCTCAACGCATTAATGGCATCAGTAAGGTCTTGGAAACCAGCCAAAAGTTGCTAGAACTTAGTCTCCAATGACAGCTGGAGTTGCTGCATGGTGGCATCCGTGTATTGCTTATATTCAGCGAGCTACGTAGTCAGCACGTCCACTCGCGTAGTAAGTGCAGCTACGGAGTCTAAATGGGTGCTAGTCCCTTCCGAAGGTTGGACCGACTCTTGGGTTTTCGGGATAGTGTCGGGGAATTGGGAAGACATGAGTTGCAACCTTGTGGTCCCCATGCACAATCAAGGCTGAAAATGACAAAGTGCGGGATGCTGAAAAAGCAAAATCAATGCGGAAATATGCGATGCTACGGAGTTGGACCGTGAGAACGATAAGAATCGAATGTGCAACTGCTCTGATACCAGAAATGATGGAGCTACTAATAGGTAGGAGGGTCCTTAGTGTCGTATTCTAAGGTATTACACAATGCACACGAAAACGGGAGAGGGTCTTTAGATGAGGGAAGTGAAAAGCCCTTCGGAAATGCAGGGAAACACGATGAAATCGGCGTCGAGTTCAACCGGGGCAACACAAACGCGAAAAGAGCTCAACGACACTAAACTACTAAATGTAATGCACTAACCTCGTATCAATTTAGCAAGCACACATATCAGATTTTAAGCTCAGCACACACTTTGGGGGGGACTACGGATTCACGGGGCACGGCTCGCGCGCCTATGCACCTGAAACAATCCAAAGACAAGGAACGTCCATGCCACTGACGTACGGATGCCCGTGGGGGAGATAGAAATCACAGCGGAAATGCACGCAACGAAATGAAAAGATAGGCGGACTTGACCCACCGGAGGCGGTGGGATTTACTTTACTGCTTTGAAAACCAAGGAAGAAACACTTCGGAGTCGAGGCACCGACCACAACTCTTACAAACTTTGAAGGCGAAGCGCCGACTTTGACTTCTACACGCGCTGGAGGCTCTCAGCTCACCTCGAGTACTCTACTGCCAAGAGAACTAAGGAACACAACACCCCAACCTCCTCTTTTATAAAACAAGAGGGGAGGGAACAAGACAAAGCAGAAAAAGAAAAGCTACTTTAACAACTAACTACTCTTGTAGGCCACAAAGGTGGTCAAGCTGCTACTACAAGACAAAGAAAAACAAACTTCTACCAAATATTCTATGAAGTTGGTGCATGGTCTTCTGGTCTTCGTAGGGAGGCAGTTGGGCGATCAGACGCGTTCAGAGCATACCGCGACAAAGAAGTAGAATTTGGGCGTCGTGGGCTGGGTTATGAGGGATGTGGCACGCTCTTGGGCCGTGTTGCTAAGATGATTGCGCGGCCCTTCAGGTGTTGGGCCTTCAGGTGGACAACTGCCTATGCCCTTGGGCGGAAGGGCTTCGGTGTTGATGGACAATGGGCTGATAACTGCAACGAAACGGCCCAGCTGTCGAGAAGTGCGTTGTGATCACCGTACCTCTACCCTGTTGGGCTCCTTCAGGTCCTCCATGGATGGTTTGAGATGGTACAGAGGGATGTGGATGTCGAAATGGGGTCGACGGGGCAGATCTTCAGCTTCGGGGGGAGTCATGGTCTGCCCGTGGCATTTTTCTCAGGTGTGACTTTGTTCGCCAGTTTTCTCGGTCGTGCCAAAATTTGTGCTGAAACCCACAGAAACTTCCGCGGTCTGCCTGTGGCTTTTTACTCGGGGCATGACTTCTGCACTAGTTTCCTCGGCTGCATCAAAATTCGTGCCAAAACTCACAGAAACTTTCACGGCTTCCCCGCAACATTTTACTTGGGGTGTGACCTCTGCACCAGTTTTCTCGGTTACATCAAAATTCGTGCCAAAACTCATAGAAAGTTCCATGGTCTGCCCGCGGCATTTTACTCTCCCCGTGACTTTTTGCATGGAAAATTTTCGGGGTGCGGTTGGGCCCAGGTTTTCTCCCTCGTCAGTGCTAGTCTCTCCTGCATCACACGCCATAATAGAAAATGCAATTATAACAAGTAGATACCTAATGGACTCAAACATAGCTACTGGTGAAAAAATTTCATCACTATCCATCTAATGGACTTACCTGAAATTTCGTTCACTAGCTTGCCATTAAAGGTAACATTGTTACCTTCCATGTCTATCTTCCTGAAAGATCCATTTACAGCCTATGGGTGTTACCCCTTTGGCGGCTCAATCCAGTCCCACACTTGATTAGCAGACATGAAGTCCGTTATGGTTCTCATGGCGCTCAGCCATTTCTTGGAATCTGGTCCACTGACTGCTTCCATTTCCTCATAAGTCTTAGGTTCATCCTTGATGAATAATTCATCATGCCCACAACCTGTGAGAGAATTTCGAATCCATCCAAACTTATGTAGTTCCTGTGTTACTTGAGCCTAGGTTGACTTTCAACCTGCTTGTGAGATTCCTCTCCATCTGTGTCTAATTGTTTGTGGTTGATTTTGGACTTCGTCCCAATCAAATCTACTCCCACTAGCTTCTTTCAAAAGAAATATCTCCTCAAGAAAGACAGCAGCTTGAGCAACAAATATTTTTTTCTCACTAGGATAGAAATAGTACTCTTTGGTACCCCACAAACACACACTATAGAGTGTCAGAACAGTTGCTTGTATGGCCTCAAAATTTGCATGACTATTCAAAGATGGAACCACATCCAATGTGTTCCTCTTTCTTTCCTTGAAATTCACTACACGGTTGTGGTGTTCCAAGAGGAGTAAGCTGTGAGATAATCCCACACTCCTTTAGGAAAGTCATCAAATTCCTCATTAACCACCTTGATCCAATCAAAGTGTTTAATAGATCCTCCAATTTTGATTCAGCACTTCATTTTTGAACTTCATGGATTTCTCCAAAGTTATATGTTGGATAAGACATATCCACACCTAATGAAGTATACAACACCTCCAAGCACTTGTTTCCATGGGTCTGAACACATTGCTGTGTAATAGATCCAACAAGCCTATGACCCTCTCACCAATCTTTGTGAAGGGAGCATTTGTCATCTTGTCCAAGACTCACATGCATCATAATCCTGAAAGGAAAATGATTCCAATAGTCCATGGACTTCTTGGATGTGACATTTAAATGACCCAAGAGACAATGCTAAGAGATGGTACTGATTGAATCATTGGATTTGATCTTCTTAGTGTTACACATAGAACCACAAACTATTATTAATTGTACCACTACTATAGAACATCCCAGATTTAAAGAAATACCATTTATTTCAAACTGAAAATCCATTCAAAACAATGGACATAATGTTCTAATACAAAAGCTGGTACATAATAGCAAAGTTCTAGTTGAAGTATTGAAGGCAGTGAGATCATATCAACAGCAGCATCCAATGCTTCGTCCCTGACTCGAAAGTCGATCCCACCAAGCCTCATGTCCTACTTCTTATGAGCCCCTGCAAATGAAAAACATATGTAAGCTCCACATGCAATACCCAGTACCCATGAATAAGAAGTAGACATAAAAATCTCAGTAACACAATACCTGAAGTAGATGGATTACATCCTTCTTCTGTGTCATGCTCTCCTTGGGGCCTTAATCCATTCTGAAATTTCCATGCATTCCCAGTCTTTCGAAGTTTTAGCTTCGAAGAAACAGAACCATGGTCATTCTTGGATTTAGGCAAACACCCAGAAGATCCAACAACACTCTCTTGATCACTATTTGAAGTGCATGGTATGAAGAGACCTCGAAGATGTATGATGATATCATAAATTCCCATCTCATCACACTCAACCTGGACCTCAAGGGCCATGCACATCAAAACAAGAGCAGTGTAATGTTTACTATCTACACAATGTTCAAGATAGACATTCCACTCCCACTCTGTACTAAAATAAAGACAGGGCTGGGATGGAGGTCTTGCAAGAAGATGCACCACATTCTCTTGTTCTAGAATTTTGGACAAAATTCTAAACCATCTTGTCCAATTTGTTCTATCCAGTTTATTTTTATAAAGTTTCAATCTAAGATTAGGAGATGATATCATCTACAATAAGCAAACAAGCAAAATAAGTACTATGATAAAGCATTTAACAAGGACTTTAAATTAAATGCTATGCTCCCACTATTTCCTAACAAGTTAATAACTCTCAAAACTCAACTTGGAAATTAGTGAGTAGGATCCTAATTTCACATGAGGTCTCCGTGACTCACGAGGGTGAGTTGGGGTCCATAGAGTGATCCCATGCTTCCTTAGGTAGGCATGCCAGCCAATTATGTCGTGCACAACTCCTCTTAGTTAAGACAGACTAGGCGCCCTGTGTCCAGCGATGGCTGGATACAACACAGAACGCTATCCTCTCAACAGCTACCTCTAGTAATTCATCATGTCAGTGACATATGAAAACTAGTCAAGTCTAACTTGATTGTTAAGCCCAGGGCCAACCTGCACCTCACAAAGGCTATTTAAAATCGAAAACAGCGGAAGCGAGCCCAAAACGAGATTCCTAATTCTACAATAAGGACCGTCTTACGAAGAATACAAAGGATGTGATAGGGGTATACCTCACTTAGCAGTTTGATGCTGGCGATGGTTGAGACGCGCAAAGGCCCGTCCTCTACAATCGAGCACACACGGACTGCCTTGAGACTCCTCTGCTCTGCGCACGTGCTAGCTTTGGGAGAAGAGATCCACACCTCTAGCTTCTTCTCTACTTGTGCCAATCACAAAGACCGCGCGCCAAAGAGAAGGGGAAGCGTTGGCGACAAGGAGTGGGCAGCACTACAACTTGTCCCAACCTTGATGCAAAAACTTTTTTATCGTCGTCACCTACAAGACCCTCCCGCCAGGAACAGAGTGGAGGCGACAACAGGAGAGGAGAAAAGGGACTGGTGCAAGAATCTCCCTGTTGGGGTATGCCCTTAAGGCTAATGTTTGAGGCCTTGGGATTGTATCAGTATCATGTAATAAACTCTTATGTTTATAAAGGCATGGTTGTTATTCAGGTTGTT
>CM050440.1:33263100-33276594 GCA_027562315.1 Costus pulverulentus | reverse complement strand
TCGTCTCCCCTTTGCTCGGGACGACACACACACTCTTGCGTGGTGTAAGTCGACGAGAAGAAGGATCGGCCAAGAGAGACTTCATCATCCCCTTCCATTCGACAAGGAGGCTTGGGTGCCTTGCTAGCACAAGGGACGCCAAGGAAGTATGCGATCTTCATCTTGTGTGTGAACTTTTGGAGGAGATCAAAGTTGCTCTCTTCTTCCAACGCACCATCCAAGCGATGGCCATGGTATGGATCTTTTCCAATCTTTGCAAGTTGATCATTGAAACATACATGCGATCATAGAAACCCTAGATTCCGCAAGAAAAGGTTTCACATGCGCCTATTAAGGTTTGCGCCCCCCTCTCGAAAGGGGAACTAACACTGTTTGGCTCCACTGTTAATAATTTTATAACTGTGTTGTACTATATTGTGCTGCACTGCTAAAATTTATAAGATGTTTGGTTAATAACTTTTTAATTGCTGTTCAAATTTAAAATAATAAATAAATATATTATTTTAAATTATTTAAAATAATAATATTTTTTATTTTCCTTTAGTGTGAAAATTTTAAATTATTTAAAATAATAATACCTAAAATTTTAAACAAAATCTTGTAAATTACGTTTTTAGAGAAGCAGAAGCTGTAAAAGCATCAAATTGTAGCTTTCACAACTTCTGCTTTTTACTACTTTTTTTTGCTTTTACTTTTCATTACCAAACAGTTTTTTTAACTGTTTTCTACTTAAAAGCTGATTAAAATCAGCTTCAAAGCGGGGCGAAACAGACCCTTATGATATGTCCAATAATAGTCGTTTTGATCACCCATTTACAGAGAGACGTAATACTATATCAAAACAATGCTAAAGCACTTGTATGTCTAGACATGAATACCTCAAGTCTAAGGATCAATGCAAACCTCTTGCATGTGAGATTGACCTATTGACTAGACAAGTCAATCCTCACGGTGGGTCACTCCATTGCAACCAATGTTGAAGCACCTGTATGTCTACGTTACTGTGTCTCGCACCTAACCAGCCCATACACCAGTCTCACATGTACCAAAGCTGTCCCATATCGACTAAGGCACCTTGACTGGGGATTACTATGAGAATGGATCCAACCAAACTCCTAGGACATTATTTATGCAATTCAATACACCAACGCAGGTAAAGCAATCTGCATAATAACGACCATGCCTTTATCAATTATATCAATTTTATCAAAGTACATTCAAATAATGTTAGACCACGTTCATATATTGGTCTGCAGGGCATAAACACTAACAGAAAGGTCTTGCCTGCTCTTCAAGAACAACAACCAATCCCTTTGTCTACTTGATCGTCAAAGGACCATGGTCCAAGACAAGATAAATTGAATTATTACTCCTAATGGCAGCACAGAAGCACCTGAACTAACACATGAACCACCACCAACATAGTAGTGGATGGCCACTAGATCCTCTTCATCTTCATTGGCAGTACCTTCGAGCGAGTGCTCACAGCACTTGGCCTTCAATTCTCAGTAGGCCAAATTGAGAGCAACTAGAAGTTCATGCAAGGACAAATGACCAATATGATCGATCGGATTGACATCATGGAAGGGTATATACATGACAAGCTTATTGATTCAGAGGAAGAGGAGGGCAAGGATTGAGAGTGGAATGGGATGAGCCTCATAGCACGTTGTGAGTATTTTTACTCTTGCTCTTATTTTTCTTTTCCTGTTTCAATATGGTTGTACATAAATGATGAGATGATTTTGATGATACAATTTTATAAATTGCAATGGAGTTGTATTTAATTTTTTTTCTGCTTCACACTTATATCTTCCTATTGATTGTACTAAAAAAATTCTATCCCTATAAAATTTTTAAGTTGTGGGTAACCCCTATAATTCATGTAAATGCTATAGAGGTGTAAGTTAAAACTTTAGATACATAGTTCATGAATTTAGTATACTTTTTTCTTAGAAAAATCTTTTGTCTTTTGAACTTTTTTTTGAGAAGTGATGTTTATTATAAACTTGTTACTTGAATTAGAAGGTGTTATAATGTAAAATGAATTTCTAAGTAATTCTTCTTCTATTCTATTTAAGATTTAAGATCAAACATATTATGTGATCATATGAATATTTCAAAATATGAAATTTATTGAGTTTAATTTTTCTTCTGATTTGTTTGGAAAGTGAGAATGACATGTAGTGATAAGAGGGGATTATAAATATATTTTATTTATATGGGGATTGCTCTAACTCTACTGGCTAAAAAAAGCACAATAGTTATGTGTTTGATTACACTTATCCTAGTCCACTTTAAATTTATTTTTGATTGAGTAACCAGTGGAATTTATCACAAATGTTTTACCTTCACATCAAAAGATCGATAACGATTTAAAGAGGATTTGCCCCTTCCTAAGGGAAGTTTGATATCCATGGAGCTCCTTTATGGTTCTATGACTGAAAGTGTGTGGCCATACCCAGGTATGACCTGATTTAGTCATAGACATGAGATTGGATGAAAACAAGTGGTGACACACTTGTCCAATCGGATAGCAGTACGACAAAGAGACTAGAATACATCTGTACCTAATTGCGATGATGGGAATGTCGATGTCGATATCCATTCCAATGGCCTGGGTAGCAGCAATGCACTGCTAGATGTCACTCACTGCTTGTGGTGACCTTTGGTCAGCACTGCCAGTGTCAGAGGAACCTATAGGGTCACACACCTTGATGCTTGAGTTCTCATATTGATCGGGAAGCCTTATGATCGAGTTATTGGATAACTCAGATCTATTTGGGAGAATTCATCAGCACTGATGGGCCTGATGAGATGGAAGAATGTTATTAGAGCCAGACTTCATTTATGGTGGGTTGACCCAAATTTGACCATGGTTAGGTCACATTTGGATTTGGGTTGCATTGGATTGGATCCAATGGGTTAATCAACCCATTCAATGAAGTATGAGCTTGCTCATCGACCAATGAGGCCCAATAACAACCCCTTTGGCGCCTAAGGGGTATAATGTCGAGAGAACCAACCCCATTGGCGCCTAAGGGGTATAATGGGGTGAAGTGGGAGAATTTGCTTCATTATGGAAGCAAATTGCGCCAAGCCCTAACCCTAACCGCCCCTTGCTCTATATAAGTGGCCCTAGGCGCCCCCTCTCAGGTATTCTACTCCTTGGAGGCATGAGAACACAGAGAGAGGTGAGAGCAAGGGTCTTGGCGCAAGTGATCTCTTCCATCAAACCCTAGCTGCAAGCCTTGATCTTCCTTTCCTCTTGGCGCAAGGAATTTGGTGCTTGACGGCTTCCCTCTTCTTCATCCTTCTTCATCCTTGGCGCATATACCTTAGAGGTGGCACAAGTTGTGAAGGAAGTAAACAAAAGGCTTCGATCTTCTTCCCGAGGATAGCACCGGGCGTGGAAGAAGAGGACTCAAGAAATCTGTGTGTATGAGACTGCAGAGGGCGCACGCTTGGGCGCCTACCTCGATATTGGCCTCATCTTGCTGTAAGGTATATTATATCTCATCGTATCGACTCCCTCGCATGCGATCTTCACTGGGTTTTTGGGACCGGCTCGTTTGGGGGATATTGCTTCCGCTGTGAAATGTTTTGTGTAATCTCTATCTCTGAAAATTGTAAGATATCCCCGGGGTTTCCCAACAGTGGTATCAGAGGGACTTGCGAGACTCGAACGATGTAATTTCATGCTTTTCCATGCTCACATGCCATATCTCAAGTTTCGTAAATTGCATGATCACATGGCAAACGATTTTTCTAAGTAGGAAAAATTAGGGTTTCTTGTTTCTATCATCTTTTCAATCTCTTTTGGATTTTTGGGTTATTTTTCTTGTATGATTTAAGGATCAAAGCCGCAAGTGGTTTTGTCAAGTAGGACGGGCATTGTGTCTTCGGACTGGCCGGGTCTCTTGATCTGACAAAATTGCCAGCCGAAAGGATCTTTGAAATCATCATGAAAGTTTAATCGCAAATAACCAAAAGATTTGTGATAAGAAGATGAGGAAAAGAGACTGATTTTATGAAAAAGTAAAATTTCAGATTTTATGTTTTTCATGAGCATGTAGAATTGCATGTATAGATACCTTACTTGTGCATAATGTTGTGATCATGAGTCAAGCCCCTATGCATGCCTGTGATGTACTCTTGTGAGGCCTGCGTGCCGCTTTTCTTTTGCTTTTAAATAAGAAGAAGATTAGGGTGACACACATCACTTGAAGCATTGGTGCTTGGAGCACTATTGGTTGATGGCGCATGCATAGAAGTGCAAGATGGCATGGTCGAACCCTAGGGTTTGAGAGCCAGCTATCTTGGCTCCTTGCATGGTGGTGCATCATCTATGGAGAAAGACCCATGGCATTGGCCGAACCCATGAGGGACACCTCTAGGATTTGAGAGCTAAACCATGGTGAGAAGGACCTTGGAGCCAACCTTGAAGCTCAAGTTAGAGGTCAGCTAGGTTAGGTCTTGTCTTTGGGGCTTGAATCCTAGGTCAAGAGTTGAACCTCCTTTTGGCATGGGTTGGTTCAATGTCTTGAATAGGGTATGATCACATCATTCTTTTACTGTTTTCATACATATCTACTAAAGCATGCCTGAGTTGTTTTATCGTTATGTTATCACTATAGGATTGCATGCCTGTAAAGCTAGACATAAGATAAAACTGATGAGACCTCAAAAACCCTCATAAATAAATATCAAGTCTAGTAGCCTTCTAACGCGTAGCCCTCACTAAGCTATCGATCAATAGTGTTGTGAACTGTTTCCCACCCTCGTGGGACACACCCACTTATCTTTAGAAAGTGCGTGGTGGCAATGGTTTCCCCAGTCCGTTTTAATCGGGCGCGCCTTCGCAAGGAAACTCGTTGGCCCCGAGCAAAACGGTTAGGAATGGACTTGACTAAATTTCCACATGTGCTGGGCATATGGTGGAACTCTAGAGGCATCGTTGAGAGGTTAGGGTTTCATGCTATATCCAGCCCTCGCTGGACATAAAATGCCTAGACTGTCTCAATAAGGGGAATTGCTTGGAGCAATCGGCCGGCATACCCACCTTAGGAAGCATGGGTTACTTTGTGCATCTCATCCCACCTTCGTGGGATGCGAAGCTTCATGTGGAATAAGGATCCCATCTCACTAGGAAGTCTTAAACTTCCCGATTGACTTTGTGGGTTGTCAATTCGATTAAAATAGTGAGAGCCATAATCATTTAAAATAAGTCCAGTTTAAATGATCTAATGTAGTACTTATCTGTTGTTTCTTGATTGTTGTAGAACAATGGCAACGAACAATAGCGGTTGGTCACTGTGGTCTATCCTTAAGAAGGACAAGTTGGTTGGATCCAAGTTGATCGATTGGTATATGAACTTGAGAATTGTGCTCAAGCTCGAGAGAAAGCTCTATGTTCTTGAGCAGCCCATTCCTGAACCACTTCCATGCTCGGCCTCAACGGCTGAGAAGGATGCTTATGATAAGCATCAGGCTGATACTTTGGAGGTTGCACAATTGATGCTAACCAACATGTCACCCGAGCTTTAAGGGTAATATGAATTGAAGAGTGCCTCTGAGATTATTACTAATCTAAGACTGCTCTTTAATGAATTGGTTAGGCTCAATCCTCCTAAAGTTGACATTCAGTGTGTTGAGTTGAAAGGCTTGACCAAGGAACTGAAATTAAGATAGAATGGATCAGGAACAATAAGTGCTATTTGATAGGATTCCGCAAGTGCACGGAATTATCGAAGTAATAAAAATATCGATCCACAGAGACCTTATTGTTAATTACCAAATAATTGTTTTCTCGCTAGCTAAGTAAACCGAATATGATGAAAGTAAGCAGTATAGCTTACACGAAGGATAATCAGAGAGATAAACATGGGACTAGGCTTTCATCCACCTTGATTTCAATGATAAGATATAAATAAAAGGTTCGTCAATCAATCTTACTATGATAAAGACCTAATTTACTTCATAAAAGGATTATCTCACTTTCATGCAGACAATCACGCAGGGACCAATCCTCGCTTTCGCGTAAGATCTATCCCAGCACTGCAGATAAGTAAACCATCAACAAAGAACTCAAGGATCACTTTGATGTTTCCGAATTCTAAGTTGATCATCACAAGTGGAGCCTCAAGGATCACTTTCGTGCATCCGAGTCTCAACACAGGTTCTACCTAGGGTTTTCCAATGTTTAGATCCTCACTCTCATGCAAGATCTCCACGTTTGGCACAATAACTCACTCCTAGATAAATATTATTAAACATGGCAATTAATCTACTAGAATAGATCAAATTAGATCTAACCTAAGGAAGGGATTCTAATATGCAATTCTAGGGTTCCAAGTTCTCAAGCAAATCACCTTTCAGTCTCATTGAGAAAACTCTAAAACATGGATAATAACATAGATCTATGGAAAGTTAAAGACAATTCATCAGAAAAGTAGAATTATCACAACGAAGATTATCATGACGAAAAAGAAGAATTATCTAATCATTAAAAATTAAGGGGATTACACCCTATGTCCCAAAATATTTCTAAGCTTGCATGGAGAAGAAAATACAATAATCCATAATTTTAGAAGATCAAAAATCAACTAGAAAAGAGGTTTTAGAAAATATAGCACGGCTATGAAATATTTCACAGCCGTATTTTGCAAGCAGAACTCGATGAACAGTGCTGTCACCACCGATTTCGTCGATTCCTCCTCCGATTGAACTCCTTTTCCTCTGAAACTTCTGGGATGTTGTCTTCTCCTCCAGGCGAAGCTTCTTTGTGGAAATCATGGCCAGATATGGTCTCCACGCCTCTCGGTGCAAGGCCAAACCCTAGCCACCTCTCTAGCCATTTCTCACTCGATACTCGATAGAAGTTTTCCTTTTCAGTCCGTGTGTCTTTTCCTCTTAAAGGCGAAGCGGCAGCAACTTTCGGATTTAGATTTGGAGCTCTGGATCAAAAGTTATGGCCCGCGCATGGTTCGGACTCGTAAAAATTGCGTTATTGACTAGGAATTACGGCAATGTAATATGTTACGGCACTGCCATAAAATAGCTTGAGTGTTCTGTTCTAGAGACGCTGGGAAATACAGTACCGTAATATTGTTTACGGCAGTGCCATAATTTCAGTCGAGTTCTCTGGTCTGAAGTCTTCATAAAATACGGCACTGTAAAATTCTTCACGGTGGTGCCGTAAAATCGGTTGAACACTCTGGTCTGAAACGTTGGAAAATACGGCCCGTGTAATTCTTTACGGCAGTGCCGTAAAATCACAAAAACTTTTTGTTCAGAAAATCACCAAAATACGGCCGTGTTCTTGAAAATACGGCCGTGAAAATACGGTACCGTAAAATAGTTTACGGCATTGCCGTATTTTGGTTCTTAGCTTCGATTTTCGTGAAATTTCTTGTGTGACTTCTTCTTGGTGATGGGAACTCTTCTAGGTATTTGATTTTGCTTAAAAACGGCCAAAATAGTGCCTTTTTGCCTGAAAATCATGAAAAACCAAAATAGAAGTAGACTTTGCAATATTTGATGAATTCAACATAAAAACAAGTAAAAGATCCTCAATTTAGCATGAAAAGGTATTTAAAATGATACAAAATATACTACATATTTTGGTGTCATCAAACACATAAGGCTCAAACTTTACTTGTTCTTAAGCAAAAATCAAAATTTGAAATCAAAATGTGATTAAAAGAATAACCTTTTCATGCTCAATACAACCTATCAATGAAAATTTCCATCAATTGCTTTATAAAACTTCAAGTAAACATATCATCCTTAGAACTCAACCCTCTAGATCCACAACTCAATCAAATAAAACTTTGCAACTCCTATAATAAATAGAAATTTCAATCTCATGATTTCATCCAGTTTCAGTTCAAATATATCATGCTTTTGTTTACAGGAATGAGGTTTCCAAAATCTTTTTCCACACACAAATTTTTTTTTATGCATTTTTATAAAGATGGCATGTATCCACATAGATACATACTTTTTATTTTTGACTTCAACTCTTTTCTTCGGTACCACTGTCAATTTTACACAGTGCCAAATAAAGGAGTCTTATTCTTTTTATCTCTCATTGTTTTTCATGCATAGACTTCAACCCATGTCTTAGGTACCACTATCAATTTTACATAGTGCCAAGTAGGGGAGTCTCTTACTATTTTTATGGATCTTGGATTCTTATTTCCCAACAAATAGCAAAAATAGACTAAACATCTACTAGGTTTATCAATTGATATCGATTCACAAATCATACTCATATACTCATTTTATTCAAAAGAATAGTTTCACTTTTAGATTTTATCCCTCAAATAATATATCTATCCAAAATTTCATGCATCAACCAATGTCAAATTTCAAAAATAGATATGCATTGAAGAAATAAATCTAACATGATAGGGTTTTTCTCTAATCACAAGTATAAATACTCACATCATCAAGGAATAAATCATGCCATCATGTAGTAGAAAGTGGATCATATGCTTTCATAAATTTTATCAACAAATTTGAATAATATCATCATCAAAGCAATGAGTTCCATATATCCATAAAATCATTTTTCAAGAGAAAACCAATAAGTAGTACAAATATGATAAAGTCAAAGATGCACTATAAGAAATGGTCATTAATAAGAGAGTGCAAATGATACTCACAAAACTATATAGATCATGCTCAATCATTGTCAGGCCATTGCAGTTGGGTCCAAAGATGTATCTTTTAAAAAATTTCTGCAAAATTTAAGGTACATAAGGCTCACATAAGGCTCAGATCAAAAACAGTCTCAAAAATAATAATGATAAAAAAAATAATTTTCTCAAGGGAGAATAAGAGATGTAGCCAGAGGTCTGAAGAGGATGCCGGTGGAAAGAGTCGAGCAGGCAAGAAGCAGAGGGTGAACCGAAGCTAGCTGAAAAGCTGCTAGCAATGATGTTGGTGGTGCCGATAGTAGAGTGAGTAATCTCTAGTGGCCTACTAGAGACCACAGTCCTGGAGGTGAGATCGTCGGCCGGTGGGATGCCAGAAATAATGCTGCATAGATAAAAAAAATCAGTCACTAATGAAGAATCTATTACATAAATAAATCAAATCAATGGAATAAGAGGCAGTAGAAGAAATAAGAATCTGCAGATGATATAATCCAGTGTCGACGGCTTGATACAGTGATGTCAGAGGCAGATGCAGTGGTGGCTAGAAGTGGAAGACAGATGCTCTTGAAGATTTCTGAATCTGGATGCAAAATAAGCAATAACTGGTAGAAAGGAAACTGTGCAGTTTTTAAATTTTTTACGAAAAGTAGCCATACCCTAGAATAAAATTTAATGATCCAAATAGAAAATGGACAGAACCATGTAATAGAATGAGATATGTTCTTTTTAGATGTATGAAAATCAAGGGATCAAAATCCATCAGGAATTTAGGGTATCAATAGAAAGAGGGCTGGCTACTCAGATTACAAAACTGCAAAAATTGCACAAAAGTTAATCAAATTCGAAAAGTTGGCATATGTTTCAGAATGATCCATATATTTTAAAATTCAGCAAAAATATCCAAATAATAGACAAAGATGAGTACTTCCAAGTTGTGCCAAAAATCAAAAATTTTTGCCACCTAGTTTCTTAAAATCGCAGCAAGTAAACACCAAGACATAAAGCAGAAAGCAGAGTTAAAATACGATACCGTAAAATGTCTTACGGCAGTGCCGTAATTTGCAAAAAGCGCTCGGGTAAAAAAAATATACAGGAAATATGGAACCGTGGAATTCCTTACGGTACTGCCGTAAAAGTCAGAAAATTTTTGGATGAAAAGCAGTCAAAATTACGGCACGTGAATTCAAAAACGGTCATAAAATACGGTACCGTAAAAGAAATACGGTACCGCCGTAAAATCCATAAAACACTCAGGAGAAGAAATCAACACAGATTACGAGCGTGAAATAGATTACGATTGGGCCGTATTTTGCACAAAATTTTATTTTCCCTACAAAAATAAAAGAAAAATCAATTCAAAAAAAAAACAACTAAAATAAAAGAAACTAAACTAAGACAAAAGTGCTTGGGTTGCCTCCCAAGAAGTGCTAATTTTAGGTCCATAGCTTGACCAAAACTCAATATCATGGTGAAGCAGGTGAATCAGTACCAAAATAAAGAGCAAACAATTTTCTGCATTTTCTTCTTCCTAAAAGTTTTGCCACTAATCCAAATATCCAAAATTCAATACAAATCATGATCAATGTGGCTTTCTCAAGTATGCAGAAATTAAATTTTTCAAATCCTCTCATGGTAATCTTTATGATTTTCCTATGTTTGTCAAAAAGTAAAATCAAAAGTCCTTTCTTCAAATTTATGTTTTCAATGGCAATGAGAAAAGGACTTTGATCAAAATATTCAAGCATTGGATCATCATAATAATAGTCTTTCCATTCTACATCAGATTCCTCAATAAAGCACAAATTTTCAAATAAATCACAAGAGTCAATAATAGGTATGGGCAAAGTATCATCATGGTGAGATTCATCAATTTTTGCAACATTCAAATCCTTATCAAGTTCTTCATGCACATCATCAAATAATTTGTCAATTTCAAAATTATCATCAAAATCAAGATGAGACTCTACAAAATCAATTTCCTCATGCCTCCCCACAAATAATTCATCATCAGAAGAGTCAAAATGAGAATCATATGAGAAATAAGATTTATCAATGTTTACAATAGAATCAGAGTTAACCTTAGGAGTTTTATCATAAATTTCATCAATATCACCAAAATCATTGTGGGGCTCATCAATGTCTATAATTTTTGAACCTTCATCATGCTCATCAGATTTAACCATAAACAAGATATTATCAAAATCAGAATTATCATCAAAAGAAGGTTTTTCAATTTCAATTTTCTCAATCTTTTCCTCAAATAGACTATCAGATAAATCAATATCAAAATTATCAACAACAGAGTGAGATTCATCAAAGTTCACATAAGGCTCAATCTCAAAACAATCATGATCACAGGGGGATTTTTCTAGTTCAAGTTCCTCAGTATCAAATTCAAATTGTGGTTCAGAAGCATGATCAGAGCAATCATCATATAAAGAAGTTCGATTTTCCCATCTAGAATACAATTGATCTCTTTCTTGCCATGATAAATTGGGATTTAAAAATGGGCAATCAGAGGAACAATGATCAGAATATCCACAAATAACACAGCTATCAGAAGAACAAGATTTCATAACAGGGTGCTTATTAGAAGTGTTTAATTTATGAACCAAATAATATATCTCATCTTCAGCAGTGCACCATGAATCATCATGATAACATGAAGAATTAGAATTTTGAGGCATGTTAAATTTGCAATCACAAGTATATTGATCAGAAGATTTACAAATATTGCAATAAATAAGAGGAATATTGTGTAATTTCCATATTTCTCCAAGAGTCATCTGTGAATAATCTTTATGCTCACCTTGAGGCATGTATACCTTACTTCTTTGAGATGCCCATGAATTGTGATGAAAAGACATATTTATCTATCAAGGTCAGAAAGATAATCCAATACCAATCAATCAAATTGTTTTTTTTTTCTTTTATTTTTTAGAATATAGGAAAGAAAATAGAAAATCTAAGACACAAGTAAATTCACAAATTTCAAAAATACAAGCTCTGTCACAACTTGTGAAAATCCAAAACCTGCAAAAACAAAAAACAAAGTTAAATTTAAAACAATTAAAACTTAGTATAGCAGTACTAACAACTATTTTGATATTAACAAAACTAAGGTCCCCGGCAACGGCGCCAAAAACTTGATAGATCCCAAGTTTTTGGCGTCGTTGCCTTGGATTAGTCCAAGGTACACGCCAAACAACTTGGGATCTATCAATTTTTTGGACACCAAAATATGTAGTATATTTTGTATCATTTTAAATATGTTTTCATGCTAAATTGAGGATCTTTTACTTGTTTTTATGCTAAATCCATCAAATATTGCAAAGTCTACTTCTATTTTGGTTTTTCATGATTTTCAGGCAAAAAGGCACTATTTTGGGCGTTTTTAAGCTAAATCAAATACATGGAAGAGTTCTCATCATCAAGAAGAAGTCACACAACAAATTTCATGAAAATTGAAGCTAAGAACCAAAATACGGCAGTGCCGTAAACTATTTTACGGTACTGTATTTTCACGGCTACCGTATTATCAAGAACACGGTCGTATTTTGGTGATTTTCTGAACAGAAAGTTTTTGTGATTTTACGGCACTGCCATAAAGAATTACACGGGCCATATTTTCCAGCGTTTTAGACCAGAGTGTTCAACCGATTTTACGACACCACCGTGAAGAATTTTACGGTGCCGTATTTTGTGAAGACTTCAGACTAGAGAACTCGACTGAAATTATGGCACTGCCGTAAACGATATTACGGTACCGTATTTCCCAGCGTCTCCAAAACAGAACACTCAAGCTATTTTACGGCAGTGCCGTAACATATTACACTGCCGTAATTCTCAGTCAAAAACGTAATTTTTACAAGTCCGAATCTTGTGCAGGCCATAACTTATGAACCAGAGCTCCAAATCAAAATCCGAAAGTTGCTGCTGCTTCGTCTTTAAGAGGAGAAGACACACGCATTAAAAAGGAGAACTTTTATTGAGTATCGAGGGAGAAATTGCCAGAGAGGTGGCTAGGGTTTGGCCTCGTGCCGAGAGACATGGATACCATATCCGGCAGAAGTTTTAGAGTATTTGGAGTTCGATTGGAAGAGGAATCCCTGGCAACGGTGACTGTGCTGTTCATTGAAGCAAATTACGGCTGTAAAGGATTTTACAGCCATGTTGTAACGTTGTTTCTCCTTTCTTTTTGTTTTCTGATCACTCTAAAACTATGCAAAAACTTGATAGATCCCAAGTTGTTTGGCGTGTACCTTGGACTAATCCCCGGCAACGGCGCCAAAAACTTAATAGGATTCCGCAAGTGCACGAAATTATCGAAGTAATAAAAATATCGATCTACAGAGACCTTATTGTTAATTACCAAATAATTATTTTCTCGCTAGCAAAGTAAACCGAATATGATGAAAGTAAGCAGTATAGCTAACACGAAGGATAATCAGAGAGATAAGCATGGGACTAGAGTTTCATCCACCTTGATTTCAATAATAAGATATAAATAAAAGGTTTGTCAATCAAATCTTGCTATGATAAAGACCTAATTTACTTCATAAAAGGATTATCTCACTTTCGTGCAGACAATCACGCAGGGACCAATCCTCGCTTTCGCGCAAGATCTATCCCAACGCTGCAGATAAGTAAACCATCAACAAAAAACTCAAGGATCACTTTCGTGCATCTGAATTCTAAGTTGATCATCACAAGTGGAGCCTCAAGGATCACTTTTGTGCATCCGAGTCTCAACACAGGTTCTACCTAGGGTTTTCCAACGTTTCGATCCTCACTTTCGTGCAAGATCTCCACGTTTGACACAATAACTCAC
>CM050440.1:33231902-33263000 GCA_027562315.1 Costus pulverulentus | reverse complement strand
ACTAGAAAATAGGTTTTAGAAAATATAGCACGGCTGTGAAATATTTCACAGCCGTATTTTGCAAGCAGAACTCGATGAACAGTGCTGTCACCACCGATTTCGTCGATTACTCCTCCGATTGAACTCCTTTTCCTCTAAAGCTTCTGGGATGTTGTCTTCTCCTCTAGGTGAAGCTTCTATGTGAAAATCACGGCCGAATATGGTCTCCACGCCTCTCGGCGTGAGGCCAATCACTAGCCACCTCTCTGGCGATTTCTCCCTCGATACTCTATAAACGTTCTCCTTTTCAGTGCGTGTTTCTTCTCCTCTTAAAGACGAAGTGGTAGCAACTTTTGGATTTCAATTTGGAGCTCTGGATCAAAAGTTATAGCCCGCGCAAGATTCTGACTCGTAAAAATTGCGTTTTTGACTGAGAATTACGGCAGTGTAATATGTTACGGCATTGCCGTAAAATAGCTTGAGTGTTCTATTATGGAGACGCTGGGAAATATGGTACCGTAATATCATTTACGGCAATGCCATAATTTTAGTCGAGTTCTCTGGTCTGAAGTCTTCACAAAATATGGCACCGTAAAATTCTTCACGGTGGTGCTGTAAAATCGATTGAACACTCTGGTCTGAAACGCTGGAAAATACGGCCTATGTAATTCTTTACGGCAGTGCCATAAAATCACAAAAACTTTTTGTTCATAAAATCACCAAAATATGGCCGTGTTCTTGATAATACGGTAGCCGTGAAAATACGGTACCGTAAAATAGTTTATGGCACTGACGTATTTTGGTTCTTAGCTTCGATTTTTGTGAAATTTGTTGTGTGACTTCTTCTTGATGATGGGAACTCTTCCATGTATTTGATTTTGCTTTAAAATGCCCAAAATAGTGCCTTTTTGCTTGAAAATCATGAAAAACCAAAATAGAAGTAGACTTTGCAATATTTGATGGATTCAGCATAAAAACAAGTAAAAGATCCTCAATTTAGCATGAAAAAGTATTTTAAATGATACAAAATATACTACAAATTTTGGTGTCATCACTATTCATGTGGAGGGCCACCTCACATGTTGAAGGACTTGGTGCGACTTCAGGGTGAGAAGAAGAGAGGCAACGCTTCGTCTTCAAGCTCAGGTATTTATGCTACAGAAGTCAACCTTTCTACTTCTATGTCATGGGTATTGGATACCGCATGTTGAGCTCATATTTGTATAAATATGCAGGGGCTTAAGAAAAGTAGATCGGTCCGGCCTAGAGAGATTGACCTACGGGTTGTGAACGGGCAACAGGTTGCTGCTATTGCTGTAGGAGTTTTGACTCTCTCCCTGCCTTCTAGACTTCTGTTAGAGTTAGATAATTGCTATTATGTACCTTTACTTACTAAGAACATTGTATCCATTCCTTGCTTGGCAAAGATGAGATTTAATTTTGAAATAAATAAGAACTCTTGTTCTTTTTCATTTGCAAACATGGTCTATGGGAATGGTACTTTATGCAATGGTATATATATGTTAGACATGGATAACTCTATTTGTAACATAAATAATAAAAGGACCAAACTGAGTGGTTCAGTTGGTGCTTTCCTATGGCATTGTCGATTAGCCCATATAAACAAGAATCACATTCAACAACTCCATGCAAATGGGTTATTAGATTCAAGTTCCTTGGATGAATTTGATACATGTGAGCCTTTTTTGTTAGGGAAAATGACAAAGGCACCCTTCACCAAAATTGGTGAGAGGGCAGGAGGTTTGTTGGATCTCATACATAGCGATGTGTGTGGTCCATTCAATAAGCAAGCCAGAGGAGGACACAGCTACTTCATTACATTTACTGATGATTTCAGTAGATATGGTTATGTCTACCTGATGAGACATAAATCTGAATCCTTTGAGAAATTCAAAGAGTTCAAGAATTAAATAGAGAACCAGCTTGGTAGATCCATTAAGGCTCTTCGATCAGATCGTGATGGAGAGTACTTGAGCGGTGAGTTCCTTGACTATCTAAAAGAGTGTGGGATTTTGTCCCAACTCACTCCTCCTGGAACACCCCAATGGAATGGTGTGTCTGAAAGGAGAAATCAAACTTTGTTGGACATGGTTTGATGTATGATGAGTCATGCAACTCTACCTCCCTCATTCTGGGGACATGCACTTGAAACAGCTTCTCTAATACTGAATAACGTTCCATCTAAAAGTGTCTCCAAAATACTATATGAGGTATGGAGTGGGAGACGCCCTAATCTCACTTTTATCAGGATCTGGGGATGTGAGGCTTATGTCAAACGTCAGGATTCTAGCAAGCTAGAACCTAGGTCTGATAAATGTGTATTTGTGGGGTACCCTAAGGAAACTAAGGGTTACTGCTTCTATGTTCCCACCGAGAACAAAGTTTTTGTTGCTCGGGGTGCTGTCTTTCTAGAGAAAGAGTTTCTCATGAAAGAAGTTAGTGGGAGGAAGTTTGACTTGGACGAGGTCCAAGTGTAACCACAAGACACAGAGATGGAACCTGAGCCACCTGCACCGGTTGATGGGCAACCTGAGGCTCAGACACAGGCCCCGCATATGTCTGGAAGGATTCATCGTGTACCTGAGAGGTATGGGTCACTACCGACCCAACACAACAGGATATTCATCATTGAGGATGAACCTAAGACTTATGAAGAGGCGGTCAGTGGACCAGACTCCGAGAGATGGCTTGACGCCATGAGATTCAAAATGGATTCCATGTCAACTAACAAAGTTTGGGATTTGGTTGAGTTACCTGATGGGGTAAAACCCATAAGGTGTAAATGGGTCTTAAAAGGAAGACAGACATGGATGGCAACGTAGTTACCTATAAAGGTAGACTAGTGGCTAAGGGATTCAAACAAGTTCACGGGGTGGACTATGATGAAACCTATTCACCAGTTGCTATGTTCAAATCCATTAGGATTCTACTTGCTATAGCTGCATATCATGACTATGAGATATGGCAGATGGAAGTAAAGACAGCGATCCTTAACGGGAAGCTAACTGAGGATGTGTATATGACACAACCTGATGGCTTCATCTATCCTGAATAGGCCAATAAGGTTTGCAGGCTAAAGAGATCCATTTATGGATTAAATCAAGTATCTCAAAGTTGGAATCTTCGATTTGATAAAGCTGTGAGAGATTCTGGCTTTATCAAAAGCGAAGATGACGCTTGTGTATACAGAAAATTCAGTGGGAGCTTGGTGACTTTTCTGGTCTTGTATGCCGATGACATACTACTCATCGGGAACGACTTCCCTAGTCTTCAAGCTGTGAAGACATGGTTAGGGAAGTGTTTCGAGATGAAGGACTTAGGGGAGGCCGCCTATATTCTAGGCATGAGGATCTATAGGGATAGATCCAAGAGGCTCCTAGCCCTTAGTCAAAGTACTTACATTAATAAGGTCCTGGAAAGGTTCAACTTAGAGCAATCCAAGAAAGGGTACCTTCTAGTGAGACATGACCTTACTCTCTCAAAGAGCCAGTGTCCCACCACACAGGCTGAGAGGGATGACATGAGTCGAGTGTCTTATGCTTCGGCAGTAGGATCGATCATGTATGCAATGTTGTGTACTAGACCAGATATGGCTTATGCTGTGAACATAACCAGCCGATACCAATCCAATCCTGGAGTGCAACACTGGGTAGCTGTAAAGAACATCTTGAAGTATCTGAGAAGAACTAAGGATTTGTTCCTAGTCTATGGGGGACAGGAAGAGCTCAGTATGCAGGGCTATACTGATGTGTCATTCCAGTCTGACCCTGATGACTTTAGATCGCAGGCTGGCTATGTGTTTAAGATAAATGGAGGTGTTGTTTGCTGGAAGAGCTTCAAGCAATCCACAATTGCCGATTCTACAACCGAAGCTGAGTATGTGGTCACTTCTGAGGCAGCCAAAGAAGCTGTTTGGATAAGGAAGTTCATTTCTGAATTTCAGGTGGTTCCCAGTGCAGTGGATCCCATTGAAATCTACTATGATAACAATGGAGCAATTGCACAAGCCAAAGAACCACGGTTTTATCAAAGATCTAAACACATACTCAGAAGATTTCACCTGATCAGAGAGATCATAGACAGAGGTGATGTCAAGATTAGCAAAGTTGACATAGAGAACAATATGGCAAACCCATTGACCAAGGCTTTGGCACAGCAGAAGCATGACTGTCACGCTAGAGATATGGGGTTGAGATTCCTCAACCTCTAGGTCTTAGTGCAAGTGGGAGATTGTTGGTGTATATGCCCTAGGACCTAGTTTTGGTCCATTATTCTACTACTTGACATTGATATTTTATATATTAATCTGGCATTGTCATTATCAATGTTTGTCTACATCTGCAATTGTGTACTTACATGGTAATGTCCCTGGAGACAGATTGGATTTGTACTCAAATGATAATCCCCAGTCGATGTGCCTGAGTGGATATGGGACAACTCTGGTACTTGTGAGACTAGTATATGGGCTAGTTAAGCACGAGGTGCTAACGCAAACATATGGGTATATCAGTGGTGGATATATTGGATCGACCCGCTGTGAAGCAATGACTTGGTGTCACAAGTTATCCTCACAAGTGATAGGAGATGCATTGATCCATTGACTTGACGTCATTGGTCATTCTATATGGTTAGGGATATGCTTTGATACAACCTAACACCTCACCATAGTTGGGGGGTAATAACGGTTGTCATTGAGCATGTCACGACCCATAGGAGAAGGTCAATAGACAGATAGAGGATTTGCCCCTTCCTAAGGGAAGTTTGATATCCATTGAGCTCTTCTATGGTTCTATGACTGAAAGTGTATGGCCATACCCAGGTAAGACCTGATTTAGTCATAGACATGAGATTGGATGAAAACAAGTGGTGACACACTTGTCCAATCGGATATCAGTACGGCAAAGAGACTGTAATGCATCTGTACCTAATTTCGATAATGGGGATGTCGATGTCGATATTCATTCCAATGACCTGGGTAGCAGCGATGCACTGCTAGGTACCACTCACTGCTTGTGGTAACCTTTGGTCAGCATTGCCAGCGTCAGAGGAACCTACAGGGTCACACACCTTGATGCTTGAGTTCTCGTATTGATCGGGAAGCCTTATGATTGAGTTATTGGATAACTCAGATCTATTTGGGAGAATTCATCAGCGCCGATGGGCTTAATGAGATGGAAGAATGTTATTGGAGCCAGACTTTATTTATCGTGGGTTGACCCGAATTTGACCATGGTTGGGTCACATTTGGATTTGTGTTGCATTGGATTGGATCCAATGGCTTAATCAACCCATTCAATGAAGTATGGGCTTGCTCATTGACCAATGCGGCCCAATAACAACCCCATTGGTGCCTAAGGGGTATAATGGGGAGAGAACCAACCCCATTGGCGCCTAAGTGGTATAATGGGGTGAAGTGGGCGAATTTGCTTCATTATGGAAGCAAATTGCACCTAGCCCTAACCCTAGCCGCCCCTTGCTCTATATAAGTAGCTCTAGGCGCCCCCTCTCAGGTATTCTACTCCTTGGAGGCGTGAGAACACAGAGAGAGGCGAGAGCAAGGGTCTTGGCACAAGTGATATCTTCCATCAAACCCTAGCCGCAAGCCTTGATCTTCCTTTCCTCTTAGCGCAAGGAATTTGGTGCTTGACGGCTTCCCTCTTCTTCATCCTTCTTCATCCTTGGCGCATATACCTTGGAGATGGCGTAAGTTGTGAAGGAACTAAACAAAAGGCTTGGATCTTCTTCCCGAGGCTAGCACCGGGTGTGGAAGAAGAGGACTCAAGGAATCTGTGTGTGTGAGACTGTAGAGGGCGCACGCTTGGGCGCCTACCTCGACATCGGCCTCATCTTGCTGTAAGGTATATTCTATCTCATCGTGTCGACTCCCTCGCATGCGATCTTCACTGGGTTTTTGGGATTGGCTCATTTTGGGGATATTGCTTCCGCTGTGCAATGTTTTGTGTAATCTCTATCTCTGAAAATTGTAAAATATCCCCAGGGTTTCCCAACAGCCTCCCCCTCCATGCGAATTCTTGGGCCAGAGGATCCGGCCATCGAACAGCCAGATGGCCGAAATCAAGCTCCACCGTGTCCGACGATGTTGTTCCCCATTCTGACCCATCCGCAGCTCCAATCAACACCAATTCCTGCCACATGTTCTCCTCGTCGACGCGAACCCACAGCCGGAAATAATTGGCCATCCGGCCAATGGATCTCTAGAATCAGAAACTTCCCCGATTCCCAGCTTCTGCCGCCGTCCACTCTATTCCCGGGCCGGCGCACCCCGATCTGACGCCGGAAGCTTCCCAGCCGCCCACAACCGGCGCATGCACCTCCAGCCGGACTATCACCGGCAGTGGAGTCCGGAACAGCGACCGGCGGTGTGCCTGAGTTGCCGTCCATGTCCTCACGAAAATGAAGGGAAGAGGAGAACGCTACTCAACGGCCCAGATTCAACTGCCCTCATCCAACGGCTAGATCAGTTCAGAGGCAATCAATGGCTGGTAATGTTTCTATCAGATCTGCTCCTATCAGACAAGTTTCAGGTCGATCCAGGTGTCGATCCCCACTAATCCGAACCAGATCTATCCATCCACGCCATCATATCCCCGATCAGACATCCAGACTAGAAGATATCATTATGCTTAAATGGACGGCTCACATTTAAAGCGACTTGAAGCTTCCCAAACACACTTGGTTTGCTGGAATATTTCCAGTCAAATGTACCTTGTTTTTTTCCAGCTTTTTGCAGATTAGTAGTTAGAATATTGGTTGTAACCACCCCTCATGTGAGTGGTGTGGTTTTGCCCTCCCTTAGCTTATAAAAGGGAGATAGGGCCTAGTGTTTAGTTAGCTTACAAGTGGTGAACTTCACAAAGGGGCTGCGAAGGGTCTTGTAACTCGGGGGTAATGGTTGGTGCCTCGCTCCGCGTAGCGTGTGGAAGTAGAGTGAGGTTGGAGGCAAGGTGTATGATCCTTGGCCTCGTCTCGATACCACGCCTTCTCTGATTGTAATGGTTAGTAGCTTCATTTTAGTGTTATTTCATAGTTGAATGCCTTTGTTAATCTATTTTGTCATCCGTTGCTCTTATACGTATCCGATCTCTTTGAGTCCGCGTGTTTGATCGTGTGTTTTCCAATCGCTCTTATGCCCTCCTAGAGCCGGTCTAGGAGATCTTCCCGTACTGTAGCTTGGTGCTACACCAATTTGGTATCAGCGCAAGTTTGTCGGTAATCCCTATTATCGATATCCTGGATTTTATCGGTTTTTCATCGTTTGTGAAGAATGTCATACTCTTCTTCTTCGCATTACCGAACCCTCGAGGACCGGTTGTATGCGTGTGTATGTCTTCTCGAGGATTTGGAAGACATGTATATTATTGTTGAGCCCGGTAGCCAGTTGTCCATGCGTCTAGACGACCTAGAGATACTAGTAGACCTTCTTGACGAAACCGTGCCCTAGGTAGAGGCGGAATTCCAGCACCTCGAGGCTCGCTTCATAGCCCGCGGCCTTCTTCCGCACGGGTTGAGCGTTGAGGAGGACCCGGTGGTCCCTGCCTTGATGGAGCCTCCACCTAGTGTTGATCATACCAATTCCTTCATGCAATGAGTTACTGACATCTTGCAACGGTGTCAAGCAGCTTTCGATCAATGGAAAGTTTGCAATCTTCCCCACGCACTTCCTCAGCCCGAGCTGGAACGTGTGGAGGAGCTGGTCATTACCCCCTTGATCGAATCCCCACCTATAGTAGATGTGTCCCTTGTTGACTCCATGGTTGAGGAAGATGTGTTCCACGTGGAGCCTTCAGTTGTGGAGGCTAAGGACACACACCTAGAGGTCACCATGAACCCACCCCATGAGTCCACCGACATGATTCGGTCCCTCACCCCTTCCATTGAGTTTGTTGTCCCATCATGTTTACTCGCACGGCATGACGACAACTTTGTTGGTTCGTTCGAATCATTGGTTGGGAGTCTACTTCTCATTGATAGCAAGTTTCTGCACATTCTCCCTTGTTTTACCTCTTCGCATACCCCACATGTCTCCCACAACTATGATACCATCCTCAAAGATGGTTACATTGGTTGACCCCCGCCTGAGCATGATAAGCCTTTTGTTGGTTTGCATTCGCCTTCAAATTGTCTCCCACATCGTCCAATTCAGTCTTTTGTATTTGTTTTCCCTTGTGTTTATGTGCATGTCGACTTTTTGCATCGGATATATTTGAGCAACTGTAGGTGTACAAAGGAGGTCATTGCGCATGATAAGCCACAAAAATGTGAGGTAAATTTGAGTTCCCAAGGAATTGCACGCCAGTTTAATTCTCCGAAGGAAAATTCTTCAAACCGGGAGAGAGTTGATGCAGCGCCAACACAGCAAACCCTGCTTTACTTCCCAGGTTCCTACTTCATAGATGTTCCACGGGCGACCCAGTGATAGAAACCTCACCCCCGTGGCTTCGGCAGTTGCGTTCCAGGTCATAAGCTCAATTCTGCACAAAATGTTCCTAGGGCGACTAGGTGACCTACATCTCAGCCCGCAGATTTTGGAAGTATCATCCAAGGCTCCGATCATCACCGGACTCCAGCTACAACGCCTCCCCCTCTATGTGAACTCCTGGTCCAGAGGATCCGGCCATCGGATAGCCGGATCGCCGAAATCATGCTCCACCGTGTCCGGCGACGTCGTTCCCCATTCCGACCTACATCTCAGCCCGCAGATTTTGGAAGTATCATCCAAGGCTCCGATCATCACCGGACTCCAGCTAGCGCCTCCCCCTCCATGCGAACTCCTGGTCCAGAGGATCCGGCCATCGGATGGCCGGATCGACGAAATCAAGCTCCACCGTGTCCGGCGACGTCGTTCCCCATTCCGACCCATCCGCTGCTCCGATCAACACCAAATTCCTTCCACAAGTTCTCCTCGTCGCCGCGAACCATCAGTCGAAAATAATCGGCCATCTGGCCGGTGGATCGCCGGAATCGGAAACTTCCCTGATTCCCAGCTTCCGCCGCCATCCGCTCTATTCCCAGGCCGGCACACCACGATCGGACGCCGGAAGTTTCCCAGCCGCCCGCAGCCGGCGCACGTACCTCTAGCCGGACTATCACCGGCGGTGGAGGCCGGAACAGCGACCGGCGGCATGCCCGAGTTGCCGTCCGCGTCCTCGCGAAAACGAACGGAAGAGGAGAACGCTACTCAACGGCCCAGATTCAATAGCCCTCATCCAACGGCTAGATCAGTTCAGAGGCAATCAATGGCTGGTAATGTTTCTATCAGATCTGCTCCTATCAGACGAGTTTCGGGTCGATCCAGGTGTCGATCCCCACTAATCCGATCCAGCTATATTCATTCATGCCATCAGATCCCTGATCAGACGTCCAGATCAGAAGGTATCATTAATGCTTAAACGGATGGCTCACATTTAAAGCAACTTGAAGCTTATCAAACACACTTGATTGCTGGAATATTTCTAGTCAAATGTACCTTGTTTTTCCAGCTTTTTTGCAGATTAGTAGTTAGAATATTGATTGTAACCACCCCTCATGTGAGTGGTGTGGTTTTGCCCTCCCTTAGCTTATAAAAGGGAGATAGGGCCTAGTGTTTAGTTAGCTTACAAGTGGTGAACTTCGCAAAGGGGCTGCGAAGGGTCTTGTAACTCCGGTGTAGTGGTTGGTGCCTCGCTCCGCGTAGCGTGTGGAAGTAGAGTGAGGTTGGAGGCAAGATGTACGATCCTTGGCCTCGTCTCGATACCTCGCCTTCTCCGATTGTAATGGTTAGTAGCTTCATTTGAGTGTTATTTCATAGTTGAATGCCTTGGTTTATCTATTTTGCCATCCATTGCTCTTATACGTATCTGATCTCTTTGAGTCTGCGTGTTCGATCGCGTGTTTTCCAATCACTCTTATGCCCTCCTAGAGCTGGTCTAGGAGATCTTCCCGTACCGAAGCTTGGCGCTACACCAATTGGTCTTGGAAAATTAAACAAAATTTACCAATCACAACTGAAGAGGATAAGATTGAACTTATTATAGAAGATTGAATTATTCTCTATCTGGATCACTCAGAATGTCAATACTTGGTCAAGTGGCAAGATCGACCAGATATAGAAAACACATGGATTTCTGAAAGAAGAACTTCAACAACTTGCACTAGATATATTAAAAGGCTACATTATGATCAATTCACTAGAGGTGAATTTTTCCCACCCAGGGGAATTGATGCAGAATCAAGCTCAGATGGACTTGCCAAGCCTGCCAAAAACCAAGTCTCTATAGGACAAGATTAATGTTGGTCAACAAAATTTTTATGTTGTAATTTTTAGTCGTGGTATTAGAGATTAAGTAGTTGTTATTTTTGGAGACATAGTGTTGTTTAAATATAGAGACATAGTGATGTTTAAATATAGCATTAAGGTTTTGTTTAAATACATGTAATTCTATTAGTGAAAATCATCAGCATTTGCTTAATTGATAGCATGCATATTTATGATATATAGCGGCTCAATTTTATTATTATTTAGGAGTAAAATGCAAGCTTTGTCTCATTTATTTGCCTAAATGTTTTATATTATTCAGAGTCTTCACTTTTCCTTAGTTTTATTGAAATGTAGGAATTTTCCCACAAAAATTGGTGGATTTTAGAAGATCTGAAGTTATGAGACGATTCCTTATGATGAGACGAAGCGAAGCTACAGGTCAAATTTCAGCCAAAAATTAGTTTTCCACACTCTTCACGGGCATAGTCGTGCATGGATGCATGACCGTGTATGACATTGTTTTCCTAGACTGCGCCGAGCCCTTCACAGGCATGTGATACGTATGCAAGTACGCGAATTTATCGAAGTAATAAAATAAGATCGCTCCCTCGAGGATTAGGCGGTTAAGTACCAATTTTTTAACTCGTTTGAATCTAGGCAAAATCAAGTAGTGGTTTGTATTGAACTCTAAGTACGAGCAATAGCGAAAACAGCGTTAAGAGAGATTCAAATTTTGGAAGATCGGGACTCAGTGTTTTACCACGCTGACAAGTATGAATCATATAAAAATAACCCTTTGAATAGAAAATTATGATCATGAAAGGAACTTTTCCTAATATACGGATTACCTCCTCCCGAAGCGTAATCCGGTGTCTAACTACATTAACTCCCTACTCTCGTGACAATTAACATACCTAGACCCATTAAGTTCTATGAAAATCCTAATAAATCCTTCAAACGAATCAAAACTACTCTCGTGATTCGATTGATAGGTTTGTTTAAAATAGATCTGACGTTGCGATTCACCTCCCAGTACTTCTCGCAACGTCTAAATCACAATTATACGTGGCCAGTGTAAACTACGGATTAAACACAATTTCAATCAAATCATGATAAAACATTCATATCAAAGGTGTAAGAATACAGATTAACTCATAATTGTCAGCGAGCTATGCCCTTAATCCCGAAATAAAGGTTTACTCACTCATGTTCTTAAGAAACAGCATGTTTATATGATGAACAAGCATGAATTCTTCTCAAAATCGCAAGAAATTCACTAAGAAAATAGTTAAACTACCTTCTCCGCTATCAGAAGAGGAAGAAGAGCCGATCAAACTTCTTTTTTGCGTGCAATCTCGCCGGAATCTACTCAAAAATTAGAATTTTGCCTCAGTCGCCGCCACCGTTCATCTTGGTTCGAAAAGTCCTCTTAACCCTCAAAAAATCTAATCTTTTATAGCTTGACCGGTCCGAAACCCATGAAGGAACGTTTCTGGCAAGTTTGGTTCGAATCCAGTTTGATTTGGAGACGAATCGTGTGAAAAACTCGAAGGGCGGACGTTTTCATGGCCCGTAATGAGTTTACGGTCGAGACCGTAAATGCTTCTGTGTCTACACCCCTTTGTACATAGAAAGTTTCATGGACCACGATGGATCCGTGGCTTCACCTGTGAAAGTTTCTGTGGATTTCCACACTTAGCCGCATTTCGCCCCTGTTCAGATGCTAAAATTACGGCCGACCCCAGAATTACGACCAAGGCCATGAAAATCAAAATCTTCATTCACCATTTTCGCTCCAAATTTGATGTGTCAGCTCGTGATCTCCTAGGGAATCGTGCTTTGGCTTTAAAACTCATGAAATATATCATTTTTGTGCCTTTTTACCTGCATTTTGAATAAAACTAAGGAAAGTGAAGATTCTATGTCAAGTGAAGTAAAAATACCCAATTTAGCATAAAATTATGCAATTAAGCCTAAAATATAGTATAAAATTCAGATAAAAATATGGTATAAATACAACGCATCAGCATGCGCGTGCATCCTTGCACGGCCGTGAAGGGATCGGCCGACTTCTCCAGAATTCAACGAGATGTTCACGGGCACACCCATGAACGCATGCATGGCCGTGAAGAGTAAGTTTTCCAGAATTGAAAGCTCACCGAATCGTTCACGGGCATGGCCGTGCATCGATACACGGCCGTGAATGATTCCGCCCTATTTCGACACCCATTCGATTTTTCACCCATATCTTGCTATTTTTGGAGCGAAATTTGCTGAAAATTTGTGGAGAATTTCCTAACTTAGCAAGCGACAATTTGGGATGAGAATCAAATTTGGTGCAGCGATTGTGGAGAACGGACGAAAGGGGCGACATCTAGGGTTTGGGTCGATTTGCTTGACGAGGAGATTGTTCGGGCTTGATTTATCCCTCGTTTCGATGCTGAGGATCGTGCTCTACCTTCTCCCATCAAGGATCTGTTGGGAAACCCCAGGGATATTTTACAAATTTTCAGAGTTTTATTGACATAAATACATAGCACAGCGAAAGAATATCCTCGAAACAGGCCAGTCCCAAAAACCCAGTGAAGATCGTCAAGCGAGAGAGTCGATACGATGAGTTAGAAAATACCTTAAAGCAAGATGAGGCCGATGTCAAGGTAGGCGCCCAAGCGTGCGCCCTCTGCAGTCTCACACACACGGATGCCTCGAGCCTCTTCTTCTACACTCGGTGCTAACCTCGAGAAGAAGATCCAAGCCTTGGGAGAGCCCTCCAAGAGACTTGCGCCACCACCAAAGGGAGATACGCCAAGAACAAGGAGGAAGAAGGAGATGTCGCCAAGAACAAGTTCACCTTTCACCAAGGAGAAGGGAAGATGAACACTTGCGGTGTGATGGAAAGGATGGAGCCACTTGCCTTCACTTGATCGCCCTCTCAATTGATCACGCCTTCAAGAGAAATTAGTGTGTTGAGAGGGGCGGCCAAGGTCTCTATTTATAGAGACCATAGGCGGTTTACTTGTGGCCTCAATTCAAACAAATTGGGTGGCTAGGAGAAGAAGTAGGAATTTAAATCCTAATCTAATTAGGACTCATGTGGGCGCCTTGATCATGTCCTAATCCTATTAGGATTTACATGGATGGTTTGATCAAGAATAGTCCTAATCCAATTATGACTTAAGTGGGCGACTTGATCAAGTCCTAATTCAATTAGGACTCAAGGGGCGATTTGATCAAGATTCAAATTAAGCTTTGAATCAAGTCCTAATCCAATTAGGACTCTATTTATTTATTTAATTAATTGAATCCTAATCCAATTAGGACTCTAATTAATTCAAATAAATCAGCCCATTTAATCCCACAAAAATAGGACTCTAATTAATTAATTAATTAGCCCTTATTTTATCATGATCAATTAAACTCACATGAGGTATAAGCGCTAACCCTAGTCTAACTAGGGTTAAGCATGCGCAATCCCTTTTCTTCTCCTTAAGCCCAGTAAGCTCAACCTTTTCAATGGGCCCAGCCCAAGGTCCATTTTTCATGTTAACCAAGCCCTTGGATCCAATCCAATTTAACCCATGGTCAAATTGGGCTAACCATGGTTAAAATGTCGTAAATGGAAGTTGGCTCCAATAAATCTCTTTCATCTCATCAGGCCCATTGGTGCTGATGAAATCTCCAAAACAGATCCGAGTTATCCAATAACTCGATCATAAGGCTTCCCGATCAATACGAGAACTCGAGTATCAAGGTGTGCGACCCTGTAGGTTCCTTTGACGTTGGCGATGCTGACCTAAGGTCACCACAAGCAGTGAGTGGCACCTAGCAGTGCATCGCTGCTAACCAAGTCATCGGAATGGATATCGACATCGACATCTCCATCATCGCAACCAGGTACAGATGCATTACAGTCTCTTTGCCAAACTGATATCCGATTGGCCAAGTGTGTCACCACTTGTTTCTATCCAATCTCATGGCTATGACTAAATCAGGTATAACCTGGGTATGGCCATACACTTTCAGTTATAGAACCATAGAGGAGCTCCATGGATATCATGCTTCCCTTAGGAAGGGGCAAATCCAATGTCTGTGCATTGACCTTCTCATATGGGTCGTGACATGCCCAATGACAACCGTTATTACCTCCCAACTACGGCTAGGCGTTAGGTTGTATCAAAGCATATCCCTAACCATATAGAATGGCCAATGACCTCAAGTCAAGGGATCAATGCATCTCCTTTCACTTGTGAGGATAACTCGTGACACCAAGTCATTGTCTCACAGCGGGTCGGTCCAGTATATCTACCACTGATATACTTATATGCCTGCGTTAGCACCTCGTGCCTAACCAGCCCATATACCAGTCTTACAAGTACCATAGCTATCCCATATCCACTAAGGTACATTGACTAGGGACAATAGTTTGAGCACAGATCCAATCTGTCTCCAGGGACATTATCATATAAGTACATGTTCGCAGATGTAAACAAATAATGATAACGACAATGCCAGTATGATATAATATCAATATCAAGTAGTACAAGTAACGGTCCAGAATTAGGTCTTTATGGCATATACACCAACAGGATCTACCTTTCCCCCTGGTTTGATTTGATTTGTATTAGAGATTACATGTATCTAATGATGAATATTGTAGCATAAGCCTATTTTCAGGGTGTAGGCATAGCCCGCTATAAGAATGTTGGTTTTTAATGTTTGATCTACACTTTATCTAAATTTACTTTTGTTCTTATTCATGTCTAGGAAGTTTTAATTCATGATTGTGTACTGGCTATACATTTTTATGTTTTAGACGTTGTGGGAAGGACTGAGCGATGAACCACAACATTGGATCCCCTTAGACTGGACTGGTGATTTCGGCCGCGACAGTTGTAGAAATAATCCGAGGAACCCTAATTCTTCATAGAACTCATTATGTATACTTAACTCAGTAAGTCATGAGAGTAGGAAACTTGGGTTAAGTTAGATACCGGACCGTGTCCTGAGAGGGAGCATGTCTATACCTTAGGAAGAATTACCTTAAGAACATAGGTAAAACATGTTTAAAATATCAACATTATCTTTCTTTCATGCTTCAGTGTGGTGAAACCCAAAACCCCGATTCTCTCTCAAGATCTTTACAACCCGCTTGTTCCTTGTTTTGCATTTAACTTGCTTCAGTTTACTTACTTGCATTAGGATTTAGCTATACTCCTTTGATTATTTGATCGCCTAGCTATTAGTTAATTGATCAATTAGTACTTGACCCCTAGTCCTTGTGGGATCGATACTTTTTATTACGCGATAGACCGTGCACTTGCGATACGACCCTATTAAGTTTTTGGTGCCGTTGCAGGGGACTAGGTTGCTAATATTAACACGGTTAGGAAATTGGTAGACTAGGTTTGGTTAGATTTTTGTTTTCTTTTTATTCTATTTATTTACTGTTTATTTTCTTTTTGTTTTAGTTGTAATTTTTACCAGTGCCGGTGCTGCTAATTTCTTTTGTTGAGGTAACTGTTTATGCCTAGGAACACTCTTCGAATAGGAAAACTTGTGACTGAAAACTCTACAGATTGCACGCATAGTCAGCTATCTCTCAAACTCGAAGACCCTGGTAGCAAGATGGAACTCTTTCTAGATCTTTTTCAGGCTCCTAGGGCAGCGAAGCGGTAATAAACGAAAGCACTGCGCAGTCGAGTAGCAAGATGGAACTCTTTCCATATGTTTTTCCTGAGCATTCCAAGATAGGCCCTATGACCCAATTGGTCTGAAAGATGATGGGATAGTTGCTGTGATGATTCCAGTTGAAGATGCCATGGGAGCCAACCTCAAGAAAAGAACTTTAGGAGTATTTGAAGACAAAGTTTTGAGCGATTCTGATAAAGCTCATGTCTTTCACCAATTTGTTGTTTTATGTTCCATCAAAACAATTGTAGAAAAACTTTTATATCTTGTGCTTATTTTAATAGGTGCAATTCGTGGACAACAATGAAAGCAGAGGCTCCATGCTACTTACTTCGCCTCTGCTACACTAGATATACCGTGACACTCTTCTATGGTCAAGCTAATGACCTTAAAGAAGCGCTTGTTGGGAGGCAACCCAACCTCTTATTTGGACTCTTAGCTTCTTATTTATCTTTTGTTACTTAGCCTTAGTAGTCTTGTTTTATATGTTGTACCCAGCTGATGGTAATTTTTCTGGAATTTTTCAAATACTTGCGAGCCATTCATGGCCGTGAATGGCTCGTAACATTTCTCTGCAAGTACGCCGAAGCTTTCACGGGCAGGGGCGTGATGAGATGCACAGCCGTGATGGAAATCTGCAATCTACACCGAGGCATGCATGAGCGCGCCCGTGTACTGATGCACAGCCATGACGCGTAAGTGTCATTCGCGTCGATGGAGAGCCGAGGCTTGCACAGGCCAGCCCATGTATCCATACACGGCCGTGCATGCTTCTGTTATAAAAGAGTGCCGCGTACACACCCGCGTACACTCCCGTGCAAGGAACCCTAGCCGCACAACCGCCGTTCCGATCCGCCACCTCCGGCACCTGATCGACCTCTGGCGACCCCCCACCATCTTCTCTAGCCTCTGGCAACTCTTCCCCACATATTTATGACACCGATTCTGCCTCCTGACGCCGTGTCACCACTCCCCAGATTTCCGCTGCCGCTTGCAGATCCGTCGCCACCAACCTTATCTCTTCACCACTGAGGCCTTGGACGACTCACCCATGCCCTCTGGTCTTTTCCCATTAGCCTTCTACACCGCCAGCATGTCGAGACGCAAGCAGGTCACCTCTAAATGCCATGCGTCCTCTTCCAATGCTGCTACCGAGCAACAGCCAATGCCTGCTCCTCCACCGACACCTTACGGCATCCTCTGCCGTGATCCGGAGCAGCTGGCTAAATTGAACGCCCTGGCGTGCCACCAGGTGGTTAACACCCAATTCCTCGATCATTCCATGCTGAACACTTTGGGTTTTCACGATGATGCACAATGGCTTTTCCACCGTGTGAGATGGGATCAGTTCTTCACGATATCCTACCCTACATACATCCCTATATTGCTGGAGTTTCTATCTTCCATGGAGTTTTATGCTAACATCCACACAGATGAAGATGACGGCAGTTTATCCTTCCGGCTCAACAACATTGAGTTCGTGCTTACCCTGTCGGAACTGAATCAAATCTAGGGATTTCCTACTGATGGGATGTGGTTGACCCTAGGAGAATTCAATGCCCACACCTTCTGGGGGCAACTCACTGGGCTCCCACCTTTTCATACCAGGACTGCCAGGGCGACTTCTCTTGGCAACCCAATCCTAAAGTATGTGCATTGTGTCATGGCACACACTATTTTCGATCGAGGGGAGTCCGACGGTCTAGTACGAGCATCTGAGCTCTTTTTCCTCCGGGCGAAGCTGCATGAAGTTCACCTCAACATTGCCTTTCACTTCGCCAAGCAACTGCAGAAGGTCTCTAGGGCACCGAAGGGTGCCATTGCTCTCGGGGGACTTCTTACCCCACTTGCTCTTGCGGTAGGGATTCAGCCCTATCATATGAAGCAAGCCTGAGGGAACTCCCACCTTGACCTCGACTTCTGCATCTCGATGCAGATGATAGTCAAGGAAGGAGAACTCGACAGTTTGCTCTTCCCCGGGAGTGATGTGAAGTTACCATTGCTGAATCCTGCACGCACTACAGTTCATGAGCAGCGGAATTGGAGGGTGGGGGCAGTTGAGGATCATGACATTCCTCTTGAGACTACTCCACCACCGCCTTCTCAACGACCTACCACCCAGTTGGACCGCATAGAGGCGATGATCAGATTTGTCTGGGACGCCCACCAAGAAACCCACCTTACTGTCAATGAAGGGTTTGATCGGCTTGCGACCTTGAGGCTGAAGTAGGACGCCAAGGATGGGTCCAATCTTCCATCATGGAGTTTGTTCATGAACTTCAGCAGCGACTGTGTCGGCGTTGGGGATGAGCACTTTAGTTTCACCATCACCTGGTCTGCTACTTTGTTACCAGTAGTTTCATTTTAGTTGTTAGTTTTTTTTTTTTCAGCTTTTGTTAGTTTTCTTTTGTTAGATTGTCATTTCCCTTTTTCATGTTTTCTAATAGTCAGTAGTTTCAACATCTTAGGTGTCTCACCCACCCCTTCTTTATGCTAATTTTTGTGAAATCTTAGTTATATCAAATTTTTGGCTTGCCTTTAGGATTGACTTGTTCTTTGAATACTTGATTGGTATGGGATGGGAATCTTGACTATTTTTAGAGGTCTATATTTGTTATAGTTTACACATATGGCTCTTTGTTTTAATACAGTTGAATGATTTAGTTAACTTAGTTCATTATTTTTATGATCCTGGTGAGTATGCTTGTTACCTTTATCTTATCCCTAACATGCGTCACATGTGTAATGATTCCTTGTATCTTGACTTCATAATTCCATTCTTTTTGTACATTTTGTCATGGGAATCTGAAATAATAACATGGTACCGAAGTATAATTGTATATTGCACATTGTACTTTCACATGGCACTGTTCTTAGCATACTTACAAAATATGACAGTGGTACCCAAGCGATCGTGTTTATCTAGCTTGGCACTGTCTCCCATCCAATAAAGAAAATAGTGGTACCGAAGCTCTCTCATCATTCATCTAGCTTGGCACTGTGTGTTACTAAAAAAAAGGCACCACATAGGGACTATGTGGCACCGATTCTATTTTCCGATGACTTGATGTACAACCATATGATTTGTGAATGCTTGATCAATGATATAATTTGTATGAGATGCATGATTAAGGTTTTTAGTATTGTCAATATTGAATATTTCAATGGATTGTATTAGTAATACTTGATTCAATTTGCTTTCAATACTACATTATAACCTGAGGCCTATTGTGACTAAATTATAACTTTGTTTGACTTATTTAAGTTGATTGAGATTCCTAATTTCATTTCATCATTGTGTTCTAGACAATTCAATTGCTTGAGGACAAACAAAACTTTAAGTCCAATGTATTTTGATAGCATGCATATATATGATATATCGTGACTCAATTTTATTATTATTTATGAGTAAAATTCATACTTTGTCTCATTTATTGCCTAAATATTTTACATTATTCAGAGTCTTCACTTTTCCTTGGTTTCATTGAAATGTAGGGATTTTCCTCAAAATTTGTGGGATTTTGCAAGATCTGAAGTCATGGGACGATTCCTTATGACGAGACGAAGCTATAGGTCAAATTTCAGCTAAAACGGAGTTTTCCACGCTCTTCATGGGCATGGCAGTGCATCCATGCACGGCCGTGTTTGACACTGTTTTCCTAGACTGCACCGAGCCATTCACAGGCATGCCCGTGCATCTTTGCATGGCCGTGAAGGGATCGACCGACTTCTCCAGAATTCAACGAGATGTTCACGGGCACCCCATGAACGTATGCATGGCCGTGAAGAGTAAGTTTTTCAGAATTTAAAGCTCACCGAACCGTTCATGGGCATGGTCATGCATCGATACACGGTCGTGAATGGTTCCACCTTATTTCGACACCCGTTCGGCTTTTCACCCATATCTTACTATTTTTGGAGCAAAATTTGCTAAAAATTTACAGAGATCTTTCTAACTTGGCAAGCGACTATTTGTGATAAGAATTATTGGATTTGGTGCAGCGGTTGTGGAGAACGGACAAAAGGGGTGACAACTAGGGTTTGGGAGCTATTTTCTTGATGAGGAGATTGTTCGGGCTTGATTTCTCCCTCGTTTGGACTCTAAGGATCGTGCTCTACCTTCTCCCATCAAGGATCTACCTTTCCCCCTGGTTTGATTCGATTTGTATGAGAGATTGCATGTATCTAATGATGACTATTGTAACATAAGCCTATTTTTAGGGATTGGGCTAGCCCGCTCTAAGAATGTTGGTTTTTAATGTTTGATCTACACTTTATCTAAATTTACTTTTGTTTTTATTCATGTCTAGGAAGTTTTAATTCATGATTATGTACTGACAATATATTTTTATGTTTTAGGTGTTGTGGGAAGGACTGAGAGTTGAACCACAACATCGGATCCCCTTAGAGTGGACTGTGATTTCGGCCACGATAGTTGTCGAAATAACCCGAGGAACCCTAATTCTTCATTGAACCCATTGGGTCTACTTAACTCAGTAAGCCACGAGAGTAGGAAACTTGGGTTATGTTAGATACCGGACCGTGTCCTGAGAGGGAGCATGTCTATACCTTAGGAAGGATTACCTTAAGAACATAGGTAAAACATGTTTAAAATATCAACATTATCTTTCTTTCATTCTTCAGTGTGGTGAAACACAAGACCCTGATTCTCTCTCAAGATCTTTAGAACCCGCTTGTTCCTTGTTTTGCATTTAACTTGCTTCAGTTTACTTACTTGCATTAGGATTTAGCTATACTCCTTTGATTATTTGATCACCTAGCTATTAGTTAACTAATCAGTTAGTACTTGACCCCTAGTCCTTGTGGGATTGATACTTTTTATTACGCGATAGACCGTGCACTTGCGGTACGACCCTATCATTAATCAAGATTTCTTTTGAGAAATTAATTTCAGCACTGTGAGCATTTCCATGTGATGGTGTTACTGCAAGGGCTTGCTTGTTTAGTTTTCACCGTCATTCACTCCATGAGCCAATCAACTTTCACCATCTTTTACCAAAACATCCAAAATCCGAATGCCCCAACCGCCATAACTACCTTGGCTGGAATCGTCATTGCCTCAATTAACATGCCACTTACCATTTGTCCATCGGCCACGACCATCGCCTACCTTCCTCCCTATGCGCCAACTAGACATTGCCAAACCCTAAATCCATCTCCTCACGTCGTCGAGCCCGCCGCCACTAATGTCCACTTGCCACCTCCATCTCCTTCACACATGATCATCACTCGTATCCCAACATCATCGTGCCTCCCCTGCCACACTCCCCAATGAGTCCACATTGATCACTAACTCCACCTCCTCTCATCAATGAGTCCCACATTGTCTCCACATGACTTGCAGCCACTCAGCATCACAGTGCCCCTGTGAAATCCATGCTACTCTTCCCTCTCGTCAAACACCTTTCATCTGCCAACTCATCCACTACCCTATTTCAACGCTGCCTAGGCCACAATCGCTGCCTCCTTCATTGTCAATCTAATTTGAGCATTGCCATTGTCTTCACCCATCAAGGATCACCAGCACCACTTATTGCCAACTACTTCGATCGCTACCACTTCAATACACTCGCCCGTCATCTAGATTGTGAAGGAGTGGTATCGTGTCAAGATGTCAAACTTTGTCAATTTGTGATGCCTTGCATTTTATCAGTAAATTCTAGTACTATTTCATCTCAAATCCAGACCTATTTCAATGTTTTCATACTCTCTTTAAACTTATTTACTCAATTGCTTCGGAATCTTCACTTTTTCTTATTTTTGTGAAACTTTAGGTAAAATCGCACAATTTTGAAGTCTTTTGATGATTCTAAGGCCATGGGGTGATTCCTCACTTGAAGATGAAGTTGCCCGTCAAATTTGGGCCCAAACGGAACTACATTGAAAAATACGGTCAGGTGAACCCGGCGGGGTTCACTGGTGCTTTCGCTGATGACCGAAGTCCATAGAAGACTTCATCACCTGGTGAACCCGATGGGGTTCACCCGGAATTCTCTCTGAGGAAATATGCGCAAAAGTCTACAGTACACTTCACCATCTAATGAACTCGGTGGGGTTCACTGGTGATTCCTACTCTACAGAAACTGCATAGTAGACTTCACCACATGGTGAACTTAGCAGGGTTCACTCGTGATCGTAACAGGGTAGTCCGACCTTCAATCGTTTTTCCTTGATTTCGAGCCCTAGAAAAATCCAAAAGAGGGAAAGAAAATAAGTTTTGGAATGCTGACTGAGAGGCGAATCCAAAGAATATAAAAGCCCCTTCTAATATTTCCAAATCATTGAGAAATTGGCGAATGAAACAGCTAGGGCAGACGGAACAGGCAACAACACGTTTTTGGGGAGATTTCAAGAGATTGGAGCATCTGATCTTCACGATTTTTGGGGATCTTGTCCAGTCCATCCTCTCCTTGCTCTCAAAAATGTTCTGTAGCAATTTTCTTAACTTCTTAGAGAGACTTTTGTGAGTTTTCACGACGATCATAACGTAAAACCCTTTTTCAGGGCTTGGTTGAAGCTTGCTGTCGATTTCTATTTGCTATCTTAATTTAATTCCGTTATTTGAACATTCATATGTGCATATCTTTAACTTGTTGAACTTATTTCGTGATGTTGTCTTGGCCACGTAATATCATGTTTTAGCCAACATGATTCATACCGAGAGGAGGATCGTGACGGTGGAATCCCTAGATAAGACTTGTGAATCTATGACACGAGAGTGCTTGGTTTTCACTTGAGGGTTTCATAACCTTCCATTGAGCGCATAGGGTTTGTTTAGAACGATCCACCACGAGAGTAGGAGACTGTTCTAGATAAGCACCGGGGTGTACACCGAGAGGGGACATCCTGTACCTTAGGGAAGGTTCTTTGTGCAAAACTGTGAATTCATGTAATAGATCATCTTTAACGCAATTAGAATCATTAGTGTGGTGGATACTAAAGCTCTGATCTCTCTCATATTGATACTCTCCTCGACGTTGCGTTTGATTTCTTGTTTTCGATTTGAAGATTGCAAAAACCCCGTTTCGATTCACTTAGCTATTGAAACTTAAACTTTCTAGTACTCAACCTCGTTCCTTGTGGGTTCAACAACCTTTTATATTACTTCGACATAACCGTGCACTTGTGGGTCATGTCAAGTTTTTGGTGCCGTTGCCGGGGAACAACGGTTGATATTAGTATATTTCTAAGGATTGGTAGACTAAGCTTTAGTTAGTTCTTTTTCTTTACTACTATTTTTTTTTTACTTTCTACTTGTCATTTGCCTTAGAACTTCATAATTGTGTCTGACATCTTTATATGCAAAGAAGCTCCAGGGCAGGTGAATTCTTTGAAATAGATCTTGAGATTGTGCGGACATTCAGGAGAAGGAAAAAACAAAAACAACTTCAGCAAAAAAGAAGATCAAAACCAGATAGAGCACATCCCATTAGATCTGGACAATAATCAAGCACCCCAACCTGCAGGGAACAACAACAACAACAGAACACTAAGAGATTATGCTGCTCCCTACATTCATGGATTACAATCAGGAATTGCTAGGCCTACTATAGAGGCCAATAATTTTGAGATTAAACTTGCTTTACTTTCTATGGTTCAACAATATCAATTTGGTGGTTCTCCTCTTGAGGACCCCAACATGCATCTCGCTATATTTTTAGAGTATTGTGATACATTGAAAATTAATAGTGTTTCTATTGATGCTATTAGGTTGAGATTGTTTCCCTTTTCTTTAAGGGACAGAGCAAGAGCATGGCTTCATACAATACCTTCGGCTTCCATAAGGTTTGGGGAGAATTGTCTCAAACCTTTCTTTCAATGTACTTCCCTCCTTCCAAGACAATACAACTGAGGAATCAAATCACCAGTTTCATGCAGAAAGATGAAGAATCCTTGTATGAGGCTTGGGAAAGATTCAAAGAGTTGCAAAGAATGTGCCCACACCATGGAATAGAGACTTGGGTTTTAGTTCATATATTCTACAATGGATTGGACTACAACACAAGGCTCACAGTTGATGCTGTAGTTGGAGGAGCCTTAATGAACAGAGTGGTTGAAGATGCTATAAACCTCCTAGAAGACATGGCAATGAATCATCATCAATGGACTTCTGAACAAGGTACACCTTCCAGGAAGACAGGTAAACTAGAACTTGATACCTTAACTGCTCTCACTACAAAGGTGGATACTTTGACTAGAAAAATTGATTCTTGGTCTGTAAATTTGTTGGATGCTAACTATATATCTTATTAGGTGTGTGGAATTGTAGGCCATGTAGGTACGAGTCTCAGTTAGGAGATGGGCAGTTGATTCAAAGTCATCCTGAACACATCAATGCAGTTGGAAATTTCAATCACATGAATAATCCATATTCCAACACTTACAATCCAGGATGGCTCAACCACCCAAACTTCTCATACCGAACTACACAACCAGTGCAACAACGACAAGCACCACCACAAGGTCAACCTCCATAAGGAAATTTTAGACAACCTCCATAAGGAAATTACAGACAACCACCAGGATTTCAAGCCAAAAATTATAATCCACCACCGAAGCCAAACATGGATTCTCAACTGAGTAAGCAGATTGAAGAATTAACTGATATGATGAAGCTTATGTGACAAGAATAGATTCCTTGGAAACTCACAATAAGATGTTGGAGAGTCAGTTAGCCCAACAAGCTAGCTCATCCTCCAGGGTGCTAGGGAAACTTCCATCACCACCTGAAGTCAACCTGAGTGAGCACTATCGTGCAATCTCCACTAGAAGTGGCAAACAACATGAGGACCCCAAAATGCCATCAGATTATAGAGGAGAAGATGCAACACTTGAGACAAGAGATATGAACCATGATACAACACCAGTGACACATGAGCAGACTATGCAAGAACGACCCTATGTGGGATCGCTAGCTTACAAACCTCCAATCCCTTTCCCATAGAGACTTATCAAAGCCAAACTAGACAAGCAATTTGGTAAGTTCTTAGAAGTCCTAAAGAAACTCTATATTAACATACCTTTTGTTGATGCCCTTTTGTAGATGCCGACTTATGCTAGGTTTCTAAAGGACATCTTGTCTAACAAGAGGAAGCTAGAAGAACAAGGAATAGTTGCACTTACTGAGGAGTGCAGTGATAGGGCCTAGACAGGTTGCTCCCGCAAGTACACGGTCTATCGCGTAATACAATAAGTATCGATCCCACGAGGACTAGGGGTCAAGTACTAACTGATCAGTCAACTAATAGCTAGGTTAACAATTAATGGAGAAATATCTAAAATCCTAGTGCAGATAATTAAACTAAGGCAAATGAAAAGCAAGCAAAGAACAAGCAGAACAGAGAACAAGCTATCGGAGTTTTATAATTATGAGAGAGATTCGGGGCTTTAGTTTTCACCACACTGAAGCATGCATAAATATTAAAGTTTGATATTTTAGTTATAGTTTCACATATATTCTCAAGGTAATCCTTGCTAGGGTACAGACACGATCTGGTATCCGACTTAACCCAAGTCTCCTACTCTCGTGGCTTACCGGGTTAAGAGGACCCAATGGGTTATGTGAAGGATTAGGGTTCCTTGGATGATTTCGAGTGCTCTCGCCAAACTAAATCACTAGTCCAGTCTAAGGGATTCCGATGATTATGGTTCACCTCTCAGTCCTTCCCATGACATCTAAAGCATGCATACGTATGGTCAGTACATAAACATGAATGAAAACATCCTAGACATGAATAAGAATAGAGATAAATAAAAGAAATATATTAATCAAGCATTAATATTCAACACCTTACAGTGGGCTACGCCCAAACCCTGAAGAGAGAGTTAAGCTATTGTATACATCATGAAATCCATCAAATCTCTCATGCAAATTGATTCAAACTAGAGGGAGAGGTAGATCTTTGATGGAAGAAGGTCCAGCATGATGATCCTCGTCAGAACGACGGAGAAATTGAGCTGGAACAGTGTTGTCACCCTGAAAATTGCCCCAAACCCTAGGTTGTCGCTGTTTCGCTTCGTTCTCCTCAACCGCTTGATCAAATCTGATCATTTCAGTCCCAAATCGTGCATATCCAACTTAGGAAGGTATCCACCAAGTTTCCCCAAATTCCCCCGCGAAAATAGGAAGAAACCGGTCGCCTATCGGGACGATACACGGCCGTGTATCGGTGCACGGGCACACCCCCGTGCATGGCTCGGTGACTTGAAAACTTACTCTTCACGGCCGTGTATGGGTTCACGAGCATGCCCATGAACGTCTCGTCAAAAACCTGGAATAGTCGTCTCATGCACGGCCGTGCATGGATGCACACCCTAGGCCGTGAACTCTGTAGAGGGCTCCATTTGAGCTGATATTTTGCGTGTAGCTTCGTCTCATCATGAGGAATCGTCCCATATCTTCAGATTCTCCAAAATCCACCAATTTTAGGGCAAAATCCCTGCATTTCAATAAAATAGAGGAAAAGTGAAGGCTCTGAAGAATATGAAGCATGTAAGTGCATAAATGAGACAAAGCATGCATTTTACTTTGACATAATGATAAAATTAAGCCGCGATATATTATATATTTGCATGTCATCAAAATATATCAGACTTAAAGTTTTGCTTGTCCTCGAGCAATTGAATTGTCTAGAACATAGTGATAACATGAAATAGGGAATCTCAATTAGCTTAAAGTGGTCTATTTTGGTTGTAGGTTAATCACAACAAGTCTTCAGGTTATAATACAGTATGGAAAGCAAAATAAACCAATTATCATGAATACACTCTATTAATACATGCAAAGTTACGTTACCAAAAGAAACCTCTACAATGCATCTCACACAAGTAATATAATTGATCAAGCATTCAAAAAAAAAAGATAATTGTGCATTAAGTCATGGGAAAATAGCATCAGTACCACATAGTTCCTATGTGCTGCATTTTTTTATTTTATTTTAAATAGAATAGTGCCAAGTGCCAAACTTTGCTTCAGTACCACTTCGGTACCAATGTCATTATTGAGAACTATGGGGTTAGTGCCAAGTATGATAAACAATGAACTTAGGTACCACTATCCCTTTTTCTAGTGTGATGCTACGAATAGTGCCAAGTGGAAGTACAATGTGCAATGTACAAGAACACTTCGATACCACTATTATTATTTCTGATTCCCATGTAAAATGCACAAATAAAGTAGTGTTATGATGCAAGATTCAATCAATCACTACACCTAAGATGCATGTCAAGGATAACGTATAATAACAAGCACACTCTGTAAGATCGTAGCAATAATGAATTGGGTTAATTAATTCAACCAACTACATTAAACCAAAGAATCATATGTGCAACCAGAACCATGATAGACCGTTGGCAAATAAAAGTCAAGATTCTCATCCCAAGCGATCAAGTAGTCTTAGAACAATGCAATACCGTAAGACAGAGCAAACACCATAAATAAAAAGAGAGGGGTTTGGGCAAGACACTAAAGATGTTGATACAACTAGCTAACAAAGCATGCAGGAAATAGAAATGACAATCTTAAAACTAACAAAAGTTGACTAACGAAACAAAAAACCACAACTAAAATAAACTACTAGAAAAACAAAAAGCTAACCAAGTGATGGGTGAAACCAAAGATGCTCATCCCCAGCGTCGATGCAGTCTCGCCTGAAGGTCATGGACAGACTCCAAGAGAGAAGACTGCACTCATCCCTGGTGCTCAACCTCAATCTTAGGATGTTGAATCCAGTCAAGCCCTTCATTAACGAAAAGGTGAGTCTCTTGTTGGGCGTCTCGGACAAAGCGGATCATAGTCTCCATGCGATCAAGCTATATGGTGGGTCACTGCAAGGGGGGAGCTGGCTCTGTCGCAAGAGGCACATCATTATCTTCAACTGCCTCCACTTTCCAGTTTTGCTACTCTTGAACTATAGTGTGTGTAGGGTTTGGCAGCGGCAACCGTACATCACTCCTGGGGAAAAGCAAGCTATAGTGTTCTCCTTCCTTCACGATCGAGATGCAAGAATCAAGATCGATTCGGCTGTTGCCCCAGGCTTGTTCCATATGGTAGGGATGAATCCCTATCGCAAAGGCCAATGGGGTAAGGAGCCCCCCCGAGAGCAATGACACCTTTCAGTGCCCTCGACACTTTCTGGAGTTGCCTGGCAAAGTGAAACGCAGTGTTGAGGTGGACCCCATGCAGCATCGCCCAGAGAAATTGGAGTTCGGATGCCTGAACAAGACCATCAGACTCCCCTCGGCCAAAAATAGTGTGTGCCAGGACACGATGCACATACTTCAAGATGGGGTTCCTAAGTCAGGTGGCTCTAGCTATCCTGGTATCAAAAGGTTGGAAGCCAGTCAGGTCAGCCCAGAAGTGACTCGCTTTGAATTCGGTTGGCGTGTGTCGCATTCCATCTGTAGGGAAGCCATAGATCGAGTGCAGCTCTGTCAGTGTAAGCACAAATTCGGTATTGTTGAGCCGGAAGGATAGGCACCCGTCATCTTCATCGATGTGGATGCTAGCATGAAACTCCATGGAGGATAGGAACTCCAGTATAATGGGAATGTAGGTGGGGTAGCAGATGGTAAAGAACTGATCCCAACCTTGTAAATAGCCATTGCACATCCTCGTAGAAACCTAGAGTATTCAGCGTCCCATGATCGAGAAACCCTGTGGTCACCACTGGGCGGCGTGAGAGGGTGGTGAGTTTGGCAAGCTCAGGATCTCTATAGATGAACCCATATGGAGTGGGCAGCAAGGCTGGCGGCGGATGAGGTTCGACGGCGGCCTGAGAAGTGGACGCATGATGCTTGGATGTGGTTTGCTTTCGTCGAGACATGCTGCTAGTGTAGGAGGAGGCTTCAGAAGCTGGTGTAGTGGAGGAGGCTTCAGAAGCGCTGGAGTTGAAGGAGAAAGGTCGGCGACGGTGGAGTCGCAGGCGGTGACTGAAGTTAAAGCAGCGACGAACAGCGAAGTAGGGCACGGATCGGCTGCGGAAATTTGGTGGAAAGACTTGTCGGAGGTTGGACAAGATGATGAAAGGTTGCCAACAGTCGATCGAGTACCGGAGGTGGCAGATCGGAGCGACGACGACGGCGCTAGGGTTTCGTACACGGGTGTGCAGGTGGCTCCTCTTATAAAACATCATGCACGGGCGTGTATTCATACACGGTCTAGCCTGTGCAGGTCTCAGCCTTGACACGCATCTAAGTTCACTTGCGATGCATGGCCATGCACGGGTGCACGGGCATGCCCGTGCACGTCTTGGTGAAAGATGGGTGCGGAACTCGTTACGCATCACGGTCATGCGTGCCCTCACGCCCCTGCCCGTGAATGTTTCGGCACTGAGTGTAGAAGAGTTTGCCGAGCCGTGCATGGATGCACGGGTGCGACCGTGCATGACTCGGTGATTCCTGAAAAAATCCAAAAAATATTTCATCAGCATGGTACAGCTTAGAGAGCATGAATATGAAATAAAAACTGAAAAATAACAAAGTCTAAGTGACAAAAATAAGTGAAAGAATAAAAGAGTAAATAAGAGGTTGGGTTGCCTCCCAACAAGCACTTCTTTAGGGTCATTAGCTTGACCAGCATGATGCTCAGGGTGGATCTGGTGGTGCAGAAGCTAAGTATGTGGCGTGGAGCTTCTGCGTTTGTCGTCGTCCATGGATTGCACCTATTAAAATAAGCATGAGATACAAAAGTTTCTCCTTAATTGTCTCGATAGGACATGGAATAACAGAGTAGTAAAGCACATAAACCGTCCCAAGGTCAATTAAAATTTCATCCCTAAACAATCCCAATATCTTATTCTTTAGATCGGGTCCCATGGCATCTTTAGCGTGTGTCGTCATTGCTACCATCTTGTCTCCTCCTAGACCAATCGGGTCATCGGGTCTGTCTCCGAAGTGTTCAGGAAAAACTTCTGGGAAGAGTTGCATCTTGCTCCTTGACTGTGCAGTACTTTCATCTACCACTGTTCTGCTCTCCCTAGAAACTGAAAGATAGAGTTCATTGTTAATAGCAAGAAGATTGAATGATATAGCATTTCCATGAATGCAGAACTTCATCATCCTGTGTGGGACATCAATTATGGCTCTGACGGCGTCAAGAAATGGCCTGCCCAATATAAGAGGAAAGGTGGAGTTCTCTGCCATATCTAGGATGAAAAAATCTACCGGGACAGAGAGTCCTTTGACTTGTAGTGACACATCCTCAGCAACTCCAAGCGGGCGAAGTCGAGAATTATTTCCAAACTGTAGAACCTAAGATGTCAATTTGAGAGTTCCCAAGTGCAGCTTCTCGAAAGTGATGACCGACATGATGCTGACTCCAGAACCCAGATCCAGGAGTGCTCTATCGAATGTAGTGTTGCCAATCTTGCATGGTATGTCGAAGCTGTTGGTGTATATGCCTTAGGACCTAGTTTTGGTCCATCTTTGTACTACTTGACTCTGATATTAATATATATCTTTCTGGCATTGTCGTTATCATTGTTTGTCTACACCTGCGATTGTGTACTTACATGATAATGTCCCTGGAGACAGATTGGATCTGTGCTCGAACTATAGTCCCCAGTCGATGTACCTTAGTGGATATGGGACAGCTATGGTACTTGTGAGACTGGTATGTGGGCTGGTTAGGCACGTGGTGCTAACGCAGACACATGGGTATATCATTAGAGGATATACTAGAAAGACCCGCTGTGAGGCTATGACTTGGTGTCATGAGTTATCCTCACAAGTGACAGGAGATGCATTGATCCCTTGACTTGAGGTCATTGGTCATTCTATATGCTTAGGGATATGCTTGGATACAACCTAACACCTCGCCGTAGTTGGGGGGTAATAACGGTTGTCATTAAGCATGTCACAACCCATATGAGAAGGTCAATGGACAGACAAAGGATTTGCCCCTTCCTGAAGGAAGCTTGATATCCATGGAACTCCTCTATGGTTCTATGACTGAAAGTGTATGGCCATACCCAGGTGAGAACCTGATTTAGTCATAGCCATGTGATTGGGTGAAAACAAGTGGCGACACACTTGTCCAATCGGATATCAGTTCGGCAAAGAGACTGTAATGCATCTGTACCTAGTTGCGATGATGGGGATGTCGATATCCATTCCAATGACCTGGGTAGCAG
>CM050440.1:33210250-33231802 GCA_027562315.1 Costus pulverulentus | reverse complement strand
CGCCTTTGCTTCATTATGGAAGTAAAGGGCGCCTCCCCTCTCTTCCTTGGATGGAATGCATGCCTTTAAGGCATTGCTTGGGGCGCAAGGCTAGGCCTTGGCGCACAATGCAAGGCTTGGCAATTATGGATAGGTTGAATGGAGTTTATGGTAAAGTCTTGGAGACTTTCCTTGTCTCAAACCTCCTCATCCTATCCCTACACTTGTCATGATCTTGGCCCTTCCCTTAACCGCCTCTTGCCCTATATATGTGACCCTAGTCGCCCCCTCTTATAAGTTGTTGTTCTTCCTTGGAGGCGTGAACACATCAAGAGGGCGAAAGTAAGGGGCATTGGCGCAACCATCTTCTTCCATCAAACCCTAGCCGCAAGCTTCTTCCTTTCTTCCTCCTTTGGCGCAAGAGAAGTAAAGGCTTGGCGGCATTCTCCCTTCTCCTCTCTTCTACATCAATTGGTGCTTCTACCTTGGAGGTGGCGCAAGCATTCAAGAAGATAACTAAGGCTTGGATCTTCTTCCCGAGGCTAGCACCGGGCGTGGAAGAAGAGGACTCAAGAGATCCGTGTGTGCGAGACTGTAGAGGGCGAACACTTGGGCGCCTTCCTCGACATCGGCTTCTAATTGCCTAAAGGTACTTACTATCACATCGTGTCGACCCCCTCGCAAGAGATCTTCACTGGGTTTTTGGGACCGGCCTGTTTCGGGGACATTCTTCCGCTGTGCAATGAAAGTATGTTTGCTTATCACTCTAAAAAATTGTAAAATGTCCCCGGGGTTTCCCAACAGAAGCTACCAGGATCCTCGAATTTGAGAGGTGGATGGTTAGGTGCGGAATCTGCCGAGTCTTTAATAACCACCATTATCGTTTCAGCGTTGAGTGCGTCAGGAGTCTCATGATGAGGGTCCTTTTTCTAGCTTTCAGATCTTTCCTCTTTATCCCCCTCGTGTTCGGTTTCAGATTCCTCTAATCGCTCACTACCACTTGTCATGATGGTGTTGCACTGATCTCTCGGATTTGTTTTCAGGTTGAGCTGGAAGCATTCTTGGGTGTCTTGACAATGAACTAGTTCACTGGTCCAGCTCTGTGATCCGGCTTTCCATCATTTTCTAGTGAGTGGAGACAGAGTCCACCTTCATGTTCAACTGGCGAATTTGCTCACTTATAGAATCGTTGTGCTTCAACTGGTTAGCCATGAAATTTTCCAACATTGACTCTAACCTAGATTTCTGTGGAGGATCTTGTTGTCTTTGATTGGCATATGGATGTTGCATTCCAGGAGGGGGCCTGAAATTAGAAGATAAATTCTGATTAGAAAAATTTGTAGGAGGAACTTGCCCTTGATTTACCCTGTAGGAGAAATTGGGATGATTTCTCCATCCTGGATTATATATGTTCGAGTAAGGATCGTTCTGGTTCCTGAAATTCCCAATAACATTGACTTATTCAGAGGGAGCATTCAAAATGTGGCAATCATTAGAGGAATGTCCTGTTACTCCACAAACATCACAAGTCATAGAATTAGGAGTATAAACATTTATAGAATCAAGTTTAGAAGAAAGTGAATCTACTTTTGCTACTAGGGAATTAATCATATTCATGTCAAACTTCCCTGAACTTCGAACTGGTTGACTCCTCTCTCCTGACCACTGATAATGGTTGAGGGCCATGTCCTCTATCAACTCCATCGCTTCATCATAATTCTTGTTCATTAGTGCCCCACCAGCAGCAGCATCTACAGAAAGCCTAGTTTGATATAGCAATCCATTGTAGAAGGTGTGAATGATCCACCATTTCTGTAGACCATGGTGCGGACACATCCTCAATAATTCCTTGAACCGGTCCCATGCTTCATATAAGGACTCTCTTTCTCATTGGGCAAAGTTGGTGATTTGGTTCCTGAGCTGGGCTATTTTGCTTAGTGGGAAATATTTTGACAGAAAAGCTTGAGACAATTGCTCCCACGTTGTAATAGAGGCCTGCGGTAAAGACTATAGCCACGCCCTAGCTCGATCCCTGAGAGAGAAAGGGAAGAGTCTTAATTTGATAGCATCAAGATGAGCACCATTAATCTTTAAAGTGTCGTAGCATTCTAAAAAAATAGATAAATGAAGGTTAGGATCGTCAGTGGCTGCTCCATTGAATTGGTTCTGTTGCACCATTTGTACAAGTGACAGCTTAATCTCGAAGTTGTTAGCTTCGATAGCCGGTTGCGATATGCTCAAGTGCACACCAGAGATGGTGGGTGCTGCAAAGTCCTTCAAAGAGCGGTTGGCTTCCATTGTTTGACTGTCAGAAAATTATCCTTCAAGCTTTAATCTTTTCAAATTTCTTCTGACCAAATAGAAAGTACGCTCTATCTCTGGGTCTCCAGGTACAAGTTTTCCAGTTCGCACAATATTCTTGGGCATAAACAACTACCTTGACAGAAAGGATCAGTAGTACCGCACCAAATAGAAACTTACAACTAGAAACAAAAAGAAAATAGACAACAAATAAACAAAGTAGTAAGGAAATAAAATCTAACTAGACCTAGTCTACAAATTTCCTGATCATGTTAATATTAGCAACCTAGTCTTCGGCAACAGCGCCAAAAACTTGATAGGGCCTAGATAGGCTGCTACCGCAAGTGCATGGTCTATTGCGTAATACAATAAGTATCGATCCCACGAGGACTAGGGGTCAAGTACTAACTGATCAGTCAACTAGTATCTAGGTTAACAATTAATGGAGAAATGTCTAAAATCCTATTGCAGATAATTAAACTAAGGCAAATTAAAGCAAGTGAAGAACAAGCAGAACAGAGAACAAGCTATCGGAGTTTTATAATTATGAGAGAGATTCGGGGCTTTAGGTTTCACCACACTGAAGCATGCATAAATATAAAAGTTTGATATTTTAGTTATAGTTTCACCTATGTTCTCAAGGTAAGCCTTCCTACGATACAGACACGCTCCCTCTCAGGACACGATCTGGTATCTGACTTAACCCAAGTCTCCTACTCTCGTGGCTTACCGGGTTCAGAGGACCCAATGGGTTCTTTGAAGGATTAGGGTTCCTCGGGTGATTTCGAGTGCTCTCGTCAAACGAAATCACTAGTCCAGTCTAAGGGATTCTGATGATTATGGTTCACCTCTCAGTCCTTCCCACAACATCTAGAGCATGCATATGTATGGCCAGTACATAAACACAAATGAAAACATCCTAGACATGAATAAGAATAGGGATAAATAAGAGAAACATATTAATCAAGCATTAATATTCAACACCTTACAGTGGGCTACGCCCAAACCCCGAAGAGAGAGTTAGGCTATTGTATACTTCATGAAACACATCAAATCTCTCATGCAAATTGATTAAAACCAGAGGGAGAGGTAGATCTTTGATGGAAGAAGGTCTAGCATGATGATCCTCATCGGAACGGCGGAGAAATCGAGCCGGAACAGTGTTGTCGCCCAGAAAATTACCCCAAACCCTAGGTTGTCGCCGTTTCGCTTCATTCTCCTCAACCGCTTGATCAAATCTGATCATTTTGGTCGCAAATTGTCTGCATCCAAGTTAGGAAGGTCTCCACCAAGTTTGCCCAAATTCCCCTTCAAAAATAGGAAGAACCAGGTGAAAAATCGGTCGCCTGTCAGGACGATACACGGCCGTGTATCAGTGCACGGGCATGCCCCCGTGCATGGCTCGTTGACTGGGAAACTTACTCTTCATGGCCATGTATGGGTTCACGGGCATGCCCGTGAACATCTCATCAAAAACCCAGAACAGTCGTCTCATGCACGGCGTGCATGGATGCACACCCTAGGCCGTGAACTCTGTAGAGGGCTCCATTTGAGCTGAAATTTTGCGTGTAGCTTCGTCTCATCATGAGGAATCGTCCCATATCTTCAGATTCTCCAAAATCTACCAATTTTAGGGTGAAATCCCTACATTTCAATAAAACAGAGGAAAAGTGAAGGCTCTGAAGCATATGAAGCATTTAAGTGCATAAATGAGACAAAGCATACATTTTACTCCGAAATAATAATAAAATTAAGCCGCGATATATCATATATTTGCATGTCATCATGCAGTGCGATCATACAGAACAAACTACCCAGAAACTCAAAGATCCAGACAACTTTTCTATACCCAGCTAGATTGGGGAGATGACTTTCCAACGAGCCTTATGTTATTTAGGAGCAAGTGTCAGCCTTATGCCTCTTTCTTTGTGTAAAAGGCTAGATTGAGGAGATTTAAAAACTACTAATATTTCTTTATAGCTAGCAGACATATCAGTTTGTCATCCTGTTGGTATCTTAGAGGGCGTTTCTATCAAAATTGGAGATTATTTTGTTCCTACAGATTCTGTTGTCTTAGAAATTGATGAGGATGACAAACTTCTTATCATTCTAGGGAGACATTTTATTGCTACTGCTGGTGCTATCATCGATGTCAAAAATGGGAAACTGGATTTGAATATCGGCGACAATGTTATACAATTTGATTTATCTGATTCTTTGAAAAAAACCTTCTCTTGCAGGTACATGCTGCTGTGTAGACATTGTTGAGAACACTATACAGCAAATTGAACCCTACAGGAAGGAGGTAGACCCGCTGGAATTGACCTTGACCAACACTGAGGATAGAGACATTGAGGGCAAAGTTGAAAAGTATACTGCACTACTTGATTCTGACCCAACCATGGATGCAACACCCGAAGACAAAATGGAGGAAGAAGCGCAAAAGAAGCTTGAATTCAGAAGCCTACCTAGCACACTGAGATATGAATTCCTAGGTGACAATTCTACATACCCATAATAGTTAGTGCAAAATTAGACAAGGAGAAAACTGAACTACTCCTTGGAGAACTCCGTCTCCACAAGAAGGTAATTGGCTATTCACTTGATGACATTAAGGGAATTAACCCCTCTATTTGCATGCACAAGATTTTATTAGAAGAAAATAGAAAGCCTTCTCTGATGTTGCAATGCCAACTCAATCCACACATGAAAGATGTTGTGAAGAAGGAGGTACTCAAACTTTTGGAAGCAGGAGTCATATATCCGATATTAGATAGTTCTTAGGTGAGCCCGGTACATGTTGTACCTAAAAAGGGAGGTGTTACTGTGATTAAGATTGATGCTAATGAGTTAATTTCCACACGCACAGTTATAGGGTGGAGGATGTGTATTGATTACAGGAAGTTGAACTCTGCTACAAGAAAAGATTACTTTCCTTTACCGTTCATTGATCATACGCTAGATAGATTAGCCCATAATTCTTATTTCTGCTTTTTGGATGGATTCTCAAGTTTCTTCCAAATTCCAATCCATCCGAACGATTAGGAGAAAACAACTTTTACTTGTCCCTATGGTACCTATGCATACAGGAGGATGCCATTTGCACTTTGCAACACCCCTGCAACATTTCAACGGGCAATGATGGTGATATTTGCATATTATAATGAGGACTTTATGGATATATTCATGGATGACTTCTCTATGTATGGCTCTTCTTTCAACCATTATTTGTCTAACCTCTCTAAAGTTTTGCAGAGATGTAAAGAGGTGAACCTAGTTTTGAATTGGGAGAAGTGCCACTTCAGAGTCCGGGAAGGTATAGTTCTTGGACACTTGGTCTCTAAGCGTGGAATCGAGGTGGACAGAGCAAAGGTTGAAGTAATTGAAAATTTGAAGCCGCCTACAACAGTGAAGGGGATAAGAAGTTTTCTAGGCCATGCCGGTTTTTATAGAAGATTCATCAAAGACTTTTCTAAAATAGCTCATCCTTTAACTAATCTTCTTACTAAAGATTCTATCTTTTGTTTTGACAGAGAATGCAAAGATGCTTTCAAGAAACTCAACAAAGCTTTGATTACTGCGCCTGTGATCCAACCTCCAGATTGGTCTCTACCTTTTGAACTCATGTGTAATGCTAGTGACCAAGTCGTGTGATGTAGGAGGAGTCAGCACTAAAAAGCATGAAGATTCGAGCCCAAACGCGCACCAGAAGATGTCCCTGCGAGCCAAACACGACCAAGCCGTGCACCCAAACACAGGCTTGTTCGGCTCGTCGAGTTCCTGCAACCTGGATCACGACCATGCATTCGAACACAGGCAAGTCGTGTTCAACTCGGCGATCCATAGTAGCCCTGAACACAGGCATGCATCCGAACACACGCCGGCCATGTTCGCTTCAGAGAAAAACAAAAAAAAAGGTGATTTTGGGTGTGTACGTGAACCTGGCCGTGCGCCGGAACACGAGCAGACCATGTTCACCTCGGCGGATCCTGATGACTCCAAGCACGGGCGTGTCTCCAAGCACAGGCAAGCCGTGTTCTCTTATGTGGATTTCGGCGACTCCAAACACGTGTGAGCCTTCGAGCATGAGCAAGTCGTGTTCTCTTTTGTTCATTCTGATGAACCCGAACATGGCCATGTTCCCCAACCCTAAAGACTCGAAGGAGCCCCGACGACCCCGTTTCGACGTATGTCACCCTCCCTACCATGTTGCTCCACCACATGATGATTAAAAGGAGCCCAACAAGATGACAATCCAACGATCCCAACACCAAAGCAATCCTCCGGACCACTTCATGGGCGTCATCAACCCACTTTCCATCCATGCCGAGGTGGCTCAGCCCAAGGGCGCCACGACCCAACCCCCTGAAGGCCCAACTCCAAGTGGACCCTACAACCACATCAGCAATACAGCTTAGGAGCAAACCGCAACAGTTGTGGCCCAATCCACGACTTCCAAGTTCTGCTGTTTTGTCGCGATGTGCTCGGAGCTTGTCTAACCGCCTCCACCGCCACCCGTATGCTGAAGAATCAAAGGACCTATGCCCCGTAGGAATAGTTGGTAGGATTATGTTCTAGTTTGTTTTGTGTGGCAGCTTGACCACTTTTTGGTAGTTAGTTTGTTAGGATGATGTCCCCTTGTCTTGTTCCCCCCCCCCTCCTTATCTTATAAAAGAGAGGGGCTGGCCAACATTCATCTTCAGTTCTCTTGGTAAGTAGAGACCTCCTGGTGAACTGAGAGCCTCCAGCGCATGGAAGTCGAAGTCGCTGCTTCGTCTTCGAAGTTTGTACAGGTCGAGGGCACCCCCTCGATTCCTAATTGTTCCCCTTTTCCCTGCTTTCAAAGAAGTAAATCCCACCCCTCCAGTGGGTCAGGTTCACCTATTTTTCCACTTGCATGCATACATTTCCACTGTGGTTTTCATCCCCTTCACCCATGACTATCTGTTCGTCGGAGGCATGGTCTGTTCTCTCGTTTCTTTGGTGCATTTTCAGTTACATAAGCGCGCGAGCAGAATCCTGCACCCTGTTGCCCTTCAAACGTGCTGAGCTTAAAGTGCAAGAAGCATGCTAAATTGCTATGAGGTTAGTCCGTTACATTCTGTAGTTGGGTGTCGTTAAGTTCTTCTCGCATTCGTGTTGCCCCGATTGAGCTCGACACTATTTTCATCGTGCTTTCCTGCATTTCCGACACGTTTTCACTTCCCTCGTCTCACGACCCTCTCCCGTTTTCGCATGCATCATGTAACACCCTAGAGTACGGCTCTGAGGACCCTCCCACCCATTAGTAGCTTCATCACCATAGGGGTGGTTTTAGGGCAAAGGAAGGACAAAAAGCTGCATGCCATATAGTATGCTAGTAGAACACTTAATGATACACAGATGAATTATGCCACCACAGAAAAAGAGCTACTTGCAATTGTTTTTGCTTTCGATAAGTTTCGTTCATATTTAGTTAATTCGAAAGTAATTATTTTTACTGATCATGCAACTATCAAATATTTGATTAACAAGAAAGAAGCCAAGCCAAGACTTATTTGATGGATTCTTCTTTTACAAGAATTTGATGTTGAGATTAGAGACAAGAAGGGGAGTTAGAACCTTGTGGCTGACCATCTTTTAAGGCTAGAACGAGATTCTAAAAAGAACCATGAAGAAGAGTTAGAAATTAATGATTCATTACTTGAAGAACATCAATATGCTCTATTGGAACAACAAGTACCATGGTATGTTGATTATGTGAACTATCTTGTTTCTAACATCCTTCCCCCTGATCTTACTTTTCAAAAGAAGAAAAAGTTCTTGCATGAGGTGCGATCCTATTATTGGGATGAACCTTATCTATACCGGCGATGTGCTAATGGCTTGTATAGACGATGCATACCTGAGGCAGAGATACACACCGTGCTGACCCATTGCCATTCATCGTCATATGGAGGACACACCGGGGCGGCCAAAACAACCTTCAAAGTTCTACAGTCAGGTTTATTTTGGCCTTCTATTTTTCATGACGCCAGACATTTTGCTTTGACTTGTGACAGCTGCCAAAGAACTGGAAACATCTTGAGAAGGGACGAACTTCCACTGACCGACATATTGGAGGTGGAGATTTTTTATGTATGGGGGATCAATTTTATGGGACCCTTCCCATCCTCATATGGGAAACGGTACATACTTGTTGTCGTCGACTATATGTTGAAGTGGGTTCAGGTCTCCGCAGAAGCTACTAATGACTCCAGGGTCATTATGAAGCTTATGAAGCAAACAATTTTCCTGCGATACGGAGTTCCACGCATTTTGATTAGTGATGGAGGTTCTCATTTCATCGAGCAACGGTTTGGAGCACTCTTGAAGAAATATGGTGTAAAGCATAAAATTGCCATGCCCTATCATCCTCAGACTAGTGGTTAGGTAGAGGTTTCTAATAGAGAAATCAAGAAAATACTTGAGAAAACTGTATCGCAATCATGAAAGGATTGGGGATTGAAATTACCCGATTCTTTATGGGCCTACAGAATCACCTACAAGACACCCCTCGGTATGTCAACATTCCAACTCATTTATGGGAAATCTTGTCACTTACCTGTTGAACTTGAGTACAAGGTGTTTTGGGCTGTCAAGCAAATTAACTATGACTTCAAAAGCGCTAGTGAAAGGAGAAAGCTACAACTTGATGAGTTGGATGAGATGCGCCTCTATGCATATGAGAATGCTAGGATCTACAAGGCACGCACCAAACATTGGCATGATAAGCGCATTGTGAAGAAGGAGTTTCATGTGGGGGACAAGATGCTACTTTTCAATTCTAGACTTCATTTATTTCCAGGGAAGCTTCGAACAAGGTGGTCCGGCCCCTTTGTGGTACAGCATGTGCAACCTTATGGCACCATCACTATTTGGATAGAATGCATAGAAAGCTTCATTGTCAACGAGCATCGCCTCAAGCATTACTTTGAGGATGAGCGGGTCGAGAAAGGGGAAGTTCTTACCCTTTCAGACCCGGACTTGGTGACTTGAAAACTCTTTGGGTCGAGCTATCGACCGTAAACTAGCGCTCTTAGGAGGCAACCCAAGTTCTTGCTTGTTTAGTTCTTGTTGCATTATTTCCCATTACTGTTAGATAGACTTTTTAGTTTATTAGTTTTGTTTAGTTTTTGGTAGTAATATGGGGATATTTGCTGATTTTATGTCTTTTTTGTACTGTAAGAACCTATCTGGAGGACAGGATTTTAGAGATGGAATTTTTGAGCCTTCCAGAGAGCTTCATGGCCAGGTGAACCTCATGGTTTTTGAGCCCATGGGATTCACCTGTGAAGTCTACTGTGCATATCGAAAAATTAGATTTTCACAGAAAAATTTACGGCAACAGAGTAGATTTAGCATTCATGGGTGGAGTATAACACTTCAAGACTTTCAGGAATCTTCTAGAAAGCTTCACGGCTAGGTGAACCTCGTAGCGTTCACCCGTGAAGTCTACTGTACTAGGATGGAAGACTTATTTTCCAGAGAGCTTCATGGCTTGGTGAACCCTATGGGGTTCACCCGTATTTTCGACTATGCAATACCATCCAGAGCACTTCACTGGTGGGTGAACTGTTATTGTACATGCCCTGAGACCTAGTTTTGGTCCATCTTTGTACTACTTGACATTGATATTTTTTATATATCATTCTGGCATTGTCATTATCATTATTTATTTGCATATGCGATTGTGTACTTACATGATAATGTCCCTGGAGACAGATTGGATCTGTGCTCAAAATATAGTTCCCAGTCAAGTGCCTGAGCAGATATGGGATAACTCTGGTACATATGAGACTGGTATGTGGGCTGGTTAGGCACGAAGTGCTAAAGCAGACATATGGGTATATAAGTGGTTGATATGCTGAACCTACCACTAACTTGGTGTCATAAGTCATTCTCACAAGTGACAGGAGATGCATTAATCCCTTGACTTGAGGTCATTGACTATTATATATGGTTAGGGACATACTTTGATACAACCTAACACCTCACCGTAGTTGGGAGATAATAACGGTTGTCATTGAGCATGTCACAACCCATATGAGAAGGTCAATGTATAGACAAAGGATTTGGCCCTTCCTGAAGAAAGCTTGATATCCATGGAGCTCCACTGTGGTTCTATGACTGAAAGTGTATGCCCATATCTAGGTGAAGACCTGATTTAATCATGATCATGAGATTGGGTGAAAACAAGTGATGACACACTTGTCTAATTGGATATTAGTTTGGAAAAAAGACTATAATGCATCTGTACCTAGTTGCGATGATGGGGATGTCGATGTTGATATCCACTCTGATGACTTGGGTAGCAGCGATGCACTACTAGGTGCCACTCACTGTGTGTGACGACCTTAGGTCATCACTACCAACGTCAGAGGAACCTACAAGGTCGCACACCTTGATACTTGAGTTCTCGTATTGATCGGGTAGCCTTATGATCGAGTTATTGGATAGCTCAGATCTATTTGGGAGATTTCATCAGCACCAATGGGCATGATGAGATGGAAGAAACTTATTGGAGAAAAACTTTGTTTTTGTCATATTGACCAATTTAAACCATGGTTAGCCTCATTTGACCATGGGTTACATTGGATTGAATCCAACGAGTTAGTTAATATGCTTAATGAAGTTTTGGGCTTGCTTATTACCCAATGAGGCCCACTAATAAGTTGTAATGAAGAGATAATGGGCTAGAAGGGTATAATGGGGATAAATCCCCCCCCCCCATAGGCGCCAATGGGCATAATGGGGAGGAGTAGGCGCCTAATGCTTCATTAGGAAGTAAAAGGCGCCTCCCCATTCTACATTGGATGGTAACCTTGCCTCTATGACAAGGGGTGGGGCGCATGAGGCATGAAAGACTTCTTTAGGAAGTCTTGGGCGATTAGGAAAGGTTTATGGAAAGAGTTTGGAATCTTGCCATAGTCTTAACCCTAATTGCATCCCCACACATCCTAGCTGCACATCTCTTCATGAATTGTGCCTAGACCCATTGTCTTACCACCACCTCATGCCTCTATATATCTAAGGATATGCGTGAGGCAAAAGGGCAATGAAATTGGCGTGAGCAAAGAGTCCTTGGCGCATGTCTTCTTCGAAGGCCGATTCCTTCTTCCTTCTCTTCCTTGGCACAAAGGATCAAGAAGGCTTGCGGCATCCTCCACTCCTCTTCCTCCTTGGCGCATCACTTCTTTGTGGTGGTGCAAGTTGATTAAAGGATTCTCCTTAGGCGTGGATCTTATTTCCGAGGCTAGGACCGGGCGTGGAAGAAGAGGACTCAAGGCATCCGTGTGTGTGAGACTACATAGGGCGCACACTTGGGTGTCTACAATGGAATCGGCACTTCTTGCTTCTAGGTACTTTCTATCTCATCATGTCGACCCCATCACATGATGATCTTCACTGGGTTTTTGGGATCGGCCTGTTTCGGGGATATTCTTCTGCTGTGCATGTAATCTGTAATGTCAAAATTTGTAAAATATCCCCGAGGATTCCCAACAGTAGTATCAGAGCAACTTGCGAGCCTCGAACGATGTTTTCATGCTTTTCAATGCTCACATGTCATGTAGTATTTGTTGGGAAACCTCGGGGATATTTTATAAATTTTTGTCATAGACAATCAGATTACATTGCACAGTGGAAGAATATCCCCAAAATAGGCCGGTCCCAAAAACCCAGTGAAGATCGTCTTGCGAGGGGGTCGACATGATGAGATAGTAAGTACCTAGAGCAAGAGGAGGCCGATATCGAGGTAGGCGCCCAAGCGTGCGCCCTCTGCAGTCTCACACACATAGATGCCTTAAGCCCTCTTCTTCGATGCCCGGTGCTAGCCTCGGGAAGAAGATCTAAGCCTTAGACTCCTCCTTTGATCACTTGCGCCACCTTCTATAGAAGTTACGCCAAGGAGAAAGGAGAGGGAGATGAGTGCCGCCAAACCCTTATCTTTGTTTTACCAAGAATAGATGGAGAAGAAAGCTTGCGGCTCCAAGGGAGATGATGCTGCAAAGGTTCTCTTCACTTTTGCCAAGGGGAGGAAAAAAAGAAGGCACTTGCGGCTATGGAAGAGGATGTGCCAATAGCCCTACGCTCTCGCCCCTTTTTTTGGTTCACGCCAACTTGATTACTTGTCAAAGCCTCTCGCATATCCCTTGATATATAGAGGTAAGAGGGGCGGCAAGAACAAGGTGTGGGCGCAACTCATGAAGGGATAAGTCGGCTAGGGTGGAAGGAAGTGAGCGGCTAGGGTTTGAAGCAAGGAAAAACTCCAAGGAATTTCCATAAACCCCTAACCCTCTTCCATATGCGCCTAGGACTTACCATACAAGTCTCTAAGGCCATATGCACCCCATCCCTTGCCATAGAAGCAAGGTTTCCATCTAAGGATGAAGGGCAAGGCGCCTAAAACTTCCTTATGAAGCAAATTGCGCCAACTTATCCGCATTAAACCTCTAGGTGCCAATGGGATAAGTTTCTTCCCCATTATACCCTTTAAGCCCATTATCTCTTCATGACAACTTGTTATTGGGCCTCATTGGGTAATGAGCTAGCCCAAACTTCATTACATGGGTTGATTAAGCAATTGGACCTGATTAAGCAATTGGATCCAATCCAATGCAACCCTAATCCAAATGTGACCAATTCATGGTCAATTTCGTGTCAACATGCCGAAAATGAAGTTTGGCTCCAATTACTCTTTTCCATCTCATCAGGCACATTGGCGCTGATGAAATCTTCCAAATAGATCTGAATTATCCAATAACTCGATCATAAGGCTTCCCAATCAATATGAGAACTCGAGTATCAAGGTGTGCGACCCTGTAGGTTCCTCTGACATTGGCAGTGCTGACCTAAGGTCACCACAAGCAGTGAGTGGCACCTAGTAGTGCATTGTTGCTACCCATGTCATTAGAATGGATATCGACATCGACATCCCCATCATCGTAACTAGGTACAGATACATTACAATCTCTTTGTCAAATTGATATCCGATTGGACAAGTGTGTCACCACTTGTTTTTACCCAATCACATAGTCATGACTAAATCAGGTTCTCACCTGGGTATGGCCATACACTTTCAGTCATGGAACCATAAAGGGCCCTATGGATATCAAGCTTTCCTCAGGAAAGGGCAAATCCTCTATCTATCCATTGACCTTCTCATATGGGTCGTGACATACTCAATGACAACCGTTATTACCTCCTAACTAGGGCAAGGTGTTAGGTTGTATCAAAGTATGTCCCTAACCATATAGAACAGTCAATGACCTCAAGTCAAGGGATCAATGCATCTCTTGTCACTTGTGAGGATAACACATAACACAAAGTCATTGCCTCACAGTGGGTCGGTCCAGTATATCCACCACTGATATACCCATATGTCTACATTAGCACCACGTGCCTAACCAGCCCATATACTAGTCTCACAAGTACCATAGTTGTCCCATATCCACTAAAGTACATCGACTGGGGACAACCATTTGAGCACAGATCCAATCTGTCTCCAGGGACATTATCATGTAAGTACACAATCGCAGATGCAAACAAACAATGATAATGACATTGCCAGAATGATATTTATATAGGAAATATCTGTATCAACTAGTACAAAAGATAGACCAAAACTAGGTATTAGGGCATAAACAACAGTATTTTCGCATATGATAAGACATACATGGCGTATAATTTTTCTTAGTAAGAAAATTTATTAGTTTCTTATTCCTATCCTCTGTTCAATTTCTTTCGGATTTTGGATTAATTTTCTTATTGATTTATGATCATAAGGCGCACGTAATTCTGTCAAGTAGGACAAGCATTGTGTCCTTGGACTTTGCCGAGTCTCTTGATATGACAAAATTACCAGCCGATTTGATCAATAAAATCGTCATGAAACTTAATTGTAAATAACCAAAAGATTTCTGATAAAAGTATGAGGAAAAAAAACTTGTTTTATGAGAAACTAAAATTTTAGATTTTGAGTTTTCATGAGCATATAAAATTGCATGAGTAAGTACCTTGTCTGTGCATGATGTTGTGATCATTAGTCAAGCCCTTTTGCATGCCTGTGTTGTATCCTTGTGAGGCCTACGTGCCGCCTTTCTTTTTTCCTTTTGTTTTGAAAACCTAAGATGAAGATTAGGGGCGCATATTGATGACACCAAAATATGTATTATATTTTGCTTCATTTTGGATACCTTTTTATACTAAATTGAGAGTTAAATCCATCAAATATTGCAAAATCTACTTCTATTTTGGTTTTTCATGATTTCCAGGCACAAAGGCACTATTTAAGGCGTTTTCAAGTGAAATCAAATACATGGAAGAGTTATCATCATTAAGAGGAAATCACCCAAGAAATTTCACGTAAAACAGAGCAATTCAGTAAATCACGGCAGTGCCGTCACCCATTTTACGGTACCGTAATTCCAGACAGTACCGTAAAATCCGAGCCCTGCCGTATTTTCAAATATTTCCTAACAGAAAGATTTTTTGATTTTATGGCACCTGCCGTAAGCAACATTATGGTACCGTATTTCGGAGAGATTCAGAATAGAAACTTCACCCGAAATTATGGCACTACCGTAAGAAACTACACTGGCCGTAATTTCCAGACATTCGCGAACAAAGAGTTCAGCCGATTTTACGGCACTACCATAAACCAGATTACGGTGCCATAATTCCCGACGACATCAGAACAGAAGACTCGAGCGATTTTACGGCAGTGCCGTAAGACATTACACTGCCATAATTGCTGTTCCGAACGCGACGCCCGATTCTTGCGAAGAAGATCACGAGTGATCCAGAGCCTTAAATCGGATGATGTAAGAAGAAGAAGGAGAGCTTTTCACGAGAGGATTAAGGAGAGACCAAAAGCCCCAAAATTTTGTGGACTATCGATGGAGAAATCGCGATCCATGCCGCCGCCTAGGGTTTCACTGCCACGCTTGATCCAGACGTCCTTCGACCATCATTTTCATACTGAGGCTTCGTCTGAACGAGGAGAGAATGTGCCAGAAGTTTCAAACCGAAAGGAGATCGATTGGAAGAGAAACCAAAGAAAAAGGAGTAGCCAGCACTGTTCATCGGTGGTTCTTGCAAGATTACGGCTGTGAAATACTTCACAGCCGTGTGGTATTTTCTAAACTTCTCTTTTACTTCGATTTTCGATCCTCTGAATCCATGATCTATTGTAATTCCCTCACGACGATAGCTTAAACTACTTTTGGGACATGGGGAAGTAATTCACTTGATTTCCAATGACTAGATGACTATTTTTACTATTTCATTGAGTTTAATATTACCATGATGATTTTGCTCATGTGATAATTGTGCTTAGACTCTCTATAAATTCATGTTACTAATTATGTTCTTAAAATTTTCGCTTGAGACCGAAAGGTAATTGCTTGAGAATTTGGAACCCTAGAATTGCATGTTAAGATCCCTTCCTTATGTTAGATCTAATTTGATCTATTCTAGTAGATTAATTGCCATAATTATAACTTGAACCTATAGATCGAGTCTATTTATCAAACGTGGAGATCTTGTGCGAAAGCAAGGATCGGAACGTTGGAGATCCGTGAGTAAAACTAGTGTGGAGACTCAGATGCACGAAAGTGATCCTTGAATCTCCACTAGAGATTATCAGCATTGAATTCGGATTTACGAAAGTGATCCTTGAATTCATTGTTTGATGATTTACTTATCTTCAGCATTGGGAAGAATCTTGCGTGAAAGCGAGGATAAATCCCTGTGCGGTCGTTTGCACGAAAGTGAAACAACCCTTTTTTTAGTAAATTACATATTCATCATGATAAATTTAAAGTGACGAAATCCTTACTCATATCTAGCTCATAAAAGATAAAGTGAACAAAACCTAGTCCCAGCTTTCCTCTCGGATAATTCTATTTTTTTAGCTTTCAATTTCTATTCTCACTACTTCGATTAGCATAGATAGTAAGAAATTAGCTATTTAGTATTCGACAACATAGGTCCATGTGGATTCGATACTTTCTTTATTACTTCGAGTATCCGTGCACTTGCGGATCACATTAAGTTTTTGGCGCTGTTGCCGGGGACCTTAGTTTTTGTCGATATTAAAGACGTTGAGATTATTGCTAGATTAGGTTTTTATTTATTGTTTTTTTTTATTTACTGCTTATTTTCTGTTTCTTGAAATCACTTGATCTATCTACTTTGCATGCACAGGAGTCTTAGGTCAGGACCACTTGTACCATTGGATCCTGAAATCAATAAGACATTAAGAGCGCACAGAAAGTTGAGATTAGAAGAGACATCACAAGAAGAATTGCAAGAGACATTCCAACCAGAGTTAAAAGAAGAAATATTAGAGATGAGAGACAATCAGAACAATCAGAGAACACTTAGGGACTATGCAGCCCCTAATCATCATGAAATTTGTTCTAGTATAGCTAGGCCAGAAATAGAGGCCAACAATTTTGAGATTAAGCCTGGTTTCATTGCAATGTTTCAACAAGATCAGTTTGGAAGATCTCCACTGGAAGATCCCAACCAACACTTGGCCTTATTTCTTGAATTATGCGATACTATTAAATTGAATGGTGTTTCTAGCGATGCATTGAGATTAAGACTTTTTCCTTTCTCTCTTAGGGACCGGGCAAAGACATGGCATAATTCACACCCAGCCAGTACCTTCACCACTTGGAATTAACTGTCCAATTCCTTCTTGAACAAATACTTTCCCCCAAGCAAGACACTGCAGATGAGAAACCAAATTACAAGCTTTCAATAAAGAAGTGGGGAGTCGCTTAGTGAGGCCTGGGAGAGATTTAATGAACTGCAGTGGAAGTGTCCTCACCATGGACTAGAACTTCAAACTTTACTACAAATTTTTTATATTACATTATCTGATCAGACTAAAATGATTGTGGATGTTGCTGCAGGAGGAGCTCGTATGAGCAAAACACCAGATGATGCCTTCAGACTGCTAGAGGAGATGACATTGAACCACAATCAATGGACTACCGAGAGGGGAGTACTTTACAAGCCTTCTCAAGGCAAGGGTGAAAGTGAAGGATGGCGATCCTTAGAAGAGAAGGTAGACTTTTTGTGCAGTAAATTAAATTCCATGCAAACTGCTTCTGTTTCTGCTATTACTTGTGAAAATTGTGGTAATGATGGTCATACTGCCGAATATTGTAGAATTGTTGATCAGGGTAATGAGCATGTGAATGTCATAGGGAATTATAATCAAAGTAGACCTAATGATCCCTATTCTAGTACATATAACCCTGGATGGAGAATCACCCCAATCTTTCATGGAAAAACAATAACAATGTAGGGGGGAACACTAAAAACAAAGGATTCCAAAGGCAAAATCCCAACCAAAATCTGAATCAAAATAATGATCAATTTTCTGAGATAAAATCCATGTTTGAAAAAATAATGACCAGTCAAAATCAGTTTGAGCTAAAACAAGATAGAAAAATTGAAGAGTTTATGTCTGATAAAAAACAAATCCTGTCAAATCAAAGTAGACAAATTGAAGAGTTTAAGGAAAACTTTCATCAAATTAACTCCAGACTGGATAGAGTAGAGGCCCACAACAAAATTCCTGAAAACCAAATTGCACAACATGCTAGTGTACCTTACAAACCCCCTGGGAAATTACCTGCAAAACCAGAGATAAACCCTAGGGAGCACTGTAATGCCATTATGACTTGAAGTGGGAAACAACTAGGAGAACCTAGAGGGAGGTTTGAAAACACTGAAGAAAGGCTTAATGATAATAAAAGGGAATTAGAGTTAGGGGAATCTTCTTCACATGAGAAACCCCAAACTTGTTTATCACCTCAAAAGGGTGATGAACCAAAAGGGGAGGAATCATGTGAGAAAGACAATCCTAAACCTAATTTGCCTGATCCTTACCGGCCACCAATACCTTTTCCTCAAAGGTTGGTTCAACATAAACTAGACAAAAAGTTTGGCAAATTTCTTGAAATCCTGAAAAAGCTTTATGTTAACATTCCTTTTACTGAAGCTATTACTGAATTATCATCTTATGCCAAGTTTTTAAAGGAAATTTTGTCTAGTAAAAGGAAATTAGACGATTATGGTACATGCACTGTTACTTTAACTGAAGATTGTAGTGCTATCATATAGAACAAACTGCCACCTATACTGAAAGATCCAGGAGTTTTTCTATACCTTGTTCAATAGGCACTATGGCTTTTGACCGAGCCTTATGTGACCTCGGTGCAAGTGTGAGTCTAATGCCTCTTTCTACTTACAGGAAACTAAATCTTGGAGAGCTAAAGCATACATCCATATCCTTACAGCTCGCGGATTCGTCGGTAAAGTATCCTGTAGGCATATTAGAGAATGTCCCTGTACAAATTGGTAAGTTTTTCATTCCTGCAGATTTTGTAGTGTTAGACATGGAGGTAAATTCTAGAAATCCTATCATTCTTGGTAGACCATTATTGGCCACAGCTAAAGCTAACATTGATGTGAAAGAAGGAAAGATTACCTTTGACATATGTGACAACAAGATTGAATTTAATCTTAATGATACATTGAATAAACTTTCAAACTTAGGATCTTGTTGCAGCGTTGAAATATTTAATGATGAAATTTATGATGTTTTAAGTTTGTTTGAGGAGACCCCAAATAATGAATCTAACAATCTTTTTGAGGGTATTGATGAGAAATTGTAGAAAAAGAAAAAGACAAGGAGGAAGAAAAGAAGAGAAAACTCTAGACTGATTGGCAAAATAGAAGAGATTCTGAGCAAATTTGGATACTGTTTCAAAATTGAGCCTTATGTTGGAAAATTAGGAGAGAGATTCAAGAATTCACGATCAAACCTGAATGTTAAAGGGTCAAGCTAATGACCTTTAAATTAGCGCTTCTTGGGAGGCAACCCAACCTTTCTAACCTCTATTTTGTTTTCTTTAACTTAATGTTAGCTTGATACTAATTTTTCTTTTATTCTTGTAGGTAAATTGTGATTTTGCTGCAAATTACGGCACTACCGTAAAGTTTTTTATGGTACCGTATTTCCGGTCCTCTTTCGACCAGAAGGTTGTCTCGATTTTACAGTACCGCCATAAGATAAACTACGGTACCGTATTTTGCATCCGAAATCAACCAGAGAGTTCCTTTATTTTTACGGCACTACTGTAAGTTGTTTTACGTGCCGTATTTTCTGGAACTTATTTTTCGTTCTTTTTCGCCAAAAATAAATAAAAAAATAAAAAGAAAAAAAGAAAAGCTGTGAGTGGAAAAAGATCTTGGAGACCTAATTCCTATAAACAAAAGCATGATAGATTTGAACTGAAAATTGGGTGAAATCATGAGATTGAAAATTCTATGTATTGTACATGTTGCGAAATTTTATTTGATTAAATTATGAATCTAGAGGGTTGAGTTCTAAGAATGATATGTTTACTTGAAATTTTATAAATCAATTGATAGAATTTTTCATTGATGAGTTGTATTTTAGAAATTTATTGAGTATGAAAAGGCTATTCTTTTAATCAAATTTTGATTTCAAAATTTTGATTTTTGCTTGAGGACAAGCAAAGTTTGAGCCTTATGTGTTTGATGATACCAAAATATGTAGTATATTTTGCTTCATTTTGGATACCTTTTCATACTAAATTCAGGATATTTTACTTGTTTTTATGTTAAATCCATCAAATATTGCAAAGTCTACTTCTATTTTGGTTTTTCATATTTTTCAGGCAAAAAGGCACTATTTAAGGCATTTTCAAGCGAAATCAAATACATGGAAGAGTTATCATCATCAAGAGTAAATCACCCAAGAAATTTCACGCAAAATGGAACAATTCAGCAAATTACAGCAGTGCCATAACCCATTTTATGGTACCGTAATTCCAGACAGTACCGTAAAATCCGAGCCCTGCCATATTTTGAGAAGTTTCCGAACAGAAAGATTTTTGGATTTTACGGCACCTGCCGTAAGCAACATTACGATAGCGTATTTCTGAGAGATTCAGAACAGAAACTTCACCCGAAATTACGGCACTACCGTAAGAAACTACACGGGCTGTAATTTCTGGACATTCGCGAACAGAGAGTTCAGCCGATTTTATGGCACTACCGTAACCAGATTACGGTGCCATAATTCCCGACGACATCAGGACAGAAGACTCGAGCGATTTTACGGCAGTGCCGTAAGACATTACACTGTCGTAATTGCTGTTCCGAACGCGATGCCCGATTCTTACGGAGAAGATCGCGAGTGATCCAGAGCCTTAAATTGGATGTCGTAAGAAGCAGAAGGAGAGATTTTCACGAGAGGATTACGGAGAGACCAAAAGCCCCAAAATTTCATAGACTGTCGAGGGAGAAATCGCGATCCACGCCGCCGCCTAGGGTTCGCCACCGCGCTAGATCCAGACATCCTCCGACCGTCATTTTCATACTGAAGCTTCGTCTGAAGGAGGAGAGAATGTGCCAGAAGTTTTAGACCAAAAGGAGATCGATTGGAAGAGAAACCAAAGAAAAAGGAGTCGCCGGCACCGTTCATCGATGGTTCTTGCAAGATTACGGCTGTGAAATACTTCACAGCCGTGCTATATTTTCTAAACTTCTCTTTTACTTTGATTTTCGATCCTCTGAATCCATGATCTATTGTAATTCCCTCATGACGATAGCTTAAACTACTTTTGGGACATGGAGGAGTAATTCACTTGATTTCCAATGACTTGATGACTATTTTTACTATCTCGTTGAGTTTAATATTACCATGATGATTTTGCTCATGTGATAATTGTGCTTAGACTCGCTATAAATTCACGTTACTAATTATATTCTTAAAATTTTCGCTTAAGACCGAAAGGTAATTGCTTGAGAATTTGGAACCCTAGAATTGCATGTTAGGATCCCTTCCTTAGGTTAGATCTAATTTGATCTGTTCTAGTATATTAATTACCATAATTATAACTTGAACCTATAGATCGAGTCTATTTGTCAAACATGGAGATCTTGTGCGAAAGCAAGGATCGGAACATTGGAGATCCGTGAGTAAAACTAGTGTTGAGACTCGGATGCACGAAAGTGATCCTTGAAGCTCCACTAGAGATTATTTGTTAGGGAATGCCGGGTGTAATTTAAAAAAAAAATTTACAGTCCCAGGACGCAGCGGAAGAAGTATTACACCCAAAACACATTCCTTTCCCAAGGATCCATGCGAGAGAGAGAACACAAGGATGTGTTAGGGTTAGTACCTCTATTGCTTGTTAGGAT
>CM050440.1:33169300-33179940 GCA_027562315.1 Costus pulverulentus | reverse complement strand
GTTGATCATATGGTTATACCACATGCGATCTTATGAAGCCCTAGAAAATTTCTTGAATGCGCATGCTTTAGGGTTTCGCCCCCCTCATGAAAGGGGTACTTTCAGATAATACTCACAAAGCATCTACTCATCATCATCTGATCAGGTGGCCTCAGAGTCTCTTGCAGTCTCCTCTGGATCATAGTATGGGGTTCCTCCCTGATCACCTTGGTATCCATAGTCTCTATGATCAGTATACCCAAAGCGGTCATAGAGGAAGTTGCCCATATCTTCCATATGATTGCACAGCCTCTCCATATCTATGTGGATGTACCCCAGAGTCTCATCCATCCTATCCAGGCGGCGCTCCTGACTGTACATCTATGCTGTGAGTGCCTGAAAGCCAGGATCGTGGTGGCTAGCAAATATGCCCCTAGGTGTGTGCGAAGAGGTACCAGCAGGCTGTGAAGAGTCATGAGGAGGTGACTCCATCCCATAAGGATCACTCCTTCCACCCCCGGTGGGTGGTGGTAGAACTGTATCAGGTGATGGAATAAAAGCTCCCTCAGTTTCATTAGGACATGGCTTCCAGTTGGCCCTTTCTCTCACTATGGTCTTCTCAATGTAGGGTAAGGGTAGAGGAGAGATATTTGGTCCAAGGACCAAACAAAAATTGTCTCCCTCTCTAACTATCATCTTCATCGCTATGCAAGACTCAATGTCGAGCCTTGCATTCCCTAATGCCATGTCAGATCCATAGGGCTCTATCCCAAAGTATCTAGCTATAGGAGTAATCAAACCTCCTATCACCACTAATCCTCTGCTCGCTCTGGCCACCTTGTCCATGTGCTTGATCATAAAATAAGCCACATCAACTGCGAATCCACTGAGCATTCCCCAAAGAAAATACAACTCGTGTTGACGGACCATGCCCTCACTGTCTTCTCTCCCAAATACTGTGTGTGCTAGAACCCGATGTGCATATCTGATACAGGGGTTCATGATTTTTGAGGCTCTGGCAGACACAGCATAGAAGTGGCTCTCATTAGTGATCTGGTTCCAGAATATGTTCTCCATAAATCCAAGGGGTATCTCAGTGTAACCCCCAGTGCTCAATCCAAAGATGTCTCTCACTTCTTGCAAGGTAAGTTTCCTCTCCTCATTGGCTAATCTGAATGTGATTTCCCCCTCTGCAGGGCCATGAGAGTACTCCTGCATATCAATTATCAAGCTACTCAAAAACTCCAAAACAAGGGGTAAGTATGTGTGTGGAGTCATCTGGAAGAACTCCTTAGCCTTGATTATATCAAACATCCAAAGTAAGTCCTCATAAAGCCCTAAGGCTTCCAAGGTTCTTCTATCAGCATATTTGGTGTTGATGATCTTCCTTTCTAAAATTTTGTTGTATCTAGCCTCCTGCATCTCATTCCTGAAGAGAATCCCATGGGGGTTTTGTGGCTATGATGACTCAGCAGGGGCCTTCCCCTTTCTCCTTGGTGCAACTAATTTTGTTCTTGGGGCCATTTCACAAGCTGCAAGCTTATCAGTCAATGCATAAAAATATAACAGTGTAAATTTAGTCAATGGCATCCTATCAACATGTTTTACAAGTGTCTTCAGCTAAAAACAGAGTGAAAAACAGAGTAAAAATCGTGCATGTAATCCCAATCTCAACACAATATGACAAGCATATATCACACTCCCAAAACTATCAGAAACATCAATCCAGCAATTTAGAGACAAAAATTCGTTTAAATTTCATGCTCTAACAAAAAACAAAACAAGCGTCGATGAATAGTAATTTCGAATCGTGCACGTTGCGTTTCAGCTCAGATTAGTGATGGAAATCGGTCTAAATTCTTCTCAAACAGCAAAGGATTGATAACATATCTTCTAGTGAGTAAATGCAAATAAGAATCACTTAAAATGATCAAGAATCGAGAGAAAACGAGTGAAAGGGGCAAAATTTTGTGAAAACTCGTTAAAGCGGTAAAATCAGAGAATCGATTACCTAATCGACGATGAGAGTTGAACGGGAAAGGTCGCCGGCATCCTCAGGTGGTCGGAGACGATCAGAAATCCAAGAACGGCTCAAAGACGAGTGAGATCTAGGGTAAAAACCTTAAAAACGGTCTGGTCGTAACCCTAAATACGGCATAGGACTCGCGTCCAGAAAGCAAAATACAGTAGTGTAATGTCTTACGACACTGCTGTAAAATCTCAAAATCTCTCTGTTGGAAAACGAAGTAAAATACGGTACCGTAAAGCAGTTTACGGCACCGCCGTAAAATCTCAGCAACGTTCTGTTCAAAACCACTCAAAAATACAGTACCGTAAAATGCTTTACGGTACTGCCGTAAAATTCAAACAGCGGGTTTTTTTTTTTGGAAAAATGAAAAAATCAAAAATTCAAGAAAATACGGCACGTAAAATACCTTACGGTAGTGCCGTAAAAATCATATAACACTCGGGTTGATTTTGGATCAAAAATACGGTACCGTGAAACAATTTACGGCCGTACCGTAATTTCGTCGCAGCTCTCTGGTTGTGAGCAGTCAGAAATACGGTACCGTAATTTACTTTACGGGACTGCCATATTTTGCTCCAAATCACAAAAAACCTACAAAAATAAAAGAAAAATTAGTCCTAAGCAAAAATCAAGGTAAAGTAAAACTAAGGTGAGGGTTAGAAAGCTTGGGTTGCCTCCCAAGAAGCGCTAATTTAAAGGTCATTAGCTTGACCCTTTAACACTTGGATGTGATCATGAACTCTTTGAATGCCCCTCTGATCTTTCTTTTGGTTGGGCATCGCATTAAACCACATAAGGCTCAGGCTTGAAACACTCTCCAAATTTGTTCCAAATTTTCTTTCCTTTGTCAAACAATTTAGATCTTCTTCTTCTTTTTGAATTTTTGTCTTTCTTTTCCTGTAACACTTTATCAATTTCCTTCGAAGATTTGTCAGTTTCAATATTTGAGGGTTCATCAAATATATTGCAAACATCATAAACAATATCATCAATTACCTCAACACTACAACATGATCCTAAGTAAGAAAGTTTATTCACCGAGTCATTAAGATTAAACTCAATTATTTTGTCACAGATATCAAAAGTTATTTTTCCTTCCTTCACATCTATATTTGCCTTTGCAGTGGCCAACAATGGTCTACGTAAAATTATAGGATTCTTGCTATTTTCTTCCATGTCTAAAACTACAAAGTCAGAGGGTATAAAAAACTCACCTATCTTGATCGGAACATTTTCTAAGATACCTACAGGATACTTTACCGAAGAGTCCGCGAGCTGCAAAGATATGGATGTCGGTTTCAGCTCTCCAAGATTTAGTTTCCTGTAGATGGAAAGAGGCATCAGACTAACACTTGCACCTAAGTCACATAAGGCTCGGTCAAAAGCCATAGTGCCGATAGAACAAGGTATAGAAAAACTACCTGGATCCTTCAGTTTTGGTGGTAGTTTATTTTGAATGACTGCACTACAATCTTCGGTCAATGTAACCGTGCAAGTACCATAATCATCTAATTTTCTTTTACTAGACAATATTTCTTTCAAAAACTTTGCATATGAAGGCGTTTGAGAAATAGCTTCAGTAAAAGGAATATTAATGTAAAGCTTTTTTAGGATTTCAAGGAATTTTGCAAATTGTTTGTCTAGTTTGTGTTGAACCAACCTTTGGGGAAAAGGTATTGGTCGTCTATAAGGAGGAGGCAAATCAGACTTAGAATTACCTTCCTCACATGACACATCCCCTTTTGGTTCATCACCCTTTTGAGGTGTTAAACTGGTTAGGGTTTGTTCATGTTTAGAAGGTTTTTCTAATTCTGATTCCTCATCATGTTCATCATAAGACTTTTTTTCCTTAAGTTCAACCTTCTCTTTGGGTTCTCCCAGTTGTCTCCCACTCCTAGTCATGATGGAATTACAATGTTCTCTAGGGTTTATCTCAGACTTAGCAGGTAACTTCCCAGGGGGTCTGTATGGAGTGCTAGCCTGTTGTGCAATTTGGTTTTCTAAAATCTTGTTATGTGCCTCTACTCTTTCCAACCTAGAGTTAATTTGACTAAGATTTTCCTTAAATTCTTCATTTTTCCTACTTTGATTAGACATGAACTGATTTTGATTTGCCAAAATTTTCTCAAGCATGGATTCTACACTAGAATTCTGATTTGTGTTTTGGTTTTGGGTTGGATTCAGCCTTTGGAATCCTCTATTCTTAGTTTGTCCTCTTTCATTGTTATTGTTTCTCCAAGAAAGGTTGGGGTGATTCCTCCACCCAGGGTTATAGGTGTTAGAGTAGGGATCATTGGTTTTACTTTGATTGTAAGTCCCTAAGGCATTGACATGTTCATCCCCTTGATCTACAATAATCCTACAGTTTTCAGATGAGTGACCGGTGTTACCACAAATTTCACAGGTAATGGAAGAAACAGCAGCTACTTGCATTAAAAGAATCGAATCTACTGCATAAAGAGTCTACCTTTTCTGCTAAGGATCGCCATCCATCATTCTCACTCTTACCTTGAGATGGTCTGTAAAATACTCCCCTCTCTGCAGTCCATTAATTGTGATTTTGGGCCATCTCCTCCAGCAGTTTAAAGGCATCCTCACTCATTTTGTTCATAAGAACTCCTCCTGCGGCAGCATCTACAATTAGTTTGGTATTATACAATAAACCATGATAGAAAGTATGCAATAAAACCCAATCCTCCAAGCCATGGTGAGGACACTTCCTTTGTAGTTCATTAAACCGCTCCCATGCCTCGCTGAATGATTCACCATCTTTTTGCTGGAAATTTGTAATTTGATTCCTCAACTGGATTGTTTTGCCTGAAGGGAAATATTTTGTCAGGAAGGAATTTGATAGCTGCTCCCATGTTGTGAAGGTTCCGGTTGGTTGCGATTGAAGCCATATCCTCGCCCGGTCCCTGAGAGAAAAAGGAAATAACCTTAGTCTGAGTGCATCATTAGAAACTCCATTCATCTTAATAGTATCACAAAATTCTAAAAATAAAGAAAGATGCAAGTTTGGATCTTCCAATGGAGATCCTCCAAACTGGTTCTGTTGGATCATGGAGATAAAACTAGGTTTAATTTCGAAGTTATTTGCTTCGATAGCGGGTCTAGCAATGCTGGAATGAATTTCTTGTGGGTTAGGGGCTGCATAGTCCCTCAATGTTCTCTGATTATTTGCCATCTCTACAACTTCTTCTTGAATCTCCTCTTGAATCTCTTGTGAATCTTCTTCTAGTCTCAACTTCCTGCGTGCTCTAATAGTTTTGTTGATTTCAGGATCCAATGGAACAAGTGGTCCTGACCTAAGACTTCTGTGCATGCAAAGTAGATAGATCAAGTGATTTTAAGAAAATAGAAATTAAACAGAAAAACAAAACAAAAAAATAGTAAATAAAACCTAGTCTAGCAATAGTTTCAATGTCTTCAATATTGACAAAACTAAAGTCTCCCCGTCAACGGCGCCAAAAACTTGATGTGATCCGAAAGGACACACTTTTAAATACGAACAGGTAGACTAATCTAAGGTGTCGCAGCCAAAACTTGTTTGGCGCACAGGGAACTGTCACCCCCTGATACGGCTCCAAAAACTTGTTGTTCCTAACTCGTAGTGTCCGCAAGTGCATAGATACTCGAAGTAATAAAATAAATATCAATCCCATAGAGAAACTAGTGCTGTCAAGTACTAAATAATTAATTTTCTTACTATCTAGGCAATCGAATAATAGCAAACCAAGAATCGAAGACATACGGAAAATCACTATCAGAGAGAAATTGGGACTAGGGTTTCATCCACTTTGATTTTCAAGACTAGATAAGAAATAAAGAATTCATCAATCAAATCCTAAAATGATATAGGCATAATTTACCTAAAAAGGGATTATCTCACTTTTGTGCAAATAACCATGCAAGAATAAATCCTCACTTTCGTGCAAGATTCATCCCAAGCTAAAGATAGGTAAACCATCAGACGAAGAACTCAAGGATCACTTTCGTGCATCCTAATTCTAGGTTGATTGCCTCGAGTGGAATCTCAAGGATCACTTTCGTGCATCCGAGACTCAACACACGTTTTACCTATGGTTCTCCAACGTTCTAATCCTCACTTTCGTGCAATATCTTCACGTTTGACACAATAATTCAATCCTAAGATCATTAATCATCATCAAGGCAATTACTCATCTAAAATAACAAAACAAGAACTTAACCTAATTTCTTACGACGAGTTCCTATTAGTCAATTTTAGGGTTCCAATTCTCAAACATATCACCTTTCGGTCTGTAATGCAAGAATTCTACTCATGATGACAAGAAATAAACTAAGGAGAATCTTAGAGCAGTAATCTCATAGGTAAAAGTATCAAAGTAGAACTATCATGATGAAATAAAAAGAGTTCTAGTCATTAAGAAAATCAAAGGGGATTACTCCCCCATGTCCCAAAATAAGCTTAAGCTACCATGATGAAGAGATTACAAAATTCCATAGTTTCAGAAAATTGAAAATCAATAAAAGAAGGAGTTTTTAGAAAATACAGCACGGCTATGAAGTATTTCACAACCGTAATTTGCAAGAGAAGTCGTGAACAGTGTGGCGCGCACTTCTTCCTTTGATTTCTCCTCGTATCGATCTCCTTTCATTCTAAAACTTCAGGCTCGTTGTCTCCTTCACCAGGCGAAGTTTCAGTATGACAATCACAGTCGGAAGTGCTCTGGATTGATCGCAGCGGCGAAACCCTCGGCGGCGGCGTGTTCGGTGATTTCTCCCTCGATAGTTAATGAAATTTAGGGCTTTTCATGTCTTCACAATCCTCTCCTTCCAAGCTCTCTTTTCTCTTCTTACAGCATCCAATTTAAAGCTCTGGATCGCCCGCAATAATCTTCGCAAAAATCGGGTGTTGAAATTGACCTGGGAGTCGCGTTCAAAAACCGGAATACAGTAGTGTAATATCTTACGACACTACCGTAAAATTCCTCGACTGTTCTGTTCTGATAGTGCTGGAAAATACGGCACCGTAATATGGTTTATGGTCGTGCTGTAATTTTGGCAAACGTTTCTATTCCGAAAACGCCCCAAAATACGGCCGTAGAAAACCTTACGGCAGTGCCATATTTTTCGCACAATCTTTTGTTTGGAAAATCACCAAAATACGGCCATGCTCTCGATAATACGGTAGCCGCAAAAAATACGGTACCGTATTATAAATACGGCACTACCATATTTTGGTCTTCAGCCTTGATTTGCGTGAAATTTCTTGGATGACTTCTTCTTGATGATGAGAACTCTTCCATGTATTTTATTTTGCTTGAAAAAGCCTTAAATAGTGCCTTTTTGTCTGAAAAACCAAAATAGAAGTGGACTTTGCAATATTTTATGGATTCAATCATAAAAACAAGTAAAAGATCCCCAATTTAGCATGAAAAGGTATCTAAAATGATGCAAAATATACTACATATTTTGGTGTCATCAATTATTACGGCCGTAATTCTATTCCTAGCACGCGATTCTTCTGGACGTTTTGAAGCCCAATTTTTGCGCGATCGATTATGAGCAATCCAGACCACTAAATTGAGATCTATAAGAAAGAGAATGGGAGTTCGGATCAAGAGGAGGTGACACAGACCAAAAGCCCTAATTGTCATCCACTATCGAGAGAGAAATCGTGATTCTCACCGCTGCCCAAGGTTTCGCCGCCGTGACGCATATAGCGCATCTCCGGCCGTGAAATTTGAAGTGAAGCTACGCTTAGAGGAGGAGAAGATATCCCAGAAGTTCCAGAGTGAAAGGAGGTCGATCGAAGGAGAAATCAATGAAAGAGGCGCCGTCGACACTATTCATCACCCAAAATTACGGCTGTAATTTTCATTACAGCCATACTATAATGTTGCTTTCCCTTTTCTCCTCGATTTTTGATCACTCTAAACTATGGATTATTGTAATCTTTCTACCATGCTAGCTTAAACTTCCTTTGGGACATGGCGAAGTAATTCCCTTTGATTTCTTAATGACTAGATAAATCTTTCATTATTTCGTCATGTATAATTTTAGTATGATAATTCTGCTTCTGTGATGATTGCTTATTAATTCTCCATAGATTCATATTATCAAGCATGTTTTAGAGTTTTCACAATAAGGAACGAAAGGTGATTTGCTTGAGAACTTGGAACCCTAAAATTGAATGTTAGGAACTCACCGTAAGAAATTAGGTTTGTTCTTATTTCTTAATTTTAGTAGTTTAATGCCATGATTGATAATCTGATCTAGGTTTGAGTTAATGAAACAAACATGATGATATTGCAAGAAATTGAATATTAGATTGTTGGAGAACCTTAAGCAGAACCTATGTTGAGATTCGGATGCATGAAAGTGATCCTTGAGTTTCCACTTCAGATTATTAACTTAGAATTCGGATGGATGAAAGTGATCCTTGAGTTCTTTGTTGATGATTCACTTTTATTTAACAATCGAATAGATCCTGCACGAAAGTGAGGATTAGTTCTTGTAAATTGTCTGCGCAAAACTGAGATGATTTCTTTATTAAGTAAATTATATTTTTATCATAATGAAATTAGACTGACGAACTTCTATTCATAACTAGTCATGGAAATCAAAGTGAATGAAACCCTAGTCCCAGTTTCTCTTTTTGATATCTTCGTGTAGCCTTCGATAGTTTACTTTCATATTTCTGATTGTCTAGCTAGTAAGAAATTAATTATTCAGTACTTGGTAAACGAGGTCTTTGTGGTTCGATATCTTTTTATTACTTCGAGTATCCATGCACTTGCGGACAACAACAAGTTTTTGGCGCCGTTGCCGTAGACCTTAGTTTTTGTCAATATTGAAGATATTGAAAGTATTGCTAGACTAGGTTTTGTTTATTGTTTATTTTCTGTTTTTCTGTTTTCTTGAAATCATTTGATCTATCTACTTTGCTTTCGTAGGAATCTTAGATCAAGACCTCTTGTTCCTTTTGATCCTGAGATAAATAAAACTCTTAGATTGTGCAGGAAGCTTAGATTTGAAGAAAGACAAGTAGAAGAAGTGGCCATGGCAGAACAAAGATCACTTAGGGACTATGCGGCCCCTAATCCACAGGAGATTCACTCTAGCATTGCTAGACCGGTCATAGAGGCTAATAACTTTGAAATCAAGCCTACTTTCTTGTCTATGATTCAACAAAACCAGTTTGGAGGATCTCCACTTGAAGATCCTAACCATCATCTTTCTTTGTTTCTTGAATTATGTGATACTATCAACATAAATGGTGTTTCTAACAATGCATTAAAACTGAGATTGTTTCCTTTTTCTCTTAGGGACCGAGCACGTTCATGGCTTCAAACTCAACCTACTGGCACCTTCACCACATGGGAACAATTGTCCAATTCCTTCTTGATGAAATACTTTCCACCAAGCAAGACCATCTAGTTGAGGAACCAGATCACAAGTTTTGCACAGAGAGATGGTGAATCTTTTAGCAAGGCATGGGAGCGCTTCAAAGATTTACAACAGAAGTGTCCTCACCATGGCCTTGAAAATTGGGTTTTAATTCATACTTTTTACAATGGTTTGCTTTATAATACCAGACTAACTATTGACGTTGCTGCAGGGGGAGCTCTTATGAGCAAGACCATTGAAGATGCCCTCAAGCTGCTGGAGGAGATGGCTTTAAATCACAATCAGTCGACTTCTGAGAGAGGAGTACTTTATAGACCTTCTCAAGGTAAGAATGAAAGTGATGGTTGGCGCACCTTGGCAGAAAAGGTAGATTCTTTATGCAACAGATTTGATTCTTTTAAAATGCAAACTGTTGTAGTTTCATTATCTATTGTTTGTGATATCTGTGGAAATAATGGTCATATTTCTGAAGATTGTAAGGTCATAGCTAGTTAGGGTAGTGAACAAGTTAATGCATTAGGGAATTATAATCAAAGTAGAAACAATGATCCCTATTCTAGTACTTACAACCCTGGATGGAGAAGTCACCCCAACTTATCTTGGAAAAACAATAAGAATGTAGGGGGACAAACTAAAAATAGAGGATACCAACAAAAGCCAAATCAAAGTCAAAACTCAAACCAAAATTCAAACATTGAGTCCATGCTAGAAAAGTTTATGACTAAAAATAATCAATTCATGCAAAATCGAAACAAAGAAATTGAAGATCTTAAGGGAATGGTTAGTCAACTAGCTTCTCAAGTAGGATCATTAGCAGCCCACAGCAAAATCTTAGAAAATCAAATAGCCCAACAAGCTAGTAGTTCTTACAGACCCCCAGGGAAATTACCTGCAAAACCAGAACCAAACCCTAGGGAGCACTGTAATGCTATCATCACTAGAAGTGGGAGACAATTAGAGGAACCCAAAGGGAGAGTTGTGAACAATGAAAAAGAGCCTAATGATGATCATGATGATGAATTAGAGTTAGAAAAATCTTCTGTACATGAGCAAACCCAAGCTAGTTTACCATCTCAAAAGGGTGATGAACCAAAAGGTGATGTACCATGTCAGAATGATGCTTCTAAACCTAATTTGTTAGTTCCCCTTTCGAGAGGGGGGCGCAAACCTTAATAGGCGCATGTGAAACCTTTTCTTGCGGAATCTAGGGTTTCTATGATCGCATGTATGTTTCAATGAT
>CM050440.1:33112984-33138813 GCA_027562315.1 Costus pulverulentus | reverse complement strand
TTATCATGATGAAGATGTAATTTACTAAATAAAAGGGTTGTTTCACTTTCGTGCAAACAACCGCACAGGGATTTATCCTCGCTTTCGCACAAGATTCTTCCCAACGCTAAAGATAAGTAAATCATCAAACAATGAATTCAAGGATCACTTTCGTGCATCCGAGTCTCAACACTAGTTTTACTCATGGATCTCCAACCTTCCGATCCTTGCTTTCGCACAAGATCTTCACGTTTGACAAATAGACTTGATCTATAGGTTCATGTTATAATTATGGCAATTAATCTACTAGAACAGATTAAATTAGATCTAACCTAAGGAAGGGATCCTAACATGCAATTCTAGGGTTCCAAATTCTCAAGCAATTACCTTTCGGTTTCAAGCGAAAATTCTAAGAACATAATTAGTAACATGAACTTATAGAGAGTCTAAGTACAATTATTACATAAGCAAAATCATCATGGTAATATTAAACTCAACGAAATAGTAAAAATAGTCATCTAGTCATTGGAAATCAAGTGAATTACTCCCCCATGTCCCAAAAGTAGTTTAAGCTATCATCATGAAGGAATTACAATAGATCATGGTTTCAGAGGATCAAAAATCGAAGTAAAAGAGAAGTTTAGAAAATACAGCACGGCTGTGAAGTATTTCACAGCTGTAATTTGCAAGAACCGTCGATGAATAGTGCCGGCGACGCCTTTTTCTTCGATTTCTCTTCCAATCGATCTCCTTTCGGTCTGAAACTTTTGGCACATTGTCTCCCCCTTCAGACGAAGCTTCAGTATGAAAATTATGGCTGGAGAACGTCTGGATCGAGTGCGGCGGCGAAACCTTAGGCGGCGGCGTGGATCACGATTTCTCCCTCGACAGTGCACGAAATTTGGAGCTTTTGGTCTCTCCGTAATTCTCTCGTCAAAAGCTCTCCTCTGCTTCTTATGGCATCCGATTTAAGGCTCTGGATCGCTCGCGATCTTCTCCACAAGAATCGGGCATTAATATTGACTCGGGCGTCGCGTTCAGAACAGAAATTACGGCAGTGTAATGTCTTACGGTACTGCCGTAAAATTGCTCAAGTCTTCTGTTCTAATGTTGTCGGGGAATTACAGCACCGTAATCTGGTTTATGGTAGTGCCGTAAAATCAGCTGAACTCTCTGTTCGCGAATGTCTGGAAATTACGGCCCGTGTAGTTGCTTACGGTAGGTGCCGTAAAATCCAAAAATCTTTCTGTTCGGAAACTTCTCAAAATACGGCAGGGCTCGGATTTTACGGTACTGTCTGGAATTACGGTACTGTAAAATGGGTTACGACACCGCCGTAATTTGCTGACTTGCTTCATTTTGCGTGAAATGTCTTGGGCGATCTCCTCTTGATGATGGTAATCCTTCTATGTATTTGGTAGGTCATCTCTGGGACACAAGGTAGTATAGATCACCTTCCTTGATGCCGGCCTCAAATGTTCTCAATAGTCCATGATGATTTGTCTCTCTTCTTGATGCAAGGTGCTTCGATGGAGGCGACAATGAGAGAGCTGAGTTCGGTAAAAGGAAGGAAGGCAGGTGAGAGAGAAATAAGGGAGAAAGAATGAGAGGTGATCCTCTTCGGGCAACGGGATCAAAGGTGACAAGGAGAGGTTTTTGAGCGAGAAGTCTTGGCGGTAGATGGTTTTAGGTGAGAAGTATAGGAGGGGGAGGGTTCCGTCGAGAGAGGCTTCTAGTGGGAGAGGGTTCTGGCAATGAGGAGAGGCTTCGGTGGGGGGTGAGAGAAGTGTTCAAGTGAAAAGGGCGTTAGGCGAAGAGGCATTCGGGCGAAAAGGATTTCCATCCCTTTTTTCATCCGAATCGAGGAGAAACCAAAAATGGCATTGTGTTCTTCTTTTTTTCTATCATTCTAAATCAATCCGTCCAACGAAATGGCAAAAAATCAAGCTTACCCTTCTTTCCCTCGTGTTTTCCCATCAAGGAAATATGCCATTAATGAATTTGAATTTTGCACCCTGAGTTTGAGAGGAATCCTTAATGGATATGGATTTTACACTCTAAACTTAACTCTTTAACAGGGGAGTCTAGGGTTTTACTATTATAAATATGAGCCAGGTCCCTAATCATATCCCTAGTACTTTTTGATCTTTTTTCATTAAGAGTCATATTGAGAGATAGTAGTAAAAGATCTATAGCCTAGTGTGTAGATACTATTAGGCTATGTTTTTTTAGACGGAATTCACAGCGGAAAGAAGGAAATATAAAATGAACCTAATAGATTTTGATACTAGATTCAATATATTTTTTCTTTTTTCTACTGTGAATTCCGTCCAAGAAAATATAGTCTAAAGAACGAAGTTCAATAACGTAATAAGCTATGCTTTACTTTTATTATTTCTACCCATTATTCTAAATTCATACAAGAATCCTATGATTAAATTTCTTCTACGTGGCTCATTGTGGCTAAAGACACTCTTATGATAATCCTTTATACGTAGGAATAGAAGTTTAAGAACATGATAAACTTTTTTATTTACTCATTGTAAACCATATGCAAACTAACTTTTTTTTTACTACCTCATGAGTGTTTTTAATTCCAACGTGATAATCTTGTGTGATAATTTTCTAATTTTTTCTATTGTAAACAATACGATGACAAATAATAAAAGATGAGTCCCTCGTCATCTTTAAATATATTTAATACATTTAATAAAATCAAGATAGTAAAAAAAAACATAAATGTCATTAAATGCACATTCTGTTTTATTTTACATTCTAGATTTTCTTTGCAACAAAAAGAAAAAAATATTAGAAAACAAAGATGAAATTGAGAGATGAGTAAGTAGAGAGTAAGTAGAGAATATTCTCATTGATCTCTCAAATAGAATTTACAACACCTATTTATAGGGCAAGTGGATACATGAACATTCATTCCTCTCGAAACGAAGAGTCATATGCACTAAATAGAAGAGTTATGAAGAGTCATCCGAAGAATCATCATAAAGTCATAGGCATCCACAAGAATTGAATTCATAATACTCCCCCTTGGATGTCATTTCAGATACTGCCTCATTAAAAAACTTACCAGGAAAACCCTGTGGAAAAAACCATAGTTAAGGAAAAAAGAGTGTAGTCGTTTACTCCCCCTCATTGCAATATTACTTTAAATTTTTAAGTTTGTGCATTCTGATTTGATAAACAAGTCTTTCAAAGGTTGCAGTAGGCAATGATTTTTTAAATAAATCCGCTAAGTTATATGACGAACGAATTTGTTGAATATCAATATCACCTCTCTTTTGGATATCGTGTGTAAAGAAAAACTTTGGTGATACATGTTTCGTTCGATCGTCTTTAATATATCCCTCCTTTAATTGGGCTATACATGCAGCATTATCCTCATATAATATTGTCGGGACATTCTTATTTAAAGCCAATCCAGATGCCTCCTGAATATGATGGATAACAGATCTTAACCATACACATTCTTGACTTGCCTCATGAATTGCTATGATCTCAGAATGATTAAAAGATGTGGTAGTAATAGTTTGTTTCATAGATCTCCAAGATATAGTTGTTCCTCCACATGTGAATATATAATCTGTTTGAGATCTACCATTATGAGGATCAGATAAATAGCCCGCATCTGCATATCCAATTAATTCAGCTTCATGCATGTGAGGATAATATAATCCCAAATTCATTGTATCTCGAAGATATTGAAATATATGTTTAATTCCATTCTAATGTTTTCTCATCGGAGAAGAACTATATCTTGCTAATAAATTTACAGCAAATGTGATATCTGGTCGAGTATGATTAGCGACGTACATTAGTGCCCCAATAGCACTAAGATATGGTACTTCTGGACCAATCAGTTCTTCATCTTTCATTTGAGGTCGAAATGGATCTTTATTTACATCAAGCGACCTAACAACCATCGGGGTACTTAATGGATGTGCTTTATCCATATAGAATCTTTTCAACATTTTGGCTATATAAGCTAATTGATGAACAAAAATTCCATTTTCTAAATGTTCAATTTATAGTCCGAGACAAAGTTTTAATTACCTGAGATATTTCATCTCAAACTCATTCTTCAAATAATCAACCACGTCAGAAAGCTCTTCAGGAGTTCCAATAATATTTATATCATCAACATATACTGCAATTATCACAAACTTTGATCCAGATCTCTTAATAAAAATGCATGAGCAAATAGGATTATTTTGGTATCCCTTGTTTAACAAATACTCACTCAAACATTTATACCACATTCGTCCAGATTGTTTCAATCCATATAGAGATTTAGATAATTTAATTGAGAATAATTCTCGACGATTTGAATTAAATGCTTCTAGCATTTTAAATCCTTTGGGGAGTTTCATGTAAATGTTATTGTCAAGTGAGTCATTCAAATATGCAGTGACAACATCCATTAATCGCATTTCTAATTTTTCATGAATTGATAAACTTATCAAATATCGAAAAGTCGTTGCATCTATCACAGGAGAATATGTTTCCTCATAATCAATCCCAGATCTCTGAGAGAACCCTTGGGCAACAAGTCGTGCCTTATATCTGACAATCTCTTCCTTTTCATTTCGTTTGCACACAAACACCCATTTATATCCAATTGGTTTGACACCTTCTAGTGTACGGACTATAGGTCCAAAAACTTTATGTTTTGCAAGTGATTTTAATTTAGCATCAATCGCAACTTTCCATTTTGGTCAATTATTTCTTCGTCTGCATTCTTCAACAGACTTTGGTTCATGTTCCTCATTATGTTTCATAATATTGAATGCAATATGATAAGCAAAAATATCATTGACGTCGATTTCACCTCGGTTCCATCTTTTTCCAGTCATAATATAATTTATAGAGATCTTTTCATTGTCAGGTACCTGAGATTCTACTCGAATCATATTATGAATGACTGGAGTCTCTTCTAGAGTCATAACATCCTCATTTTTAGCCTTTATTTCTTTTCTTCTTCGAGGATTTTTATCATTGGAACCGACAGGTCTATCACGTTTCACTTGTATTCTAGGCTCATTTGCAATTATGGGTTGTCCTTCAGGAACATTAATTCTGATTGGAGCATTTGCAAATGGAATATATGACTTTGTCACTCTCTTGGGATCAGTAAAAGCATCTAGCATTTGATTTGCTAAATTTTGCAAGTGAATAATCTTTTGAACTTCCAGTTCAGATTATTTTATACGAGGATCATAATGAGATAATGATATTTCACGCCAGATAATTTCATTCTCCAACTGCTTATTTTCCCCTTTGAATGTTGGGAATGTCATTTCATCAAAATGACAATCGGCAAAACGAGCTGTAAATAAATCTCCAGTTAATGGCTCTAAATACTTAATAATTGATGGAGATTCATATCCAATGTAAATTCCCAACCTCCTTTGAGGTCCCATCTTAATGCGTTGTGGTGGAGCTATTGGCACATATACCGCACATCTGAAAATTCTTAGATGGGAAATATTTGGTTCCTGACCATAAACCAATTGTAAAGGGGAGACCTCATGATAATTTATAGGTCTGATGCGAATTAATGCCGCTACATGCAAAACAGCATGTCCCCATGTAGTAATTGGTAATTTTGTCTTCATTAGTAAAAATCTCGTAATTAATTGAAGACGTTTTATCAATGACTCTGCAAGGCCATTTTGTGTGTGAACATGGGCTATAGGATGTTCAACACTATCCCAATTGACATACAATAATCATTAAAAGCTTGGGAAGTAAATTCTCCGGCATTATCAAGACGAATAGTTTTAATTGGATAATCCAGGAAATGTACTCGTAATCGAATGATTTGTGCAAGTAATCTTGCGAAAGCTTGATTATGAGTCGATAAAAGACATACATGTGACCATTTCGTTGATGCGTTAATTAAGACCATAAAATATCTGAATGGTCCACATGATGGATGTATAGGCCCACAAATATCACCTTGTATTCGATATAAGAATGTTAGGGATTCAGTCCTAACTTTAATTGGTGATGACCTTATTATTAACTTCCCTTGGGAACAAGCAGCACATGAAAATTCACTGGACTGAAAAATCTTCTGGTTTTTCAATGAATGTCCAGTTGAATTATTAATAATCCTTCGCATCATAATAGAACCTGGATGCCCCAACCGTTCATGCCATGTAATAAAATTGTCCTACTCAACAAACTTCTGGTTTGTAACAGCATGTATTTCAATGACACTTACCTTTGTATAATATAACCCGGATGAGACTACAGGTAGTTTTTCTAATAAGCTTTTCTTACCCGAGATGTTACTTGTTATATAAAGATATTCAGTATTATATTCATTCATAGTCTCGACATGATATTTATTTTGACGGATGTCTTTGAAACTTAGTAAGTTTCTGAAAGACTTAGAAAAAAATAATGCTTTATTAATATGAACATTTGTTCCACCAGGTAGAAGAATGTTAGCTCATCCGGAGCCTTCTATCATTTTTGCACTTCCTGAGATGGTATTCACATTTGTATTATTCATTACCAGCAAGGTAAATAATTTCGTATTTTTGAGAATAGTATGTGTTGATGCGCTATCTATGAGGCATGCATCATCATCGTAGATTGAGAATCCGATTGGAAGTTTTTCCATATTCTTCATAAAGATAAAATCATAGAATTAATAAACAGAAAAGTAGAATAAAGTAAATGCAATATTGTAAATAAAGAAAGAGCGAGACTTTATTAGATAAATTGTTCGACGTTATCCTCAAGCTGACTTATGAAATCAGCTACATCAAATTGAGGGATATCGTTGAGGCCATAATCAACATTATCATCATTAGAGATAAAATATGCCTCTACCACATCTTTTTCTTTATTTCTCATGTGTTCTTGGTAGAGATCGGTAAGATGTTTTGGCGTACGACAGGTACGTGACCAATGACCTTTCATACCACAACGATAACATTTGTTCTCTATAGTTTTAGTGCCTTGGCCCTTCTTACTTTCATGCGCTTCTTTGGTATTTTCTCCCTTATCCATATAACGAGGGCGATCATTGTGAAAAAATATTGGCGACCTCGTCCACGTCTATGTCCATAATCATGACCACGACCGCGTCCATGATTGCGATTTTGGCTTCCGTAATTATATGCTGTCGCATTCACTTCAGGGAATGGAGCAGATCCAGTTGGACGGGTCTCATGAGTTTTCATTAAAAGCACATTATTTTGTTCGGCCAACAGTAGACATGAGATTAATTCAAAATACTTCTCAAAACCCATTGCATGGTATTGCTGCTGTAGTAGCACATTTGATGCATGAAAAGTAGAGAATATTTTTTCTAACATATCTCCATCAGTAATAGTTTCCCCATATAATTTCAGTTGAGAAGTAATTCGAAATATTACCGAATTATAGTCACTTATAGATTTAAAATCTTGTAGGCGCAAGTGCAACCAATCAAATTGAGCTTTTAGAAAGATGATTGTCTTTAGATGATCATACTTCTCCTTTAAATTGTTCCAAAGAACAAGAGGATCCTTCACGGTGAGATATTCAATTTTCAAAGCTTCATGAAGGTGACGACGGAGAAAGATCATTGCTTTAGCCTTATCTTGGTTGGACGTGGTGTTTTGCCTTTTGATGGTATCTTCAAGACCATTAGTAACAAGATGGATTTCAGCATCTAGAATCCATGAAAGATAATTCTTTCCAGTGATATTAAGGACCGTGAACTCCAATTTTGTGAGGTTCGACATGATAACTCAAAGAACGAAAAGTGATAAGATTAAAAACAGAATGGATGGAAGTATCGTTTACAACCTCAAAGAACCTGGCTTCCTTCGTTGATAAGAGCTTCATGCTGATAACATATTAGAAAACAAAGATGAAATTGAGGGAAGAATAAGTAGAGAGTAAGTAGAGAGTATTCTCATTGATCTCTCAAATAGAATTTACAATACCTATTTATAAGGCAAGTGGATACATGAACATTCATTCATCTCAAAAAAGAATCATATGTACTAAATAGAAGAGTTATGAAATGTCATCCGAAGAGTCATCATAAAGTTATAGGCATCCACAAGAATTGAATTCATAATAGAAAATACATTTTAACAAAAATGAGGAGCAAGAAAATTTTAGACTGTAAGATTTTTTTTTTTTTTTTTTGTAAAAAGAAAAGTTGTGCGGGGCAAATGTGAAAATTTTAATCCTTTGTTCCATTTGTTTCGAAAACTCCCATCGCGTCATAACATTCTGATCTGAGCTAGTAAGTTGGAACATTTCGCATCCCGTCGTCTTCCTCTAAAACCCTACCACACCACACGGACGGCCGCCATTGGAGCGTTCGGAGATGCAGCGCTTCAGAGCTCTCGCGCCGGTCCGGCGGGCCCTGTCCAACCTCCGGTGCGCCCACTCGACGACGACGACGACGACTACCCGTCTCTCGGCCGCCCATGACGATCAACCTCAGAACGAGGTTGCCTTTTCTCCACTCCCTCGACTTCATTCGCCCTTGTCGTTTCACGTATATTCCTTTAATTGGTTTTATTCAGGTACTCGTTGAGGGCAAGGCCAACGCCCGTGCTGCAATCCTCAACCGGCCCTCTGCTCTCAATGCTCTTAACACCAATATGGTACGCTGGTGCCCTGATGGTATTCGACCTTTTGCTTGACCGAGTGTGATTTTAGCTTTTGTTGTTTTTTCAGGCGATTCGGTTGAAGAAGCTATACGAGTCTTGGGAGGATAACCCTGATATTGGGTTTGTTATGATGAAGGTGAGTTCTTCCCTTATTTGTCATGCATCTTTTTCAAAATAGATATAAAATGTGGTTTTGATATTGTGAAGGGCAGTGGCAAAGCGTTTTGCGCTGGCGGGGATGTTGTTGCACTTCATCACTTGCTTAATGAAGGTGTGCTCTTGGATGTATTTTGTTATGGCGTTTGTGATAAGTCCTTCATAACGGAGGCATCTCTAAAATTGGAAATTTGAAACCTGCACTGTAATAAAAAAAGTTGAATCAATAAGTGAATGTCTTTTGCGTATTATTTTGGTTGGTTGGACAAGTCTAATTGATCTACCTTTTTGTAATTCTCGTATGCCCCTAGATGAAGAAGATTAATAATGAATATTCATTGCTAAGTGCTATGGGATTTCTTAAAAGTAATGTCCTTTTTTCTCTCTTTAACGTCAAAGAAAGTAGGGTTGGGGAAGCTGGGTAACGTGAGAAGTTGCATAGGTAGTACAATAAGACTAAATTGTTCCTTCCGATAAGAGTGTGGAACTTGTCTTATTAGTATGAAGTGTCTTCCGAGAGAGAGAGAGGGGAGAAAGAAGGGAAGGGAAAGAGTACTATGGGTACAATCCCACAGCTTTCATAATTCTTTTATAAAACATATAAAAGATGTAATTTTCAATTATGTTGCAATTGTAATAGATCAAGTATCTCCACATTCAAGCTTGTTTCTAGAAAATATTAGCTCATACCATAATATATGTCTTGTTTGTCTCATAGCTTGTTGAGATTAGCTCTTAGAGAACACAACAAAAGATGAATGTGGTGCACAGGAGCATAAAATTGAGATGCCTAGAAGCTTTAGCCCATTTATGAGCATTTCAAACTTGTTCATAGAAGTACTAAACAAATAAGTTGGACTATTTACTCCGTTATTATAAGGTCAAATGATATAAATTCTACCCTATCTTGTTAAAGATCTTATTAATTAGATTGTTAATTTAGATGTAAAAATAAAGAAAATGCAAATCTTTCTCTATCGCATATTCATAACATGTACTTTTAGTCAAAGACTCAGACTTTTATAAGCAAAATTATCAATGAAATATAAGTAGGTTTGTGATGAGCATCTTCGTGAACCTTTTATGAGGTTTGATTACAAACCTAAATGAGCCAGCTCAACACATTTCATCTTGGTTCATTTATTCATGGAGCATAAAGGAAGCAAGGTTGTCAAATTGTATGTTATGGTATGAATATACCATACCAATTGTATGGATGATGAGATTCCATTGATATAGAGCAAATTCCAATAGACTTATTGAATGTTCTCATTGGTGCACATCTAGCAGGAATCGAACCTATGAATTTGCCAATTATGAGTTGGGCGCCTTAACAATTCAACCATGGATGCTTGACCGAGATCATAGTACATCGTGAATAACCAAATTCCAATTGAAATGAAATCTTTAGGAGCCAATGACATGACATCAATTCAAATCTTGGTTCGTCGAATTGAGAGAGATATTGAGAGAGTTTTTACAACACAATGCTTATGGCATGGCGAGTTTCACTATTTTTGCCATTACTTATGCTTTTCACTTTGCAAAGACTATGAAAATAGTAGAGTCTGAATGACATTGACAAGTGTAATGCGTGGATAGTTAGAAAGATGGATGGTGATGAAGATGATACTAGAAATGAAAGGGTTTTTGAGGATAAAAATGATAATGCCCTTAACTTAGAAGATGTTTACAGGGCTTTAAGAGTTGGAGAGCCTATAACATATACTAAAATAAGGCAAATTTTTTTTTTTTTTTAAAAAAGGAACCCCTAGTGTTGTTGGTGCTGCATGTAAGATAAAGAAAAGTTTGGTATGTACATATTCTTCAATCAAAAGAGGAAAAGAGAATGTAGTTCAAGTGGAAGATGATGCATGGTTGAAAGAATTAGAAGACATTGATTTTAAGGATTTAAAGGAAGAAGAAGTTGAAGGATATACCTTCCTATCCGACAATGAGAATGATGATTATATTAGGGAAGAGGTGGATGAGAATGAATAGATTTTTTTTTTTTTTGTCTTTGTTTAGTTTTTCCAGTATTTTGTTTTGATTTTATCTTTATTTGGTGTTCTCATTATTATGTTTTGAAGTTTAAAAAATTAAACTTTTGAGTTAGGTCACTAATCTATCACCTTTCTTTATACAACTTGTTTTATTTTTGTATAGCTTATTTTTATTTGAATATAACTGAAATTTTTATGTATATAACATAAGGAATCAAATACTGATCGTACCGCTCGGTATAGCCGGTATATATCAGTCCAATTATGGATTGGTTTTGGTACATAGTCGGCACTAGTATGAATATATATATTATATATAAATATATATTATTTTGTACCATATGTTGGTATTACTAGAATGGTATAGTACCATACTAGTATGAGCATGGACTGGTACCATGCTTCAAATCAGTTTTTTAAATCTTGATAAAACATATGTTTCAACTGTTATTTGTTCGCGATGCTATCTGCAATATTATAGATTTTTGGCTTCTTTTTATTTCTGCAATCCGCTATTGATAATAAAACAAACTAATCTAGTTTGTTTATTTATCATAATGAATGAACACGAACAAGCATTTACTCAATCAAGGAATGATTTTGTTTATTACCAATAGGTTATCCTTCAACTAGAAGAAAATCACCCTGAAGCTTGTGTGATTGTTGTTAGACATTACTTGCTAAAGCACAATTAGATCAAAATTCATGTTCTATTGGAAAAGACCGATTAGAAGAATTCACTTATTGAAATTGGGATCAATCTCAGAAATATTTTCTTTCAGACATCATCCGAAATCTATGTTCCTTCCAATCCTTTACAAGTTAAGAAAGCTACGAGTACTTATGGTTATGATTGTTACTTCAACCATACAACACTATGCTTATCTTATACTAACTATGTTACTTGTTTATGAACTAGCATCTGAATGTTCTATTCAGTGATTTCTTTTTGACAATTTAGCATTTTCATGCAGGCAAGATGGAAGACTGTAAGGAGTTTTTCAGGAACTTATACATGTTTATTTACATTCTAGGAACATATTTAAAGCCACATGTGAGTTTACCCATTTAGTTTTTTGGTTCTTTGTGATGTGCTAATTCAATCTCGATTGAATATTGGGAATCTTCTCTTATATTTGATGCATAATGTGGTTACTACATAGAATGTTTGGCTTCACAAATTGGAAGTTGGTGCTACTTTTGAAAAAGATGAAGAGAAAATGTGGGCCATTATATGATATTGTAGCTGTTTACTAGAAGGTTATGTTGTTTGGTAGAGAAATTGGATGGCCTATAACGAGCTATTTCAAAATCAATATTTAGAATATTAGGTGATATTGAAGATTAAGATTCCTAATCCAAGATTAAAGAAGTTTGAAACTACAAAGTGGTATATTATCTACAAATGTAACACTTTTTGTTTCTAGTGCATTATTTTTAGTTTAATTGAAAACTTAAAATTTTAATTTGGATTAGGTTATGACATTGTGAACTTAGTCTTCAATTATAAATCAAACCAAAACCAATATTTGTTATGTTTTAAATTGTATCATTTTCCTATTATAATTTTGATGCATTGTTAAGTATTTCAGTATATTATAGTAGTAATTAATAGCAATAGTAAATATTTGTTGTTTTCATTTATTTTTTTAGTGATTTAGTGGGTATTATATCATGAATTAATAGTTGGGTTTGTTTGTGGTTAGTATTTATTTAGTTCATGTTTAAATAGAGGGGCTTTAGTCTATTGTGTGCAACTTTAATCAATGAATTATTGAATTTTTATTTATCTATCTTCCTCATCTCTTTATTTTATCTTCTAGTCTTCTTCTTCCTTTAAGCTCCTCTTCAACTTTTTCTTGCATCAGCTAGTACGAAAGCCTAATTGTCCCTCTTCCATCTACAAAATTACATACATCTTTGCACCAGGACCATTGTCCATGGTCTTATTTATTTGTCGTATCCATTCCCTTGCCTTCACAATGCATCTAGCCACCTTGCATTTGCATTCTACTCTCTTGTCATAAACATCACGGAACCACCCCATGGTCTCTCCTATTTCCCATAGCTACCTTACAATCCACACTAACTAATCGATAGAAGCTGTCATTAGTCACTCACCTCTTGACCTAGTCAACATCATGATTCAATTACACCTTCTCCAAACTATCCTTAACCATATCACAAGAAAAACCAAAGAAGAGAGGAGACAATCCAATTTCACCTATGGTTGCTTTGCGCCTCCCCTCTAGCCATTTTTGTTAACCATGGTGTGCCGAGCCCCTTTGGTATTATTGAAGTCGGACTTGATTATTCTTCATCTCAGGTCAAAGAAGAAGAGCCATTGCTGTCTTTTCACTACCTCCTACAACTCTCATTGTGTCACCTCAACCAATCAGCCATAGGATGTTGCAAATCTTTGATTTGTGGTGTTGTTATCATAGGTTGCCTCCTAGATTATTGATTGCTGTTGGTGCCACTTGAGGTGGGTTCAATTGCAATTTGTTGCAAGCCCCGTGATCATAGCTACCATCTCTCACATTACTGCCTTAGATCAATTCATGTGGTTGAGCCCTAACAAGGATTTTCCAAACAGTCATGTAGCCTGTCTGATCAAGAAATATGATAATCAAAATGGCTGAATTTGAGAAAACCAAGAAAAATAATAAAAGAAGAACGATAGTTGAAAATTGGCAAAAAAAATGGAAAATTGTGAGAAAATTTAAATTATGGTATTGAAGTTTCTTTCAGCAAGCCTCAACTTTTGTTGTTAGGGGTCTACTCGTCAAAGCCACGTTTTACCTATGGAGGGTAATAAAGAGGTATTTATTATTTAAGTATATATATATATATATTTTAGTAATTACTATGAATATTAAACATTTATGTTTATTATAAGTCCTTCATTGGTGGGTATTAGATTATGTGTTGGTGATAGTGTTTACTTTTCTAGGTTGTTTCTAAATGACTATTTAGGGCTTTAGTCTTTTGCAATCTCACCTTATTTAATGAATTATTAAATCATATTTCTTGATCTCTCTAACTTTAAATATCTACCTATCTATCTTCTTCATCTCTATTGTTTCTCTTTTTCCTCCATCTATTCTCCTTCTGAACTTTTTCCTATATCAGAATCTTCTTTCAGTTATTCTTACTTTAAAAACTGATAATTGTGATTGTTGCAGTATAACTGAATCAACAATTCATTTCAGTTAGAATCAGTTTTAACATGTTTTAGTGTTATTTGATTTACAGAATTATTTATGATTCGTATGGTTAAGTTTTGTTTGGCCTTCTTTGATGGATACTCCTGTATGTTTGGTTTGGTTTGTCGTTTTACAAGTAAACAAAATCAACAGTTCAGATTCAATTGGTTCAGTTCAGTTGGATTGAATCTTTTGTCCACAATTGGAAAAGGTAAAGGAAATGAGATTGAGAGGGGGCGGGGTTGGGGAATTCTTTAGTTGAATGGAAAAAATATCTCTCACCTTCCCAACAAACCCCTCAAACCAAACAAGCTAGATGATTTGCTTTTTGTCTTTTGTAGCATGTATGATACGTATCTTAAGACCTGGATTCTAAAGATTTCACAGATGGCTTGAGTTGGGTTATTTTTTTTTTCTTCAGCTTAATTTTATGACTTCCGTTATTTGAAGCTTTAAAATGTGAACATGGTGCTCTTTTGTGATATTTTGTTATCCCCTAATCCTGTTATGCTTTGCGTCATTTTCTTTGAACATTTCCAAAATGTAGCCTTTTGCTTTCAGGATTCTTCTAATCAATTTCTCTTGATTGTAATCTTGCAGGTAGCTATCTTGGATGGTGTTACCATGGGGGGTGGAGCAGGAATCTCAGTTAATGGGTTATTTCGTATTGCAACTGAGAAGACTGTATGCAGTTTGTGCTACATCGGATTTCTAAAAATTTTATCATAAATAGGCTTGTTATTCGTTTTTTTTTCTACCATTGTCTTCGAAGATCATGACTAAGGCCCTTAATGCAACATTTCAACTGAGAAATTCTCTCATTCATGCCACTATTTCATTAAAAAATTTATTTATCTGTACAAAATGAACATCTTATGCCTGCACTGACATTCTTAGTTTGAACTTTGTCTTATGGAATATGAAAATTGAAGTTTCCTTTACCTATCTTCAGAAAGCATCACCAGTTGCATTCAATAATATTAGCAGTATTACTTATAAAAGGTGAAGCAGATCATTGTTTTCATGAAGACAGCTTCGTGCATTTACTTCTCTTGTTGTTTCTTTGTTTTTCTTCTCTTGAACTTGTTGCATATTAGGTACTGTGATTAGGAAGCATAAAGTGTTGTCTGTAACTGAATGTGATCATCTGCATTGCTCCTTATTAATCCACATTTTGCTTTTTTTATTTTAGGGACAATAGATCTAGGGGTAAAAACCAAATTTAGTGAATAATATTTATCGAAAGTTTTTACCAAATTTTTTTATTATTAGTATTTACCAAATTGAATTTACAAATTTAATGAACAGTAAATTCGGTAAATTACCTATTTATCTAATTAGATTATTTTACTTTTATAAATACATTAACATTTCTATTTTAATGTATTTATCGAATAAAATTTACAGATTTAGCATTTATATTGGTAAACTTGGTAATTTATTGAACCAAATTTACTAATTTGGCATTTATATTGGGAAATTTGGTAATTTATCAAACTGAACAAAATTTACCAATACCAATAAGCAAATAAGAAAAAGAAACACCCAAATTTACCAAATTGAATTTACCGATTTTGTTAGTTTCTATCAAATCGACTTCGACTTTATCAATTTTGTTAGTAAATTTGATTTCTACTAGTGCTCACCCCTAAATATATCTATTTATTGTTTCTTGTAGTCATAATGGGCCATGATCATTTTGACCTTTGGCATGCATGATATTTTATAATTGTAGGTATGAAGCATTTCTATTGTTGTATGGAAGCAGAAAATCCGCAGCTATACTTCTCATGAAACCAGTAAAACATTTTCATTCATAGACATTTGAATATCTGCAATCTGTCTTATCAATTTCAGGTCTTTTCGACACCAGAAGTTCATATAGGTTTTCATCCTGATGCCGGAGCGTCCTTCTACCTATCACGTATAACTGGTCATATAGGTCAGAACCTTTTCATTATGTTCCATCTGTGCTGCTTACATTTGATTGTCACTGTGGAAGTATTTATTGCTGAACCCAATTGCCTGTCTGTTGCTGACATCCCCTGATCCTAACAGTACTTTTTCTCGCATCAGTCTTGTGTCTGTTGATAATTTTTTGGAGGAAATATGCTTTCATTTTATTCTAATGTAAAAGAAGAAACTGGATATACTTTGCTTGAAATTACTAACTTTATTGTGTGATTGAGGATGTTTTGGCTATTAAAGATGCCAAACATGCATCCTATGACATGGCTTGTGTTGGTTTTGCACTTTGATCACATTGTCTAATTCTTTTGCTGCAAATCATTTTTCAATATGACGTTCTCCCTTGCTATCTTGTTTTCTAATACATTTGATTAAATAACAAATCTGCTTATTTGTGTAGGGGAATACTTGGCCCTTACGGGTGAGAGACTCAATGGTGCAGATATGTTCTCACTTGCCCTTGCTTCACACTATTCAACAAGCGCGGTTCGTTCGTTTATACTTGTCAAATTTATCTTTGATCTCTATTCAATTTGTAACCGTGTAAATCTTTTTGATGGTAGAGGCTTGAATGGATTGATGAGCGGCTTGCTAAGTTGGTCACTGATGATCCCTCTGTAATAGATTCTACACTTGCAGAATATGGTACTCTTGTCTATCCGGATAAGAGTGGCATTGTGCACAGGTGCTAAGTTGGATGTTTTTCTCACACTGCTATCTCTAGTTGAGAACATTCATGTGGATGTATTGCCAATAACTGGCTTCCTATATATCTTTGTTTGGAGTAGGTGATAAACCTAAAAACTTTTTTGGTATGTAATTGTCAAGTGATTAACAAGCAAGGTTGCTATGAACTCATTCTAAATATTAGGATCTTGATCCAAATTAGCCCAAACGATCGATAATGTACTTAAGAACTTAATAGGTATTGAAACAGTAAGATCTGTTAGATCTGTGGACTCTTTTAAATCAACAAAATAGATGACAAATGCTAAACATACCTACCTTTTAACTCATTGACCTGTTAGCTGCAAACCCAAACTTCTAAGTTATTTAAATAACTAAACTAATATAATACTTCTTTTATTTACTTGTTTTTATTCATATTATTCCAATGGTATCGCCATCATTTTCAAATGCACATCTTAGCTAATCATTGGACTTGCCCTATTGCTATCACTCTGGCCTAGCCATTTGTAGCTCAGCATATTATCAACTTTGTTGTTGTTGAAGACTGAAACTAATAATAATCTTGTATTATGTTATTATTATTATGCTTCAATTTGATTTTTTCCACAGATAGTATTTGTTACTTTTGACTATTTAGAAAATGCTAATTATTAAATAGTAGTAGCCACACTATGTATGGAGTACAATTTAATTGGTATTAAATCATTATGACAGTATGTGTGACTTCAATTTGCTTATGCCATATGTACAACGTAATTAGTTTTTTATTTAATTTTGAATTGGTCAAAACAAGGATCCGTCCCCTGTTAGTCATTCTATACAAAGTGAGAATAGTTATTTAATTGTTGATATACTTGATACCTTTTTTGTTGAAAAAGTTTGGATACAGCATTTTCTGAAGTCGGTTTATTTCCTCCTTTTTTCAGGCTAGAGGTGATAGATAAATGTTTTTGCCATGAAACAGTGGAGGAAATTTTGGATGCTTTGGTAAGCCTTAATTCTCTCCACCGATCTCTGCAAATTCTTGATTGATAAACTTGCAAGTAATGGCAATGTTGTTTTTAGTGCCATGATCCAGTTTGCTAATGAGAATGAAAGGGGCTAAGAGATTTTAGGTCCTGAGAACAAATTTGTTTTACCAATACGACTAGTCATTTGCCATTCCTTTTATTAGGCTGCAAATTTTTCTATCCCCTCTTATCTTTGTACACTCTTAACATAGGTTTTATAGTTTAATATTTTGAGCATACTTTGGTTGCCTTTCTTTCCTTTTTTCCCCTAGGTCAGTGTGTACTGTAGCTTTTACATTGAAAAAACTATCTTGATATTTTCTGGGTAATCTTCCACCTGACCTTATTTAGTAACTATTTCATTATTTAAATGTAGAAATCATATTCTAATTTTCTCTATTTCAGCCCCCAAGCAAACTTTGACACGTTTTTTTAATAACTGCAACTTGCAAGTTATTTAGCAAGGAGTGTTTCTCTTTATAATGGAGGGTGAAGTTTGTTTTTGTTTGGTTGACTTAGCAATAAACGTTTATCTAACTCAACATGAACTGAGCAGATAATTATTTTTCTAATTATTTTTTTATTAGCTGTTTCACAATTTAGAATTTATTTGGTAAAGATCTTAGATGTTGATAACAGGATGCAGGATCAAATTCTGTCTTCACCGGTAATTATTATTTGCCTTCCTGCAGAAATAAAAAAGTCTAATGCATTTACTAATGTAGAAAGCGAAACAATGTCCAGTAACTCGGGTTGCTGATTGACCTGAATTTTCTTGACATCAAACACAAGAATATCTTTGTTCTTCTTCAGATGCAGTAGTCTCTGTTTCACATTTTCTTGTCACGCACAGGAAATTGAGGCAGAAAGATCAAAGCAAGATTGGTGTATTTCTGCGTTAAAAAAATTAAAAGAAGCTTCTCCATTGAGTTTAAAGGTTTCCTTGAAATCTGTAAGTTGCTTGAACCATATGCTAATTGTAGCTTACTTGAAATTCTAAGCTGATTTTTCCTGTGTCAACTAATAGATACGTGAAGGTAGGTTTCAGACTCTTGATGAATGCCTGATTCGTGAATATCGAATGTCTGTTAATGGTATTTCGAAGCCACTTTCTCATGACTTCATTGAGGTACTTGGATTATCTCTTATGATGTATTTTGGTTTGTACCGAGTCATAATCTGCATCTTGTTTATACAGGGTGTCAGAGCAAGATTAGTTGACAAGGACTTGGCTCCAAAGGTATCTCGAGGCATTCTTTCGTCAGTATAGTTTTCGTTTGGTGTGTGTTCAACTGTTGTCATGATTCCATCAATGAAAATACAGTGGGATCCTCCAACATTGGAGAAAGTATCAGAAGACATGGTTGATCATTACTTGTCACCTCTTGGTGAATTCGAGCCAGAATTAAAGCTACCGACGGACACGCGCGAAGCTTTCATTTGATTCGGGATTCGTCCATTATGCTTGTGCTCGCTGGATGACGGTCAAATAATTACGAGCATATTGCATCAATATTGACAGAAATTTCTCCACAACCACGGTTGGTGATATTCCAGCTAAATTTCAGTCCATTTCACTTTGGAATGAGTCCACAACTAGGCATGTAGAGAAATAGAAATCTGAAAATGAATATGAAAGCTGTACTGGCGCATGCACCTCAAGACGAAAGTATGTGAGATTGAGAAAGCTTTGAGATGATTAGTTTCTGTACCTATCTGAGCATGATCAGTTCGCATATTCTTACTAGGGTGGGGCTGTGATGTACTCTACCAAAATTTAGACATACTGCTCTACATTCCTCAGTGTTCCTAACATATTGTGAGATTATTAAAACATGGATATTTAATTCGTTGACTCCTGACATTATAGTTGGACGCGTCATAAATTCAGATAGTTGAGCAAATGGTGACCCAGTGCGTAATATAAAAGTATAGGGGGTTTGCATTTTGAACCTTTAGTTTATATGAAACTACTTATCAAATTATAGGGGTAGGCAATTTTTAAACTACAGAGGCCGAAATGCAAGTTAAAGAGTAATCTAAGGGGTTCATTTGAAATTAGCCCATGTTTAGACGGAAAGCATTTGCTTATGCTTTTTTTTTTTGACAGATGCTTTGTTTAATTTTTTTTTTACTTGGCTGCTGTAAATGTTATGAATGTTATCGGTGAGAGGACACAGCAGAGTTAATGATCTTCTAATGGCTAAAGACAAATTTTAATATTTAAGTTGTGATAATACTCGTTCAAATTTAATATGTTTTAAAAAAATTGGAAGATGTTTCTATGTGCACGAGGAATGGCAAATCTCTACACCAAATCTACAACTTGTGTGAAAGTTTTTGGCTACTTGAATACACTAGATAAAACGACATTTGGGTACTGTAGGCATCCTGCAGCAAATAAATGGACCACAAAGTGGATTCCGTAGTAATGGTTGGGTCTTGTCAAGCTTAGTGGGACCAAATGGTCGCCCAATACGTGATTTAAAGGTAAATTCATTGTTGCCAGCATTCAAGAGGGGAAGTTATTCATCTAATCAATCGAAAACAGTCTGATTCTTGTGTCCATTGAAGAGAGTTGTAGAATTGAAGGAAATCTTCACCAGTATTTGAGCCTTTGGCAGTTTTGCTTTATGTATCTTCACCATGATTTAGTGAGACAAAGACAAACCAGCTTTGCTTCCTGATAAACAAAACTTGAGCAGCACTACTAGTATATCAATCCTGGACTAGAATTTACTGGACAAGATGGCTGCAATTAGAGTGAGATAATGCGTGGGATATAAGCTGGAGCCATCGATCAATTTGCTTAAAGTGGTAACACAATTGTTTGGCCAGTTAAATCCCAACTTGCTTCTGCAGCTTTAGAACATGATGTATGCATATAGTATAACAATTGGTCTTTAGCTCAAAGTCAATGCTGCTGCAATCACAAGCCCAAACAGAGTTCAAAATGTGTTAAATATTTATCAATCAAATCCAACAAGAAAGGGACAAGTTTCTTACAGCATATGGCTGGCACACTCGAGCACACGCGTAACAAAGAGACAAACACACAAACAGAGGAGAGGAAGAACAACTCTATACCCATTTGACCCATTTGACCAATTTGGAGGAGGAGGAGGAGGAGAAAAGGCTCAAGTTTTATTTGATTACAAGCATAATCCACAACGGAGTCAGCCGAGCATTGTCAATGCCAAAAAAAGGCAAGATATTTAAGAAGATAAATAATCGTCGCGAAAGATTTTTTGTTAGAGCCTGTAAATTATTAGGAAGCAAGGGAGCACCGCCCGTGAATCAAATACCACGAGCTCCCCGTTCCCCAGCCTCACCGACTCCGTATCCGACTCGACATCTGACTCGCCTCTCACTCGGCCCGCCACAACCCGGCACACCAGCATCCCCCGCCGCCCCTCACCGCCTCCCCCGCTCGCGTGCGCTCCTCCGCTCCCCGAGAACGTCCGCACGCCCTCCACCTTAGCCCCCGCTGACCACACCGCGCTGCACACCACCCCGGCGTCGTACACCGCTTCCCCTCTTCCTCCTCCGCCCTCGCCGCAGTGGAAGCGCATCACCTCGTTCCCGTCGGCGGCGCACCGCGCGTCGTCGGAGCGAGCGGCCCGGGCTCGAGCCGCTGCTCGGTACTCCTCGAAGCGGGCCACCGCCCGCGCCGGATTGTGGACCCGGAACAGCTTCTCGATCTCTCCGGGGAATCCCTCGGTGGCGCCACCCTCGGCGGAGGAGGACCAGCTGGAGATGAAGATGATCTCTACCACTCGCCGCGAGGAGTGGCTGGCGGGAATCTCCACCAGGGTCGGGAAAGGGTTTGCAGTGGCATGACTTATTTGCGCCCCCGGCGAAGGCGGTGGGCGGACAGGCGGCAGTTTGGGCTTGGGCTTTGACCTCCGTTTCTTGGAGAGCGAGGCCGGCGGCGAGGAGGGGTATTTTTTGAAGGCGAGGACGTCCTTGACGGCGTGAGAGGTGTTTCCGCAAGAGATGGAGGAGAGCAGCAGCTTCTTAGCGGAAGAGGAAGAGGATGACGGCGTCCTGGTGTAGATGACATCGTCGACAGCGTTAGACTTGCAGTATAGGGACTTTGCCCAACCCGTGGCCATCCGACGGCGACAGCGACGACGGTCAAGGATCGATGAAGCAGACGACGAGAGAGAGATGAATAATTATGGAGGAGAGGTGGTGCTAATATATTTGGTTGGATAGTGTATTTCTTCTTTTTCTTTTTGGGCTTATAGTTTTGACACTATACTTTTTATTCATTTTCCAAATTCGACCCTTTTGGAATCTCAATTTCGCCTCAAACTTTGTCCTCTGATTTCAATCTGGCCCTTACAAGCTTAACAAATTTGAAGGGAAGTCCAAATTACCATTTTTTTTTTTAAAAAAAGTATTTTTTATTAGCAATCACAAGTTAACTACAAGACAACAAACTTAATGGTTTGGTGAGGGATCACAAACGTTCACAATATTCGAACAACGGGTTTGAAAATACTTATTTTTTGTATTTTGTAATAAATTCTGGAGTTATACTAAATGAAATTTTGAAAGTAGTTTTTATAACTATAGATAGAAAACCCTCAATTATACTAATGCAGAATTTAAATTGCAAAAGGAAAACACTCACCAACCTCTTGAGAAGAGAAAGATTTTTTCATTAGTCCAATGGTTGATGTCATACATGTATGTATGATTTTTTCTATTCTCAAGAGGTCCAATGGTTAATGTCAAACACATAGGACCCTGTGAGTTTTAAGTTAAAATAAGAGACTTTACAAAATTTTAAATCAAGAGAGAGGTTCTCTTGTCTAAACATTAATAGAACTAAGCTAATGAGAGGGGAAGAGAGAAGTAAGCATGCGCCATGGAGTAGAAGTTGTTCATCTAGTTCTCTAATTTTTTGCACCATCCTCCTAAAAATATCAAACATGGTCTAGTAAGGAGTTCTAGCGTATGAAGAATGGAAAAGGTTAGAAAAATAAGAAACTTAGCTTGTTCTCTTTGAGGAGCTTCATGGAAGATCTTGGCTTCAATGACAAGTCTTGCGCCCAATGCTTGGATGAAGGTCTCCTGATGGTTGGCTGACTTCAAGTTGATGAAGGAGGGAAATCTCGGCTAGAAGATACAAGTGAGAAGAGAAATAGGGGAAGAAGGGCTTTGCCCTTAAAGAGGGAGAGGAGAAGAAAGAGGAGACACATGCACCATTCTTTTGGCTAGGCAACTATGCAACTTGATTAATGCATAAGTACAACTTATATAGAGCAAGAAGCTAGATGGCAGAGTTAACATTTTACCTTTGGCTCATTTACAAAAATTTGGCAAGAAAAATCAGCTTTGATGAGGATCATTTGATGGTGATGAGGAGGCTTTATTTTTTCCTTTACTTGGGCATATTCTCCTTGTCCTTTTCAGCTGAACCTTCCCTTCCATGGTTTGGTGAGCGTCTGAGAGGAATTTGAATTCAAATTCCTTCCAAGAAGAGAGGTGGGACGCTGGTTGATGGATGAAGCTTCCTTCTTCCAAGGAAACACAATCTTAGTATCTTTCATTGAATGATTGGAGATGATTTGGAGCATTGATGGGGTGCAAATCTTCTTCTTTGAAAGGTGGTGATTGACTGGAATCTTGTGTTCACTTATGAATTGAATTCCTTGCTAAGTTGGTGCAAAGGTGAGGTGGCTGATGAGGTAGATGACTTATTCTTGGCGTCCAAGCATAAAAGGAAGTGGGGTTGGAGCTTCTTTGATCTTGAACTCTGTTTTGAAGTGGCTTTCCTTCTTGAGACATCACTCGGTTGAGTGACTTAGTGAGCTGCCTAAGCACTTGAGGAACTTTCTAAAATAAGTTGTCCATGCAAATATGCTTCTAACCTTTCATGATGCATGAGTTATATTTTCTAAAATTGTTTATACATGCATGTTTGCAGTGTTTAATCTACCATATATAAAAAATTACCATATATGAACTACAATAATGCATGCTTATTTTTTGGGTGACAACTAATCTACAAATGCTATGCAATATAGTAAATGCAAGTGAGATCTAAGTGAAGTCATATCGAATGGGCTTCTTTGATCCCGAGTAGATCTCCAAATGTCATGCCTTAGTCCCACAACATGGTTTTTTTTTTTCTAAATAGAACCTTACTATTAGTGAAGTCATAATTCTAGCCCACAAAAAATCTACCACCCAAACACGATATGCACCTAAGCTAGTCAAGCGTTGAAGCAAAGTTAATAATAGAAGACATTGGATAAATATGTCTCTAGAAGAGCAATTAATTGAACCTTATGATCCCTCCTCAAGGAAAAAGATGTGTTAGTTGCTTTTCCTCTTCCTTATCACACACACATTCCAAACAACAATGAATACATCTCTACTAAGGTGACGATTAGAGGAATGAAGAGTGTTAATCACTCTTTTGGAGTAGAAAATATTTTATTAATTACATAAAAGTACTACGTAATGTATAGTCTCATCCTAAATTCTTGACTTTTTTTTTTAATTTCAACCTTCCAAACAAGTCGATGAGTAGTAAGTCTCTTGTTACTTGTTGATTGAGGTTAGTGGTTGATAGCTCAACATTAATTGGAATAGACTTGTGCTAGTGGAAGAGGACTTGTGTAAGTTGTAGTAGATCTAGGCATTATCCAATAGGGATAAACATTTTCACTAACTCACTATGACATAATGTTGCAAATGCTTCTCCAATAAAGCAATTGATCTACTTGTTGACCCATCTATAGATGATTTAGAATTGAAAACTTCAATCTCAAGCCTATATAGTTGAGTAAGGAAGTTTAAAAATATTCTGTGAAGTGGGCATCATGATCACTCATTATGTCTATCAAAAGTTTGAAGTACTTCACTATAATTTGGTAAACAAGCTCTATAATGTCTTAAGTAGCATGAGATGCACATTCTTTCCTTTCACCTTTGGCATTTCAAAAATGAAGTATATGAAATTTGATATTCATAGCTTCCCTAGAGTGGGTGGAGGATATGATATCTTTGCTTCCTTCAACTCATTAACTTGTTGGTAAATAAAGTATCACCACATAAATAGATCCACATCGAACTTCATTTTGGCCAGTAACAAGATCTTGCTAGAAGAACCATCATGCACTTCTTTTCCTAGAGTGATTTGCCTATTATAATCTCACTTTATAGTCCTCCAATTGTTTAACAACTCATTGCTAGCTTGGAGTAGTCCTCCATCTTCTAGGTCAAATCTATTTGATAAAACATCTTAGGCCCGTTGAAGCAAAGTTTGATATATCACACTGGTTACCAAATTATTTTCTAGATATGTTAATGTATAAAGTGATGCTAAAACATTAATTTAATTATGTATTAACAACCTAATTGGGATGCCCCAACTTATGCTCCAACATGAAGTCATATTTCCGAGAAAAAAACCCTCTTAATATTGACACTACTTAGTTGACAACTTATACTTTATAAAGAACATTACCTTTTTTTTTTTAAATCAAGAACTAAGCAAATAGATTCTCTAGGCATAAAGGTAGTAGACAACAACCAACATCTCCTTCTTATACACCGAGTAATAATAGCATTATAAAGTTGAGTTTGTGACTTTCAAATGAAATTTGGTATCTCTCTTGCTCATGTACATTACAATGGTTCATTTATAATAATTGAAGTGCACTTTGAAAAACAACTTATAGTTAGAATATAAAAGCGCAAGCTTAGATGAAATTACGTCTTCTTACTTTGATGAATGTAACCTAACTATGATTTGTTTGAAACCATGGTCAATCCATCTATAGCAAACCAATCATTATTGTGTGGTATTTGAAAATGCATGCATGAAACGCTAGTTTTTGTCTGACGTTCGACGTCCCACTGCAATGGGGACAGTCGTTGTCTTGAATAAAAAAAATACCATTTGAAGGCAGATGATACTGAGTACAGTTTTTGATGTGTTACCTTGGAGTAAATGTCCTTAGGTTAGAATCTTTGGCAAGGTGGATTATTGATGTAGCTACTATAACAGGGTTGGTCCTTAGTTCTGTACTCTGTAGTGTTTATATGTGTTGGGGTATGCCCTTAAGGCTAATGTTTGAGGCTTGTGGGAATGTATCTGTATCATGTAATAAACTGTTATGTTTATAAAGGCATGGTTGTTATTCAGTTAGCTAC
>CM050440.1:33056511-33077241 GCA_027562315.1 Costus pulverulentus | reverse complement strand
CTTGAGGTGGCACCAATGTGGATGGATGCCTTGATGTGAGGTGGCGCCCATGAAGATGGAAGCCTTGATGTGTGGTGGATGATGTCTTCACTTGATAGAGCTTTAATGGAGGGCTGATCTTGAAGATTTCCTTGATGTGTGGTAGATCTTGGATCATCCTTGATGAGTTGAGATGGAGGGCTGATATTAATCGTTTTGAGAAGAAGAAGGCGACTTGTAGTGAATTATAGGTGCAAGCAACCTATGCTAAAAATACTCTACTACATCAACTAGGAAATTAAAACACTTAAAAAGAAAATAAAATCCTAAGTTATCCCTACTTAAGGCAAGATAAGTAAAAGACAAAGATAACAAAATAAATCACCGATGCTCCTGCATCAAAGGTAGTGTGTCATGGTACTAAGAGCTCATCTGCTAAAAAGCAACATACCTCACCACCAAGAGCTTATGCGCTAAAAAGTGGAATGCTTCACTAATAAGGTCTTATAAGTTGAGAGGTTGAATGCCTCGGCGTTATGTGTTGAGGGCTTATGCATTAAAAGGCACCATACCTAACAATAGAAGGTTTATGCACTAAGATATGTGTACTAGAGGGAATAAGATCCTCATCATAAATGCGTGGGTTGTCTTGAAAGAATTTATTACATAAGCAAACAAGTTTGTACGGCTAAGCATCATAAAAATATACTTTATTTAAAAACCATCTAAAGTGCTACAAGTGTATCTGATAGTAACAATCAAGTGTATGCTAGTAACAACCAAGTGTATGCTTATAGACTCATAGGTGATGAAATAGATAAGTTCTGAATCGTGAAGAACAATCATGCATATTCGTACTATACCAAATGCCTATATGGTTTAGTATACGTATTGTCCAAGGTTTGCGACATTTCATATCCTCATATGGTCTTTATCATGTATTTCCTAGGGTGAACAGTTTTGGGAACAAGGTAGGACCCCTCCCAACATTCAACTAAATTTCCTCTATTTTGTTTGCTTAGACATATTAGTCCCCCACAGGCTTTACTAAGATTGTTAGAGTTGATGCATATTTGTCATTTCCTATTAAACTTTTTCTTTAAACATGATTTGGATTCACCAACCACCTTTGAAACTTAATCTTGTCAATGAAGTCAGCTTCTCATAGTTGACCTACTTCTTATTTGATTGCATTAAACTTGTCTTAGATGTACTACACAGGGATTATTGCCTATTCTTCCTTGTGGATGAGAGGTGGGGTTAGTGCATTGCTACCCTAATTCTGACCCAAGCATATCAATATGAGCTCATGCGAGTATCTCCACATATTTTTGCAACAACTATAGAAGCTACCCCTTCAAATATGTAGGGATTGTGGACTTGATATGTACCATCTTCTTTTAACCAAGTGGCTTTAATCGGATCTAATAGCAAAAGATGGTCATAACCATTGTCTTCTTGTAGATCTCATTGGTCAAAGTGTTGCACAATCATTATACTCTTGTGAGTATCTTCACAAAAACTAGATATCATTTCCAAGAATCCCTTATGTCATTTCCTACTTCTTATATGCCAAAGCCCATTAGATGTCTCACTACCATCACATACATTGATACTGCCACCCTTAGTCAGTTCAAGGTGGATTAGCTAATAATTATATTATATTTAGAAAGGTTGTTCACCACTAGGAATTGGCTCTTGATAATCTTCACACAAGGTTCTATCTTGAAAATCACATAGATGGTGATAATTTGATAGGTTTCAAGGAGGTAAAACCAAAGAGCTATGGGAGTAATACAATCCTTTCTGAAACCTTCTTCTAGAGGGTTCCAAGATAGATAATGATGTTATAGCTCCCCTTATCCACAATCAATCAATAAACTCCAAATTCAACTAGTACTACTATAGTGATTTCCAATGCATCATCATGATCTACTTCTAGGTTGGATTCATTTGCTTAGGAGGAGAAAATAGGGCTTTCACTTTCACATGGCCTCATTTTCCTAATTATTGCTCCTTAGTGGACATAAACTTTTGTTTGTGATACGCTCAATCCCCAAGCAGTAGGTCCTCTAATACTAAAATTTACATAATGTGTCATGTCACCTCTTGGGTGTAGAGGTGATGATGAGTATGATGCTATAGATATAAATAGAACATCATCTAAACAAGGTTTTTGCTCTCTAGTGTAATTGATTACTCGTCTTTTGATCAAATCTTTGATTTGTTGATGTTATCCAAGAAACTTTATATGAATTTCTAATTTACATACTTTAAGATTTTATGAATAGGCCCTTAAACAAGAATAGGAGGTTTTAAATAGTAGTTGTCTCTAATATATATGAACATTCTAACCTATAGAGGTGGGAATTTGGCACTATATCTTCCCTATATTTGTGGCATGGGTGATTGTTCCTCCCTTTTGTCAAATGCAACTATGGTAGTTTTCCTTCCCAAGGATGTTTTTTTGGGATCTTCCTATTTTTTTCCTTCATAATCATCTCAATAGTGACATAGCTTTCTACTATCTCCCTTTTTTTTTCCCTTCATAATAATCTCAATCGCAATTTAGCTTCCTCCGTTCGTCAAGTCAAGCACCATTCTAGAGTTTTCTTTATCAAATATTAAGTAGATTTCCTAGCTGCAACACATTGATGAAGGCATAAATTGAGGTGGATCCATGGATGTTCTCCACCAACTAAGAATCTCGACTAAACCTTATGACATAACTACAAGACTTCCTCTATCCTTTTATGGATGTACCAATAACACCATTGCTCCTTTGTGTATCACTTCACCTCCCATAAATTGATTCTTAAAAATCATTGCAAGGGAATCAAAACAATCAACGGAGGGTTTAGGGAAATGGGTAAAACACCTGAAGCAAAGTTAAAGGAAGGCCTAAAACATCATTTCGTTGAATGTCCCAAATAGAGACATCTATACTTGGAACACATCTAAGTGATCAACGAAGTCCTTTATGCTATCATAGTGCCCTATGATTAGTATTTTTTGTTGGGAAACCCTAGGAATATTTTAAAATATTTTCATAGAAAGTATAGTGGAAGAATAACCCCGAAACAGGTCAGTCCTAAAAATCTAGTGAAGATCGTCATGTGATGACTCTAAATTTCATAGTGTTTTTCATACTTATTTGGTAGTCTTTTAAACCATAATCTTACTCTTTTGATTTGTTTTTATACCTTTTTTGCCAAATACTTCGGAATCTACACCATCTTTGGTTTTTGATCAATTTCAGGCAAAAAGGCATCCTTATCACCGGTTTTCGAGCAATCCCAATGCATGAACGAGTTCTAGACATCAAGAGGAGAGTACCCATCAAATTTCAAGTCAAAATGGACCTTCTAGCATAAATACGACACTACCATATTTTTGTGCACACATCTCACGGTACCGTATTTCGTAGTGGATGTTTTAGGTAAAATACGGTGCTATCGTATCGAACTACATGGTGCCATATTATTCAGCATTTTCGACCAGAAAAGTTTGACAAGAATACGACACTACCGTATTTTTGGACAAAACTCTCACGATACCGTATTTTCCATCAATTTCAACCAGAAAGGTTTTGGGTAAAATACGACAGCACCATGAGGACTTACACGGTACCATGTTTTCTGCCCAGAATTCACAGAAGGAAATACAACACTACCATATTCAGGATACGGTACTGTATTTTGAAATCCAGAATTCTGATTTTTCCGCTCGAAAATTAAAAAGACCATATCTTTTGATTCAGAAGTAAAAATTGAGATCCGAAAGAAGTGGCGGGCTCGTCTCAACGAGGAGAAGATAAAGGCACCAAAAGCCCCGATTTTTAATAACGAATCCATGATGAAATTGAGGGAGAGGCGGAATTGCTAGGGTTCATCGGTTCTCAGCCTACAGACCACCTCCGGCCATGAAATTTGACAGAGAGCTTTGCCTGGTGAAGGAGAATGTGCATTTGAAGTTTCAAAGCAAAAGGATTCCGATTAGAGGAGAAATCAATGAAATAATGGTGACAACGCTGTTCTCGGCAATTACGGTGCTGTAATTTCATTACAGCACTGTTTTGTAACTCTTCTCATCTTCTTTTCGATTCCTATTCATACAGAAACATATTTTATTGTTATTCCTTCATCATGGTAGCTTAATCTTTCTTTGGGACATGGGGGTGTAATCTCTTTGTTTCTTATGACTAGAAAACCCTAATTTTGTCAAACTAATTTTATTGTGATAATTTTATTTTTGTGATTGATTGCTCTTTAATTCTCCTTAGTTTTATAAATATCAGCATGTTTTAGAATTTTGCAAAATAGATTGAGAGGTTGATTGCTTGAAATTCAAAACCCTAGGAATTATCGAGTTTAGAATTATCGTAAGGGATTAGGTTGTTCTTCGAATTCTAATTCTTAGAGAAATTTAATGCCTTGTTGATTTTATGATTCTTTGGATTGAGTTAATATTTTAGACTTGATTTGATGCTGCAAGAGATTGAGTATCGAATCGTCAGAGAACCTTGAGTAAAACTTGTGTTGAGACTCTGATGCACGAGAGTGATCTTGAGTTTCCACTTGTGGTTGTCAACTTTAGAATTCGGATGCACGAGAGTGATCCTTGAGTTCTTAGTTGATGGTTTACTTATTTTCAGCATTGAATAGGTCTTGCACGAGAGTGAAGATCAGTTCTTTGTACGACTATTTGCACGAGAGCGAAACAATTTATTTATGAAGTAAACTATACCTTTATCATGATAAAATTGGATTGACAGACACTTATCTTAATCTAGCCATTAGAAATTAAAGTAGATGACCCCTAGTCCCGATCCCTTCTCTGATATTTTCTCCGTGTTCTTTTCGATAGTTTGATTCACTATTTTCTGATTGCCTAGCTAGCGAGAAATCAATTATTCAGTACTTAGCAACAAGGTCTCTGTGGTTCTATATCTATTTTATTACTTCGAGTATCCGTGCACTTGTGGACACAACAAGTTTTTGGCACCGTTGCCGGGGACCTTGTTTTTGTTGATATTGAAGATATTGAGAGTATTTCTAGACTAGGTTTTTATTTACTATTTTTTATTTACTTATTGTTTATTTTCTATTTTTCTTGAAATCACTTGATCTACCTACTTTGCATGCGCAGGAGTCTTAGGTCAGGACCGCTTGTTCCATTGGATCCTGAAATTAACAAAAGCCTTAGAGTGCGCAGGAAGTTAAGACTGGAAGAGGATTTACAAGAAACATCACAGGAGATACAAGAAGAAATTTTGGATATGGCGAATAACGAGAGAAGATCTTTACGCGACTATGCTGGCCCTCATTCACAGGGAATTCACTCTAGTGTCACCAGGCCGGCCATTGATGCGAACAATTTTGAAATCAAACCAGCGTTCCTATCTATGATTCAACAAAACCAATTTGGAGGAGCACCTCTTGAAGATCCTAATATCCATCTATCTCTTTTTATTGAATTATGTGATACAATCAAAATTAATAGTGTTTCTGATGATGCACTAAAATTGAGATTGTTTCCTTTTTCCCTTAGGAACCGAGCATGCGATTGGCTTCATTCATAGCCGTCAGGGACGTTCACTACTAGGGATCAGCTTTCTAACGCATTTCTGATGAAATACTTCCCACCTAGCAAGACCATCGAACTGAGAAATCAAATTATAAATTTTGCACAAAAGGATGGAGAGTCTTTGAGTGAAGCATGGGAGCGATTTAACGACTTGCAACGGAAGTGTCCTCACCATGGCTTAGAGAAATGAGTTTTGATTTAGACTTTTTATTATGATCTTCTTTATAACACCCGACTTACTGTTGATGCTGCTGCAAGTGGAGCCCTGATGAACAAGACCATGGAAGAAGCCTATACATTGATTGAGGAAATGACACTAAATCATAACCAGTGGACTACTGAGAGAGGAGTTCTTTATCGCCCTCCACATGGTAAGACTGATAATGATAGCTGGCGCACATTGGCTGAGAAGGTAGATTCTCTGTGCTATCATTTTAATATGTTTCAAATGCAAACTCATGTTGTTTCCTCTGTTACATGTCAAATTTGTGGAAATCATGGGCACTGTGCTGAAGAGTGTAAGATTGTTGTTGATAGGGGTGAGGAACAAATGAATGCAGTGGGGGATTACAATCAAAGTAGATCTAATGATCCCTACTCTAATACCTATAATCCTAGATGGAGGAACAACCCTAACCTTTCATGGAGGAGCAATAATCATGATAATAGACAGAATGAAAATAGGGGATTCCAACAAAGATCTCAAACCCAGGACCAACCCCAGAAACCCACTCTAGAAGAGATGTTTACACAATTCATGGGTTTTCAGAAAAAACAGAATGATGATGCCAACGAGAATTTTAGACAGATTAATGCTAGACTAGATGGTATTGTTGCCCACAGTAAGATGCTAGAAACACAAATTGCCAGCAGACTAGCACTTCATCTAGACCCCTAGGAAAATTACCTGCCAAACCTGAACCCAACCCTAGGAAATATTGCAATGCTATCATAACAAGGAGTGAGAAACAACTGGAAGATCCTAGGGAATCTCTTGATGATGATAAGGTAGAGCCAAGCATTAAGACAAGCAGTGAACCTATGCTGGAATCACAACCTGCACATGAGCAGTCCCAAACTAGTTTGTCACCCCACAAGGGTGATGAACCTAAAGGTGATTTGCCATGTAAGGTTAATGATTCTAAACCTAGTTTACCACCACCCTATAGGCCACTTATACCCTTTCCTCAGAGGTTGGTGCAAGCTAAACTTGACAAATAATTTGGCATATTTCTTGATGTTTTTTTAAAAAAACTTTATATCAATGTTCCATTTACTGAAGTTTTGACTCAAATGCCAACTTATGCAAAATTTTTGAGAGAGATTTTGTCTAACAAAAGAAAGATTGATGATCATGGTACTATAGCACTTACTGAGGAATGTAGTGCTATCATACAGAATAAATTTCCACCTAAACTAAAGGATCCAGGTAGTTTCTCTATACCTTGTTCCATTGGAGATATGACTTTTGACCGAGCCTTATGTGATCTCGGTGCAAGTGTTAGTCTAATACCTTATTCTCTTTACAGGAAATTGGATATTGGAGAGCTCAAACCAACCTCAATTTCTTTGCAACTTGCTGATTCATCAGTTAAGTATCCAGTTGGTATATTAGAGAATGTTCCTGTACAAATTGGTAAGTTTTTCATACCTGCAGACTTTGTAGTTCTAGAGATGGAAGAAAATTCTAAAAATTCAATTATTCTTGGTAGGCCCTTCTTAGCTACATCTGGTGCATTAATTGATGTTAGAAAAGGAAAATTGACTTTTGATATTTGTGGTGATATAATTGAATTTGATTTGATTGATTCTTTAAAAAAGGCATCACACTCAGGGACATGTTGTAGCATAGAAATAATTGATGATGAGATTGTTTGTGACATGCATAGTTTATTTGATGAACCTTCTGAATTTGAAACTGATACATTTTCTAAGTGTGCTAATAAAGAATTGCAGGAAAGAGCAGCAAAGAAGAAGAGGAAGAGACGAAAGAGGAAAGGAAAATCAAAATTGCTTGAAAAAGGAAAAAGGCTCATAAGATTAATCACATGATTAATTCAAAATTAACTTTAATTAATCCACAAAAATAAGACTCTAATTAATTAATTAATTAATTAGCCCCTATTTTATCTCAAATGATTAATTCAAAATCAACTTTAATTAATCACATGATATTAATTAAGGCATATGCGCTAACCCTAGTCTAACTAGGGTTAAATATGAGCTTACCTTTTCTTCTTCTTAAGCCCAATTAACTTATCAATAAGCCCAACTATATAATGGGCCTAGCCCAAGGTCCATTATGCATGTTAATCAACCCATTGGATCCAATCCAATTTAACCCAAGGTCAAATGAGGTTAACCATGGTTAATTTGGTCAATATGCCAAAAATGGAAGCTGGCCTTAATAAGTTTCTTCCATCTCATTAGGCCCATTGGCACTGATGAATCTCCCAAATAGATCTGAATTAGCCAATAACTCGATCCAAAGTCTATCCGATCAATACGAAAACTCAAGCATCAAGGTGTGCGATCCTGTAGGTTCCTTTGACGTTGGCAGTGCTGACCTAAGGTCACCACAAGTAGTGAGTGACACCTAGTAGTGCATTGCTGCTACCCAAGTCATCGGAATGGATATTGACATCGACATCCCCATCATCACAACTAGGCACTGATGTATTATAGTCCCTTTGCCAAACTAATATCTGATTGGACAAGTGTGTCACCACTTGTTTTAACCCAATCACAGGGTTATGACTAAATCAGGTTCTCACCTGGGTATGACCATACACTTTCAGTCATAGAACCATAAGGGGCCCTGTGGATATCAAGCTTCCCTCAGGAAGGGGCAAATCCTCTATCTGTCAATTGATCTTCTCATATGCATCGTGACACACTCAATGACAACTGTTATGACCTCCCAACTATGGTGAGATATTAGGTTGTATCAAAGCATGTCCCTAACCACATAGAAGAGTCAATGACCTCAAGTCTAGGGATCAACACATCTCCTGTCACTTGTGAGGATAACTCATGACACCAAGTCATTGCCTCACAGCGGGTCGATCCAGTAAATAACATATGTGAGGTATAACAAATTAAAATTAAAGAAATAAAAATAAAGCACTTGTGTTGCCTCCCAAGAAGTGCTAGTTTATTGTTGGTAGCTCGACAGAAAAATCCATGATTAAGTAAGAGAATCAGAGAGGAGTCAGAAAACTCCCTTTTCAATTGGTGCAGGGAAAATATAAGGCTTTAGATGTTGCCCATTGACTTTAAAAGTTCTAGACTGATCACTATAAATGTCTATTGCACCATATGGATAGACTTTCTTCACTACATACGGACTAGTCCATCTAGATTGCAACTTTCCAGGAAATAATCTGAGTCTCGAATTAAAAAGTAAGACCAAATCTCCTATTCACTACATACGTTTGTCGTGAAACCTCTTGGTCCATTCCTTATAGATTTTAGCATTCTCGTACTCCTCAAGTCGTATCTCATCTAATTCATTCATATCTAATTTCCTTCTCTCACCCACTGTCTTGAAATCATAGTTTAAAGCTCTTATCGCCCAGAACGCCTTATGTTCAAGCTCGACTAGAAGATGATAAGACTTTCCATATATCATTTGAAATGGAGACATTCCTATAGGGGTCTTGAAGGCAGTTCGATAGGCCCAGAGAGCATCATCTAGTTTAAGGGTGCAATCAGTACTTGCAGTCGAAACTATGAGTTCTAAAATTCTTTTCAATTCACGATTTGTTACCTCGACTTGTCCACTAGTCTATGGGTGATATGATGTTTCAATTTTGTGATGCACCTCATACTTTTTCAATAGAGCGAAAAATCTTTGCTCAATGAAATGCGATCCTCCATCGCTTATAAGCACTCGCGGCACGCCGAATCTTGGAAAGATAGTCTTCCTTAGCATCCATATCACAACTCTAGAGTCGTTAGTTGGTGCGGCTAAAGCTTCTACCCACTTTGATACGTAGTCGATGGCCACCAAGATGAACTTATTTTTGCAAGAAGATGGGAATGGTCCTATAAAATCCATCCCCCACACATCGAATAATTTGATCTATAAAATATTATGTAAGGGTAGTTCATCTTGTTTTAAAATATTGTCACTTCTTTGGCAACTGTCACAAGTCAGAATAAAATTTTATGCATCTAAAAAAACACTAGGTCAGTATAATCCAGATTATAGTACCTTGAATGCAGTCTTTGTAGGACTAGCATGACCTCCATAAGGGAAAGAATGATAATGCTTAAGAATATCAAGAACGTCATCTTCAGGTACACATCGTCGAAAAAGTCCGTCGGTGCATCGCCAAAAAAGATATGGATCATCCCAATAGAAATGCCTTATGTTGGATAAGAACTTCTTTTTTCGTTGATACCGCAAGTCAGGTGGAAAAATATCAGAAGCTAAATAGTTAACGAAATTGGCATACCAGGGTGCATCTTGCATAGCAATTTTGAATAACTTCTCATCTGGAAACATATCCTCAATTTCCAAATCATCAGCAACAATATCTCCAATGTCCAAAAGCAAACGTGACAAATGGTCAGCCACCACATTTTTAGCTCCCTTTTTATCTCTGATTTCTAAATCAAACTCTTGACGAAGTAGTATCGATCGTATAAGTTGTGGTTTTGCGTCCTTTTTACTCATCAAATACTTAATTGCTGCATGGTCTGTATAAATAATAACTTTTGAGTCAATCAAGTAAGAACAAAATTTTTCAAATGGAAAGACAATGGATAGGAGCTCCTTTTTCGTTGTCTCATAATTGATTTGTGCTTCGTCTAAAGTGCGGCTGACATAATATATCACGTGAAGCTTTTGTCTTTTCTTTGCCCCAGAATAGCTCCGACGGTAAAGTCGCTCACGTCGCACATTAGTTCGAAAGATAAAGTCCAATCAGGGGTTTGAATAATTAGTGCAGAGATCAAAGCCTTCTTGAGCTTCTCAAATGCCTGCAAACAATCATCATCAAAATAGAATTCAGAATCCTTACAGAGCATATTGGTCAGTGGTTGGGCTATCTTTAAGAAATCTTTAACGAATCTTCTGTAGAATTTGGTGTATCTGAGGAAACTACGGATTCTTTTAACTGAGGTCGGCGGATTCATGCTTTCGATTACTTGCACTTTAGCCTGATCAATTTCTATCCCGCATTTAGAAATTAGATGTCCTAACACAATCCTTTCTTGTACCATGAAATAGCACTTCTCCCAGCTCAGAACGAGGTTTACTTCCTCGTATTGCTGCAAAACTTTGGACAAATTAGCCAAACATGATTCAAAAGATCGACCATATACCAAAAACTCATCCATAAAGATGTCCATGAAATCTTTATTATAGTCGGAGAATATTTCCATCATGCATTGCTGGAATGTGGCTGGAGCGTTGCAAAGTCCGAATGACATTCTTCTGTACATGATCACTCCACCAACGGCCGCATCTACAGTAAGACGTGTATTATAGTTAAGACTATGGTAAAAGGTATGAACAATAACCCATCTTCCCAAGCCATGGTGTGGGCATAAGCGTTGAAGCTCCTTGAATCGCTCTCATGCTTTGTACAAAGACTCCCCTTCTTTTTGAGTGAAACTAGTGATCTGATTTCGCAGTTGGACAGTGATGTAGGAGCATCCAGTACTAAAGATCCAGAAAGTTCAATTCGGCACAGAAAGTTCCTCGGGGAGCCCAGCGACGAGAACCTTGCCCTGTGGATTCTAGAATCCAGAGCAGCGTCAGTTAGATCTCCCATAGAAAGTTCCTCGGGGCACCCAACGACAAAAACCTCGCCCCGTGAGTCCTGCGGACAGCTACCCGGAGAAATTCTGGAATCGGAAGCGGCTTCACATGCACAAGTCAGATTTTCCACAAAAAGTTCCTCGGGATAACTAGCGACGAAAACCTTGCCCCGTGAGTCCTGCTGACAGCTACCCGGAGAAATTCTGGAATCGGAAGCGGCTTCACATGCACAAGTCAGATTTTCCACATAAAGTTTCCCGGGGTACCCAGCGACGGAAACCTTGCCCCGTGAGTCATGCAGATAACTACTGGGTGCACAAGACAGATTTTCCATAGAACGTTCCTCGGGGTACCCAACGACGAAAACCTCACCCCGTGGGTCTTGCGAACAACCACCCGATTCAGCGGCGACTTCACATGCGCAAGTTAAATTTTTCACAGAATGTTCCTCGGGGCACCCAGCGATGAAAACCTCGCCCCGTGAGTCCTGCAGACAACTACTCGAAGAAGTCGCCGAACTACCTCGACGACCCCATTTTGACGTCCACAACCCTCTGTACCACGTTGAACCCTCCATGGAGGGTCCGAAGGAGCCCAACAAGGTGGAGGTACGGCGATCTCAATGCACTTCTCGACCGCCGGACCGTTTTGTAGGAGTGATCAGCCTATTGTCGATCCACACCGAGGCCCTTCCACTCAAGGGCCTGGGCGGTTGTCCACCTGAAGGCCCAACACCTGAGGGGCCGTGTAATCATCTTAGCAACACAACCCAAGAGCGCACCACATCCATCATAACCCAGCCCACGACGTCCAAATTCTATTGCTTTGTTGCAGTATGCTCCGAACGCGTTTGACCTCCCAACTGCCTCCGTACGAAGACCAGAAGACCATGTGCCAACTTCATAGAATATTAGGTAGAAGTTTGTTTTGCTTTATCTTGTAGTAACAGCTTGACCACCTTTGTGGCCTGCATGAGTAGTTAGTTGTTAAAGTTGTTTGTCTTTTCTGCTTTGTCTTGTTCCCTCCCCTCTTGTTCTATAAAAGAGGAGGCTGGGGTGTTGTGTTCCTTAGTTCTCTTAGAGGTAGAGTTCTCCTAGTGAGCAAGAGTGCCTCTAGCTTGTGTGGAAGACGAAGTAGCTTCGTCTTCAGGATTTGTAAGAGTCGGCGACCGATGTCTCGACTCGAAGTGTTTCCTGCTCATGTTTCCTACTCTTCGAGAAGTAAATCCCACCGTTCCGGGTGGGTCAGGTTCGCCTATTTCTAGACGTTCTTTCTGTGTTGAGTTTCTTTCACCCTCTCACCCACGAGCATTCGAGCATTGAAGTAGTGGACGGTTTCCCTGTTCGTTGGTTTGTTTGCAGGTGCATAGGCACGCGAGCTGACCTCGCGATCTGCAAACCCCGTTCGTGTTGTGCTTAAAATTGCTCTAGAGGTTAGTGAGTGAATTTCAGTAATTTTGGGTGCCGTTGGATTTCTCTCGCATTAGTATTGCCTCGAAATGAATTCGCGCCGATTTCTCGTGTTTCTTGCTATACTTTCCGAGCGATTTGACTTCCAACATCTCAAGACCCTCTCACAATTTCTGTGCATTGTGTAAACACCGTAGAGTACGGCACTAAGGACCAACCCTCCAGTAGTCTCTACATTAGACAGTTTTGCTTGGGAGAAAGTATTTCGAGAGAAACGCCTGGGAAAGTTATTCCCAAGTTGTTAGTGATTCCGGTTGTAGTGAATATAGCTAGTTTCGAGCTCTATCTCGTTGATCATACCTAAATTTATAGTAAATTTCATGTCATTTTATATATCTTTTCGTGTCATATTTATGAACTTTTATTTATTTTTAAGCATTATTTATTAAATATTATGAAATCTACATAATTTCTTTTTTTTCATGAATTTCAGGTTAAAAGTGCCATATTTTGATGGATTTTGGAAGATCTAAGCGCACCAATGAATTCCAGACGTCGAAACGAAGCCGCCCACCAATTTTCATGCAAATTAGAGCAAGTTTGAAAAATACACCCCGGGTATAATGGATATTACGGGTGTAATTTTCTGCCCAAAATACGGCACTGCCGTATGAAATAACATGGATCGTAATTTAGAGTAATTTCCGACTAGAAAGTTTAGTTGAACATACGACACTGCAAATTCCAGATTTCGGGATATGTTCGGCTGCATTTGTTTTTTTTCCTATTTTGCTTTTCTTTTATCTTTTTTGCATGGCTGATTTACTTTCCCTCTTCTTGTGCGAAGATAGCCAAATTACTTCTTTTCTGCTGTAGCTTGTGTTGGCTCCTGGGAACATATACTTCTTTGCCTTTCTTCTACAGAGTGTATTATAGAGGATTATTAATGATTTTCCTCTTTGAAACATGTGCAGTGGGTTATCTTGATTTCTCCCCCTTGATTTCTCCTTGTACACAGGATGAATGATCAAAGAAATTTATGATACAACATGCTCCTATGAATGATGCATGTTGTAATAGGATGTTTGTTTAAACGGTACAACAGCCCCCCTTTTTTTTGAATGGTGCTTCCCTCAATTTTAAGAAGAGAGAGTGAAAGTACAATTTTTAATGCAGTAGCATTTTTGATGGTGCTTCCCTCGGCTTTAATATGAGAGAGTGAAGCCAGATCTTTCTAGTAGTCCAGCCGAATTAATATTTTGGTATAGCAAGATTTTTTTTTTTTTGAATAAAAAATCAAGTGATTCTTTTGACAAAGAAATTATGGAGAGAATGTAAGAGAGATCATGTCTCACTGTTGACCATTCGCAGGACATGTTCTTTTCATTCATAAATTAATATAGAACTTCGTCAATGGATTTTCACTGCACGGCCCAGTAATACTACCATCTTTGGCACCATCAAGTCAGCCTCAACCATATTTAACGCCTTCATGGGCTGTGCCATCAATTGATCCCGCCGGCCATATGTGCTTCGTCATCATTTTGACTGAAATATGCGGGTGGAGTTACCATGCTTCTTTCAAATATTTGACCTTAATGACTTAATGAATATTGGAATTTTGATTTTTCGTAGATATTCTGCCATGCGGCCAATGGATATTTCACCCTCGCAAACATTTTGCCTCAATGGATTGTGAATATTTGATCTTAAATCTTGCAGGTCTTTATTGCAAGCTTTATCTCCAAGGAGAACTTTGATTACTTGATGCTCATATTTTTCGATGAAGCATACGCCTGAGAGTCGGTCTAAGATTGAGGAAGCAGGATCATTCGTTAACTTGAGAACTTTCCATAAACCATAAGAGGAATCTTTATAGCCATCTTGAACTCATCGCCATTGTATAGCATTTTACTCTCTTTTGCTTTAAAATCCATTGCATTGTCTCATATAGCATGCATGATTTTTGAAATAGATGTCTCCATATTGATATGTTGATGTGGATGACATATTCATGTTTAATTTATTTGGGGTTGAGGATGGAGGGCAATTCTTCTATGCTTTGATTGATGATGATGCTTGGATCATGCTAACATTTTATCAAATCATCAATATTTTGTTGTCGTGTCAATTTTTTCTTCATTCTTGATTTTGGTATGAATAAGCTTGTCAAAGTAATGATGCCCCCAATGTGATTTTGTATATATAGTGACATATTTATTTTCCTTGGACTAAATGTTTGAAGTGGGTGAATAAGCCACTAGACCAAATATTCGAAATGGGTGAATAGCCAGTGGGCCAAACATTTGGGTTTGAGCGAATGGGTCATTGGGCCAAACCTTCAAATTTTAGTGAATGGGGCTGATGGGGCCAGATGTTCATAATTTGGGCGAACGAGTCGATGGGCAAGCGTTCCAAATTTATGAATGGGTCGTGGAACCAAATGTTCAGAATTTGGATGAACGGGTCATGGGACCAATCGTTCAAAATTTGGGCGAACGAGCCGATGGGCCAAATGTTCGAAATCTAGGCGAACCGACGGTTGAGCTAAGTGTTCGAATTTGGTGAATGAGCCTTTATGACTTATGGAATGTGGGTTTGAAGTTTGGTATATATCCAGCTTTTAGGACTTGTGGACATTTGAACTTGAATATATGTCTAGCTTTGGCAGTGCAATGTCATATTGAGGAGTTACGCCCCGATGATAAACATCGATGTACGCACCTCCCAAACAATATTCCATTATAATGCATTAAGGCTTTCATTTGATATTGAATCTTGGAAAATTGTCCAACCTTGACGACGTGTTGGACATTTGGTTTGAGAAAATTATCCGATCTTACGACTTGTTGGATAATTTCAATTTGAAAAATATCCGGTCTTATGACTTATTGGATATTTAAATTTGAGAAAATTATCTGGTCTTACGACTTGTTGGATAATTTCAATTTGAAAAAATATCCGGTCTTACGACTTGTTGGATATTTAAATTTGAGAAAATTATCCCATCTTACTACTTGTTGGATAATTTGAATTTGGAAAAATATCCGGTCTTACAACTTGTTGGATATTTAAATTTGAAAAAATATCCGGTCTTGCGAATTATTGGATATTTAAATTTGAAAAAATTATCCGGTCTCACGACTTATTAGATAATTGGAATTTGAAAAAATATCCGGTCTTGCGACTTGTTGGATATTTAAATTTGAGAAAATATCCGGTCTCACGACTTATTGGATAATTTGAATTTTAAAAAATATCCGGTCTTGCGACTTGTTGGATATTTAAATTTGAAAAAATTATCCAGTCTCACGACTTATTAGATAATTGGAATTTGAAAATATCCTATCTTGCGACTTGTTGGATATTTAAATTTGAGAAAATTATCCGGTCTCACGACTTGTTGGATAATTTGAATTTGGAAAAATATCCGGTCTTACGACTTGTTGGATATTTAAATTTGAAAAAATTATCCGGTCTCACGACTTATTGGATAATTTAAATTTGAAAATATCCTATCTTGTGACTTGTTGGATATTTAAATTTGAGAAAATTATCCGGTCTCACGACTTATTGGATAATTTGAATTTGAAAAAAACATCCTTGCCAAAACGGCTTATTGGATATTTTTTTGAAAATATTCAGCCTCAATGGCTTGCGAATATTTAGACTTTGAATTTTAACAAATATTCTGCCACAATGGCTTGTGAATATCTGAATTTTGATTGATGATTTTCTTTATATTTCCCTACCATGGAATCGCAAGTACAATGTTATATCGAGGAGCTACGCCTCGATGACTAGCATCGATGTATGCATCTCCCAAACAATACTTCATTGTACGGCAGGGTAGTTTTTTTTTTTTTGAGGGGCTTATTGGCATCTCGATCCTTTTTGATGTTTGGCTAGGATCGATTTTCACTCGTGTTAGGAGATTACAATTTTTAGCAAACTACCAGCTATAAACGGACTTGATGTTTTGACCCTATTGCCGTTTGACTACGATCGACTTTTGCTCGTGTTAGGAGCTTACAATTTTTGGTAAATTGTCAACCATAAACGGAATTGATGTTTGTGATCTCATCACTGTTCGAATAAGATTGAATTTTCACTCGTGTTAGGAGCTTACAATTTTTGGTAAATTGTCAACCATAAACGGACTTGATATCTAGATCCTATTGCCGTTAGACTAGGATCGAATTTTGTACTCGTGTAAGGAGTTTACAATTTTTGGTAAATTGTCAACCATCAACGGGCTTGATGTCATGATCCTATTGCCGTTTGACTAGGATCGATTTGCTCATGTTAGGAGCATACAGTTTCTAGCAAACTGTCAGCTATCAACGGACTTGCTGTCGTGATCCTATTGCCGTTTGACTAGGATCAGTGTAATGGGCATATTAATTGGTTGCCCCCATCGTAGATTATGGTTCTCAATACAAATGAGTTCCTTCTCTTTGCCACATTATTGGTTAACATTTTAACATAGATATCTTTCTTATGTTGACCTTCTCAATCATGGTATAATAACCTTTCATGAGGAGATTATTTCTTCCATCTGAGGTGCCCCCATTTTGGAGTAAGGGAATTCATCCTTGATCCAAATACTTATTGTGCTCACAGTTGCTAGGTCATAAACAATGACCAAACTGTTGATTGATATCTTGTAGGCATCCATGTGTGGATGAAATTAGAGGCTCAATCATGGAACCAAAGCACATGTCCTTTGCTCCAAATGTAGTTGACAATTTAGGGGATAAAAGCCTGAGTGTTCCTCTAAATAGAGATTCTTCATTGCTATCATAAGAGCAAGAAAAGTTTAATATATAGATCTCAAAGATGAAAGGAGAAGCCAGGTCCTACCGGGCGTGCCAGAATTTGTGGGGTCATTTTTGGTCATATTTAAATATAATTGACCTTTATTAGATTCACCTTAAATTAAAAAGGTTTTTTGTTTAATGAGTTATGGCTTCCAATGAACGCAAGCGCTCATTGTTAATTACCCCTAAAATTAGGGTACCTTTGATTAAGAGATCTTTATAATAAACAACATCCACAAAATTGGAGGGCAAAAAAAAATATTTTATAAATGTTATGTCAATACATGGCTCATGAAAGACTTAATTTGAATATTCAGCCTCGATGGCTTATAAACAATTGGATTTGATTTGTGCTCGGTCTTGATGGCTTGTGAGCATTTAAACTTGATTTGTGCTCGGTCTTGATGGCTTGTGAGCATTTGAATTTGACATATGCTTGGCTTTGATGGCTTATGAGTATTTGGCTTTGAGAAATATCCGGCCTTGATGGCTTATTGGATATTTAAATTTGAAAAATATCCGACCTTGACGGCTTATTGAATATTTTGATTTGAAAGATATCAGGCCTTGACGGCTTATTGGATATTTTTGATTTGGAAAATATCCGGCTTTGACGGCTTATTGGATATTTTGATTTGAAAGATATCCGGCCTTGACGACTTATTGGATATTTTAATTTTATGAAATATCCGCCCTTGTCGGCTTATTGGATATTTTGATTTGAAAGATATCCAGCCTTGACGGCATTGGATATTTTAATTTTATGAAATATCCGGCCTTGTCGGCTTATTGGATATTTTGATTTGAAAGATATCCGGCCTTGACGGCTTATTGGATATTTTAATTTTTTATGAAATATCCAGCCTTGTCGGTTTATTGGATATTTTTGATTTAAAAAAATATCGTGCCTTGACGGCTTATTGGATAATTTAATAAAACTCCAGCCTTAACAAGCTTAACATCGTATTGAGAAACTATGCCCCGACGTTAAACGTCGACGTACGCACCTCCCAAATAATACTTCATTGCAGCGTATTAAGGCAAACATTTTTGGGCTTGGTGGTTTAAATTTTGTTTTAAATATTTGGCTGAGAATAATTTATAGATTTTATTACGAATTCTTTTGTTTGTTCATGACGAAATTTATCATCGTCTCAGATCGAGCTTTGCGAGCATATTTCCAAGCCATGACTGGTAGAGCGCCGAAGGTAAAAAAGACCAAAGGGCCGGGTGCCATTGAAATGTCATTATTATTACTTATTTGTTATTTACTTTATTTGTTTATCATTATTTTTATTTATTTATGTTATTTTTTTATTTCTTTACGCGAAAGAGCAACTATACTCTTTCGCTGCATCTACGTTGTCATTTTTGCTACCCTCGAGATTGCGACGTTGCCGCTTCTGGTCTGGAGGGAGCTCTGGCGAGAGGCATCGACGAGAAAGGAAGAACGGCTCCAGCGAGGAATCAGCCCTTGCTGTTCCGGCTCGGCTGGAGATTGGCGAGGATATCAACGAGTTCGACTTAAGCAGGGGAGGCGGCGATCTTCGACGGGATTTGTCAGGAGATCATGGCGCCGTCAGGCTTTCCGTAGAGGGAGCTTTGGCTACTTGTTGGAGGAGACTGGGAGGAAGCTCAAGCTGCTGAGTTTCCGGTTGAAAAGGGGAGACGCTGATGAGTTGGGACACTGGAGAGGCGTCCGCCCTCAGAGGGGCAGCGAGACCTGGCTGCTACAATGGGATTTGGCGCTGCCGCGCTTGGTGGGCGTGGTGGCTTGGCGCTTACAGACAATCGGTGGTGAGACTCGACAAGAAATTTCCCCGATTAAGACAAGATTTATATGGTCAGACCAGATTTAAATCAGGTGATTAGTTTCTGGTGGAGGTGCCGGTGAAGTGACGAGCTTCAAGGGAAGCATGGAAAGAAGCGGCTGGAGTTTTAGGTCTCCAGTTCTATCGGTGGAGGCGCAGGCGGATGAATCGCAGAGGCGTTTGCTCGTGTCGGTGAGCTCGCAAAAGGGGGAATTGGCGGATTTGCTTGATGATGTTCGTCAGTGATGACAGAAGAAATGGCGTTAGTCTATAGCTGAAGGCATCGGCTTGTTGCGGCGTCACTTCAGGCGGTGATAACTTTCATCAGCGGCGCCCAGGTTTAAGAAGACGAGGCGGCATTGGAGCCAGAAAGCAGTGATAGTGTGAGGTAGCTACAGCTCGTATGGAGTTGGATTTGAGGTATATCTTGATCTGGCGGTCGAAAGCGCAGGGGATGCGCAGGTTGTTGAAGGTCTCGCAGGAGAAGGTGACAAAGTCGCCTGGATTTGAATGGTAGCAAAGAGTTGAAGATTAAGTCTCCGTTCAATTAGTGATGAACGAAGATGCAGCTGGTGTACTTGAAGGGACGACGAATTTCTGGCGCTGTTCGTAGAAGAGGTAACGTCGCAGGCTTGCTGTGGCGCTGTTTTAATCAAGTCCTCAACCAGCGACTGACTTGGATTCTACGTCCAGCCACTCTTCCGAGGGTGGCGGAGGAAGGAACAGACGGGAAAAGGGAGGCCTGGAATTTGAAGTTAGACGGCTGGAAGAGGCGAAGAACTCCGCTGAATTTCTTTGATTTTTCATTGTTTGATGAAATATTTTGGTTCTGCAATTCCTCTTCTTTTGTGTCTTCTTCTTTGTCTGGCATTTCTTCTCTTCTTTTACTCCACTGATGGTAAAGTAAGTAGTGCATCCGTGTATTTCTTCGTCGTTCTTTGCGATGGCTTGAATCTTTATTAACAAAGTCTTTGTTTTATTTTTCTCAACAGATTCTGATATTCTGCTCTTGGTCTTCTCTTCTTTTTTTTTTATTATGTTTTTGTCAACCGCAATCTTATTTTATTTATCTCCATCTCTCCTGCTGACATTTCAAGCTCTTGTCCCCTTTTATTCCTCGGCAGTCCTTTGTGATACTCCTCCAAACTTCACGGTTTGGTCTTGTTGAGTATTTCAGCAGATTTCCGTGCAGGACTTGCCCAATTCTCTTTTTATTTTGATTTCTCGCTCTTCGTTGCTTTGTTTCCTTTCCTTCATATGATTTTTACTCCCAAATAATTGTCGCATCTTTGTCCGTGAGATGCAGCAAACTCTTCTCCTTTCTTTCCATATAACACTTCTCCCTTTTTTTTTTT
>CM050440.1:33038240-33054981 GCA_027562315.1 Costus pulverulentus | reverse complement strand
CCCGCAGTCTTCCCTTTTTGGGTAGCCGACTGCAAATTCCAGATTTCGGGATATGTTCGGCTGCATTTGTTTTTTTTTTCCTATTTTGCTTTTCTTTTATCTTTTTTGCATGGCTGATTTACTTTCCCTCTTCTTGTGCGAAGATAGCCAAATTACTTCTTTTCTCTGTTGTAGCTGATTTATTTCCATATTTCAATTTTGTCAGCGCACATTGATTTGAGTATCCTTAGTATTTTCAGATTTACAGAGTGCATGCCTTCTTCATAGTCAAAATTTAATTTTGACTATCAAGATATTTAATTCGACTTTGGCCACACCTAGAAATTCATCCTTCTAAACTCTAAATTTTGTAATGTGTGCAAACAATACATATATATATTTTAGTAGTGCACATCCCTGTGCATCTTTACCAACTCATATGCATCTAATCTAAATTTAAGGTCTGATTTCCGAATAAAATACTACACAAGATATATTTTTGGTGAAAAATATTAGTTCAACAAATGACCCCTCCAACAGATTTTGTATAAGCGGCGAGTGATAACACCAAAATATATAGTATATTTTGTATATTTTTAAATATTTTTTCATGCTAAATTGAGGATCTTTTACTTGTTTTTATGCTGAATCCACCAAATATTGCAAGTTCTACTTCTATTTTAGTTTTTCATGATTTTCACGCAAAGAGGCACTATTTTGGGCATTTTTAAGCAAAATCAAATACATGGAAGAGTTCTCATCATCAAGAAAAAGTCACACAACAAATTTCATGAAAATCGAAGCTAAGAACCAAAATACGGTAGTGCCGTAAACTATTTTACAGTACCGTATTTTCACGGCTACCGTATTATCAAGAACACGACCGTATTTTGGTGATTTTTCGAACATAAAGTTTTTGTGATTTTACGGTACTGCCGTAAAGAATTACACGGGCCGTATTTTTCAGCGTTTTAGACCAGAGTGTTCAACCGATTTTACGGCATCACCGTGAAGAAGTTTATGGTGCCGTATTTTGTGAAGACTTTAGACTAGAGAACTCAACTGAAATTATGGCATTGCCGTAAACGATATTACGGTACCGTATTTCCCAGTGTCTCTAGAACAGAACACTCAAGCTATTTTATGGCAGTGCCGTAACATATTACACTGCTGTAATTCCCAGTCAAAAATGCGATTTTTACGAGTCCGAATATTGCGCGGGCCATAACTTTTGATCTAGAGCTCCAAATCAAAATCTAAAAATTATGGCGTACTCGTATTTCAGAGGAGAAGATGCTCGAAGTGGAAGGGAGAATGGTTATCCAGATTTGAGGGAGCAATCAACAGAGAGGCGATTAGGGTTTGTTCTCATGCCGAGATGCGTAGAGGATACCTCAGGCCGTGATTTTGATGCAGAAGCTTCGCTTGGAGGAGAGGAAGACACCACAAAAGTTTTAGAGAGTTTGGAGTCCGATCGGAGGAGGAATCAATGAAACAACGGTGACAGCGCTGTTCATCGAAGCAAATTACGGCTGTAAAGGATTTTACAGCCGTGTTATAACGTTGTTTCTCCTTTCTTTTTATTTTTCTGATCACTCTAAAACTATGATTTATTGTATCTCCTCCTTCATGCAAGCTTAATACTGTTTTGGGACATGGGGTGTAATCCCCTTGATTCTTAATGATTAGATAACTCTTCTATTTTCGTCAAGATAATTTTTGCTATGATAATTTTACTTTTGTGATGGATTGTGCTTAGACTCTTTATAAGTCCATGTTACTAATTATGTTTTTAGAGTTTTCGCAATGAGACTGAAAGGTGATTTGCTTGAGAACTTGGAACCCTAGAATTGCATGTTAGGATCCCTTCCTTAGGTTAGATCTAATTTGATCTGTTCTAGTAAATTAATTGCCATGATTATAACAAGAATCTATAGATCGAGTCTATTTGTCAAACATGGAGATCTTGTGTGAAAGCAAGGATCAGAACGTTGAAGATCCATGAGTAAAACTAGTGTAGAGACTCGGATGCACGAAAGTGATCCTTGAGACTCCACTAGAGATTATCAACCTAGAATTCGGATGCACGAAAGTGATCTTTGAATTCTCTGATTGATGATTTACTTATCTTTAGCCTGGGATAAATCTTGCGCGAAAGTGAGGATTTATCTCTGCATGGTTATCTGCACGAAAGTGAGATAATCCTTTTATGAAGTAAATTAGGTCTTTATTTTAGCAAGATTTGATTAACGAACCTTTTATATATCTAATCATTGAAGTTAAGGTGGATGAAACCCTAGTCCCATGTATCTCTCTTTGATTATCTCTTATTTTGCGCGCTTTCCTTTTGTTTACTCGCATCATACTCGATTGCTTAGTTAGTGAGAATACAACTATTTGGTACTTAACACGTAGGTCTCTGTGGATCGATATTTTTATTACTTCGATAATTCCGTGCACTTGCGGAATCCTATCAAGTTTTTGGCGCCGTTGCCTGGGACCTTAGATTTGTTAATATCAAAATAGTTGTTAGTATTGCTAGACTAAGTTTTTTTTGTTTTTAGATTTAACTTTGTGTTTTTTTTTTGTTTTTGCAGGTTCTGGATATTTTCATAGTTGTGGTAGAACTGTGATATCTGGAAATTTTGAGTTCTCTTGTGTTTTATATTTTCTGTTTTTTTTTATATATATTCTGAAAAAAAGGGGTTTTTATTTGAGTGGTGTTGGATTATCTGTTCTTGATAGATTTTGAAAATATGTCTTTTTTTCATAATTCTTGGGCAACTCAAAGAGATATGGTATGCAATGATGATTCTTCATACACTATTCAAGATAAGGTAAATCAGTTTTTATATTCTTGAAGAAAGCCTGAAGATGATCCATCATACACTCTTCAAGATTATCTCTCTCGCCATGTAAGCACCTTAAATTTGTATCCTATTAAGATTTCTTCAGATAAATGCGATCTTTGTGGAAGTTTTGATCATTATGCTCCTGATTGCAATATTTTAGATTCTCCAAATTATGATTCACCAAGTTTTCAAAATGACCATTATTATTCTAGTTGGGAAAAATCAAACTTCTTCTTATGATGATTGCTCTGATCATGTTTCTGTGCCATGCTTTGAGGATACTGAAATGTCTGAGCTAAAATCCATGTTTGAAAAAATTATGGCTAAACAAAACCGCATGCTGAGCAATCAAAGTAAGCAAATTGAGGATTTTAAGGGTTCAGTTAATCAAATTTCTTATCAAGAAGAATCTTTGACTGCTAATACTCAAGAGCTAAATTCTTATGTGCACTCGGGATGTGATATGTATGGATATTTTGATCATTATACCTCTGATTGTCCATTTTTAAATCCCAATTTATCAATTAAAGAATCTTATGAATTGTATTCTAGATGGAAAAATCATCAATCTTTGACTGTTAATACTGAATTGCTAGAAACCCAGATTGCACAGCATGATTGTTTATTTGAGTTTGATACTGAAAAACTTGATTTAGAAAACTCCCCCTGTGATCATGATTGTTTTGAGATTGAGCCTTATGTGAATATTAATAAATCTCATTCTGATCTTGATAATTTTTATATTGATTTACCTGATAATTTATTTGAGGAAAAGGATGAGAAAATTGAAATTGAAAACCCTTATTTTGATGATAATTCTGATTTTGATGTAAATTTATATATGGTTGAATCTGATGAGCATGATGAAGGTTTGAAAATTATAGACATTGATGAACCCCACTGTGATTTTGGTGATATTGTTGAAATTAATGATAAGTCTTTTGAGGTTAACTCTGATCCTATTGTAAATATTGATTAATCTTATTTTTCATATGATTCTGATTTTGACTCTTCTGATGATGAATTATTTATGGGGAAGCATGAGAAAATTAATTTTGAAGAGTCTCATCTTGACTTTGTTGATAATTTTTATATTGATAAATTGTTTGATGATGAACATGAGGAACCTGTAGATGATTTGAATGTTGCAAAAATTGATGTATCTCACCATGTTGATGCTTTGCCCATATCTATTGCTCAACCTTTTGATTTAATTGAAAATTGGTGCTTTATTGAGGAATCTAATGAAAGACATAACCATTATTATGATGATCCAATGCTTAAATATTTTGATAAAAGTCCTATTGTGATTGAAAAGATAAAGTTGAAGGAAGGACTGATGATTTTACTCTTTGATAAATTTAGGAAGATTATTGAATATCCTTCATGTGAAGATTTTGATTTTGATTTCTGCATATTTAAGAAAGCCACTTTAATTGTGATTTATTTGCAATTCTGGATTTTTGGATTTGTGGCTAAGCTTTATGGACAAAGAAAATGAAGAAAATTGTTTGCAATCTATTTTGGTACTGATTCACCTGCTTCACCATGATATTGATTTTTGGTCAAGCTAATGACTTAAAATTAGCGCTTCTTGGGAGACAACCCATGTACTCTATCTTAGCTTAATTTCTTTTATCCTAGTTTTTTTTAGAATTAATTTTTCTGTTATTTTTGAAAAAAATAAAATAAAATCTGCACTTTTCTATGCAGTTTGCTTATTGAGTAGGTGTTTTCTTGCTGCGATTTTAAGAAACTGGGTTAAGAATAATTTTGAGCTTTGGCACAACATCGAAGTACTCATCTTTGTCTATCATCTGGATATTTTTTCTGAATTTTAAAGTTTATGGATCATTCTAAAACACCTAGCAACTTTTTGATTATGATTAATTTCTGCAGCATTTTTTTTTCTGACTGTTCTGACTAGCACTTTTGTTGCCACTTTTTAAGATGTTTCGGTGACTTGAAACCCAGATTTTTCACTTGGAATATGAAGTTCGTGTGTCGTTCTATCTCGTGGAATAGTTATTTTCATGAATATATTTTCAAATCATTTTAGAACACAACAACTTTTCAAATTTGATTAACTTTTGTGCAGTTTTGTAATCGAGTAGCCTTCTTTCTGTTGATGCCCTAAATTTCTGATAGATTTTGATCCTTTAATTTTCATACGTCTGAAAAGAACATATCTTATTCTATTTCATGGTTTTGTCCATTTTCTATTTGGATCATTAAATTTTATTCTAGGGTATGACTACTTTTCATAAAAAATTTTAAAAACTGCACAGTTTGCTTTCTACCAGTTATTGCTTATTTTGCATCCAGATTTAGAAAATCTTCAAGAGCAATTGTCTTCCACCTCTAGCCACCACTGCATCTGCCTCTGACATCACTATATCTAGCCGTCGACACTGGATCATACCATATGCAGACTCTTACTTCTTCTACTGCCTCTTATTCTATTGATTTTATTTATGCAGTAGAATATTTATTAGTGACTGATTTTTTATTTTTTTAGTGCTATCTCTCACACCCATCGGCCAACGATCTCACCTCCAGGACTGTGATCTCTAGCAGGCCACTAGAGATTACTCACTCTACTGTCGGCATCATCATCATTGACAGCAGCTTTTCAGCTTGCTTCCGTTCACCTCTACTTCTTGCCTGCTCGACTTTTTCCACCAGCACTCTTCAGACCTTCGGCGACATCTCTGATCCTCTCTTGAAATTTATTTTTATCATTATTATTTTAAGACTGTTTTTGATCTGAGCCTTATGTGAGCCTAATGTACCTTAAATTTTGCAGAAAATTTTCAAAAGGCATATCTTTGGACCCAGCTGCATTGGCCTGACAATGATTGAGCATAATCTATATAGTTTTGTGAGTATCACTTGCACTCTCTTATTAATGACTATTTCATATAGTGCATCTTTGACTTTATCATATTTATAATACTTATTGGTTTTCTCTTGAAAAATGATTTTATAGATATATGGAACTCATTGTTTTGATGATGAAATTATTCAAATGTGTTGTTAAAATTGATGAAAACATATGATCCACTTTCTAATATATGATGGCATGATTTATTGATAAAATGTCTTCCTTGATGATGTGAGTATTTATACTTGTGATTAGAGAAAAACCCTATCATGTTAGATTTATTTCTTCAATGCATATCTATTTTTTAAAATTTGACATTGGTTGATGCATGAAATTTTGGGTAGATGTGTTATTTGAAGAATAAGACCTAAAAGTGAAACTATTCTTTTAAATAAAATGAGCATATGAGTATGATTTGAGAATTGAGATCAATTGATCAACCTAGTAGATGTTTAGTCTATTTTTGCTATTTGTTGGGAAATAAGAATCCAAGATCCATAAAAATAGTGAGAGACTCCCCTACTTGGCACTATGTAAAATTGATAGTGGTACCGAAGACATGGGTTGAAGTCTATGCATGAAAAATAATGGGAGTGAAAAATAATAAGACTCCTCTACTTGGCACTGTGTAAAATTGACAGTGGTACCGAAGATAAGAGTTGAAGTCAAAAATAAAAAGTGTGTATCTAAGTGGGTACATGCTATCTTCACAAAAACAAACAAAATACATAAAAAAAAGAAAAAAAATCATGTGTGGAAAAAGATCTTGGAAACCTAATTCCTGTAAACAAAAGCATGATAGATTTGAACTGAAACTGGGTGAAATCATGGGATTGAAAATTCTATTTATTATACAAGTTGCAAAGTCTTATTTGATTGAATTGTGGATCTAGAGGGTTTAGTTCTAAGGATGATATGTTTATTTGAAGTTTTGTAAATCAATTGGTGGAATTTTTCATTGATAGGTCGTATTTTAGAAATTTATTGAGCATGAAAAGATTTATCTTTCAATTAAGTTTTGATTTTTGCTTGAGGGCAAGCAAAGTTTGAGCCTTATGTATTTTGATGACACCAAAATATATAGTATATTTTGTATCATTTTAAATACCTTTTCATGCTAAATTGAGGATCTTTTACTTGTTTTTATACTGAATCCATCTAATATTGCAAGGTCTACTTCTATTTTGGTTTTTCATGATTTTCAGGCAAAGAGGCACTATTTGAGCGTTTTTAAGCAAAATCAAATGCATGGAAGAGTTCCTATCATCAAGAAGAAGTCACACAACAAATTTCACGAAAATCGAAGCTAAGAACCAAAATACGGCAGTGCTGTAAACTATTTTATGGTACCGTACTATCAAGAACACGGCCGTATTTTGGTGATTTTCCAAACAAAAAGTTTTTGTGATTTTACGACACTGCCATAAAGAATTACACGGGCCGTATTTTCCAGCGTTTCAGACTAGAGTGTTCAACCGATTTTACGGCATCACCGTGAAAAAGTTTACGGTGCCGTATTTTGTGAAGACTTCAGACCAGAGAACTCGACTGAAATTATGGCACTGCCGTAAATGATATTACGGTATCGTATTTCTCAGCATCTCCAGAACAGAACACTCAAGCTATTTTACGGCAGTGCACGGCAGTGCCGTAACATATTACACTGCTGTAATTCCCAATCAAAAACGTGATTTTTACGAGTCCGAATCTTGCGCGGGCCATAACTTTTGATCCAGAGCTTCAAATTGAAATCTAAAAATTGTGGCGGACTCGTATTTAAGTAGAGAAGACTCCCGAAGTGGAAGGGAGAATTTTTATGCAGATTTGAGGGAGCAATCAATAGAGAGGTGGTTAGGGTTTGTTCTCATGCTGAGAGGCGTAGAGGGCACCTCAGGCCGTGATTTTCTTGCAGAAGCTTCACCTAGAGGAGATGAAGACAGCACAGAAGTTTCAGAGAGTTTGGTGTCCGATCGGAGGAGGAATCAATGAAACAGCGGTGACAGCGTTGTTCATCGAAGCAAATTACGGCTGTAAAGGAATTTATAGCTGTGTTGTAATGTTGTTTCTCCTTTATTTTTGTTTTTCTGATCACTCTAAAACTATGATTTATTGTATCTCCTCCTTCATGCAAGCTTAATACTGTTTTGGGCATGGGGTGTAATCCCCTTGATTCTTAATGATTAGATAACTCTTCAATTTTCGTCATGATAATTTTTGCTATAATAATTTTACTTTTGTGATGGATTGTGCTTAGACTCTCTATAAGTCCATGTTACTAATTATGTTTTTAGAGTTTTTGCAATGAGATTGAAAGGTTATTTGCTTAAGAACTTGGAACCCTAGAATTGCATGTTAAGATCCCTTCCTTAGGTTAGATCTAATTTGATCTGTTCTAGTAAATTAATTGCCATGATTATAACAAGAATCTATAGATCGAGTCTATTTGTCAAACGTGGAGATCTTGTGCGAAAGCAAGGATCAGAACGTTGGAGATCCATGAGTAAAACTACTGTAGAGACTCGGATGCACGAAAGTGATCCTTGAGACTCCACTAGAGATTATCAACCTAGAATTCGGATGCACGAAAGTGATCTTTGAATTCTATGATTGATGATTTACTTATCTTTAGCCTGGGATAAATATTGCGCGAAAGTGAGGATTTATCTCTGCGTGGTTATCTGCACGAAAGTGAGATAATCCTTTTATGAAGTAAATTAGGTCTTTATTTTAGCAAGATTTGATTGACGAACCTTTTATATATCTAATCATTGAAGTTAAGGTGGATGAAACCCTAGTCCGATGTATCTCTGTTTGATTATCTCTTATTTTGTGCGCTTTCCTATTGTTTACTCGCATCATACTCGATTGCTTAGCTAGTGAGAATACAACTATTTGGTACTTAACACGTAGGTCTCTGTGGATCGATATTTTTATTACTTCGATAATTCCGTGCACTTGCGGAATCCTATCAAGTTTTTGGCGCCGTTGCTGGGGACCTTAGTTTTGTTAATATCAAAATAGTTGTTAGTATTGTTAGACTAAGTTTTATTTGTTTTTAGATTTAACTTTGTGTTTTTTTTGTTTTGGCAGGTTTTGGATATTTTCATAGTTGTGGCAGAACTGTGATATCTGGAAATTTTGAGTTCACTTGTGTTTTATATTTTCTGTTTTTTTATATATATTCTAAAAAAAAGTGGTTTTTATTTGAGTGGTGTTGGGTTATTTGTTCTTGATAGATTTTGAAAATATGTCTTTTTATCATAATTCTTTGGCAACTCAAAGAGATAAGGTATGCAATGATGATTCTTCATACACTATTCAAGATATGGTAAATCAGTTTTTAGATTCTTATAGAAAGCCTGAAGATGATCCGTCATACACTCTTCAAGATTATCTCTCTCGCCATCTAAGCACCTTAAATTTGTATCCTATTAAGATTCTTATCGTGTCTGCAAGTGCACGGATACTCGAAGTAATAATTAAGATATCGAACCACAGAGACTTCGTTGTTAAGTACTAGTTAATTTAGTTCTCACTAGCTAAACAGATCGAGAATTATTAAATCAGCAAATCGGACGATGTAGAAGAAAATCTGAATGAGAAAAGCGGGACTGGGGTTTATTCAACTTGATAAATATGACTAGACAGGATTAAGAATTCATCAATATACCTTTGTTATGGTCAAGATATAGTTCACTTAAGTAGGGAATCTAACTCGCTCTCGCGCAATCAACATGCAAAGAATTATCCCCACTCTCGTGCAAGATCGATTCGATGCTAAATAGAAGTGAACTTTTGTCAAAGAGATAAAGAATCACTCTCGTGCATTCCACCTCAGTACCAAGATCTCAAGCAAAACTAAGCACTCTCGCGCCTTAGTTTCGCTAGTTTTACTCAAGGGTTTCGAACAATTCGACATCTATCTCTAGCATGTTATCATGTCTGAAGCAATAATAATTTCTAGTACAAAAACATCAACAAGAATTATGCAACTAAAATCTAAGGTTAGAAACACAACCAATCTCTTGCGAAGGGATCTAATCCTAAATTCTAGGGTTCCAAGTTCTATGATATCATCTTCTCAGTCGATAGCATAGAACTCTAAGACATGATGGTGCATGATACTAATAACAATTAAAGGCATTAATCACTTGAGTAAAATAACCATAGCAAAGAATAAACTGATGAAAGAAAAGTTATCTAGTCATTGAAGTATCAAGAGAATTACACCCCCATGTCCCAAGAGAAAATTAAGCTAGCATGGAAGAAGATTTACAATGACACATGGTTTTTGAACGATCAAAGAGAGTAAAGAGGGAGTAAGAGTTACAAAACAGCGCTGCAACTGAATTGCAACCCGAAATTTGCTTCAGACATTGCGATGAACAGTGTCGCGACCAAACTTTTGATGATTTCTCCCTCAATTGGTCTCCTCTTGTTCTGAAACTTCTGTGGCGTCTTCTTCTTCCCCAAGCGAAGCTTCCTTTCAAAAATCATGGCCGGAGATGATCTGCGCAGAAAACGGCGGTGAACCCTAGCGCGGTGATGATTCTCTCAAATTCTCCCCAAATCGTGGATAAAAATTGTGTGTTTTATTTCGCGTGTCTTCTCCTTTTAAAGACGAGTCCGCCGCCTCTTTTTTTTCTAAATTTGGACTCTAAAATCTCCAGAAATCGAATTTCCAATTCTGCCGTGATAAACTCGAAAATCTTGGTTTGAAATTACGGTACCGTATGAGAAATACGGCAGTGCCGTATTTTGCTCTGCGAAATCTGGGCAGAAAACACGGCACTGTGTATTCTCCCATAGTAGTGCCGTATTTGTATCAAAAGTTCTCTGGTTAGAATTGAGGAAAAATACGGTACCGTGATAAAATCCGGGAGAAATACGATAGTGCCATATTTTCGTTGGAAATTTTCTGTTCTGGATGGCTGAAAATCACGGTACCATGCGTTTCTACACGGCAGTGCCATATTCTCGCTTAAGTCTTCTGTTCGGAATCAGCTCAAAATACAGTACCATGAGAATTTAGGGGGAAAATACGGTAGTGCCGTATTCTCATCTGGTTGAAGCGTTGAAACACGGTACCGTGTAGATTTACACGGCAGTGCCGTATTTTGGCTAGGATTATCTTTTTGACTTGAAATTTGATGGGGAGACTCCTCTTCATGGTTGGAACTCGTTCATGCATTTTAATTGCTTGAAAACTGTTGATAGAATCCGCCTTTTTGCCTGAAATTGATCAAAAACCAAAGATGGTGAAGAATCCGAAGCTTTTGGCTAAAAGGGTATAAAACAAAGCAATGAGACGAAATTATGATTCAAAAGATCACTAAATAAGCATGAAAAACACGATGAAATTTGGAGTCATCAAACACATAAGGCTCAAACCTTGCTTGTCCTCAAGCAATAATCAATAAATTGATCAAAGGACAAAACTTTCTTATGACGAATAAATTTCTAAAACACAATCTCCCATGAAAACTTTCATTGACTGTTTCATGTCATTTCAAATAAACATGTCACCCTTTGATTTAATTCTCGAGTTCCGCTACTTAGTCAAATAAAACTTCACAAATCGTATAATAAGCAGAACATCAATCTCAAGCTTTCATCCAATTTTCAGTTTATAACTATCATCTTTTCTTTACAGGATTAGGGTCTCCATGATCTTTTTCCACTCATTTTTTTTTCTTGGCATGTACCCACATAGATACACACTTTTTCTATTTATTTTTCCTTGCATCACTCACATTCCATAATCAATGCAATAGAACTCATATCCTCTAATTTGGAAAGAATTTATTGAGGACAGCGGAGTTTATGTGGAAGGATTTCCTCTCATGGTATGCACCCACCTAGATACATACTTTTTTTTTGAAATACTTCAACCCATGTCCTTCGGTACCACTGTCTATTTTTCACAGTGCCAAATAGGGGAGTCCTCACTTTACTTGGATCATGGAACCTTTATTTTCCCAACAAATAGTAAATAGCAAAAAAAACTGAACCAGATTAGCCTATCAATATCTATTCACAAATTACACTCATATGTTGATTTTATTCAAAGAAATAGCTTACCTCTAAAATCAAATTCATCAGACAATATGTTCATCCAAATCGTCATTCATCAGTTAATGAAAAATTCTCAATAGATAGATATGTATTAAAGAAATAAATTCATCATAATAGGTCTAATCCTAATTTCAATTCAGGAAAATTTTGGCATGATAACAGCAATATTTTCTCAAATAAACACACCACACACATGAATAGTTCAAATAGATCATGGCATACCGAATCTATAGGGTTAGCATCAATTCATAGTGTCAATTATCTTATATCTCATACAACCATATTGAATAGTGAGTGTAGAAAACCATCAGAATATGTCAGTACAACCAAATCGAAATAATAATAGTAATCAGTAAATGAGAATCTGTAGCAGTAGGAGGCAAGAAGGTCATCCTTCCCTACACAAGTTTGAGATCACCATAAATCAGTAAACCAAATAAGCACAAGTAATAGTTTGAAATACTCACAAGATTTCACTGGTCTGATTGCGTCTCCTCCTCGTCCTCGTCGTCCTGGGCTGCATCCATCGGATCATGAGAAACTCCCTCTCCCGCACCTCCATAAATACCGTCTCTTCTGGAGTCCTCATAGCCAAATTGCTCATAGAGAAAATTCCCCATCTCCTCCATATAATTTTCGAGCGCCTCCATATCTAAGTGAACGTGACTGATCTACTCATGTATTCTCCCTATACCACCCATCACTCGCTCCATGCGCTGCTCCTGCCTATATAACTGTGCAGAAATAGTCTGATACCCTGGATCTGCATGGTATGTGGATGAACTGGCGGCTCCACGTGGTGGTGGCTCAGTGGCTTCGGGTGGTGAAGAGTCCATGCCCATACCAAACGGGTCATCACCCCATGCAGGAGGTGGCGGTGGAATTGAAGTCCCTGGTGTAGGGGTAGCAAAGGATACACAACTCGGCGACAGCTTCCAGTTCTCTAAATTCTGCACCGTGGTTCGCTCTGGGTTTGGCAAAGGTAATGTAAGAAGTCCAGGCTGAAAAACTAAACAATAGGTGTCTCCATCTCGTATAATCATCTTCATAGCAATACAGGATTCAATGTCTATTCTCGAGTTGCCTCTAGCAACTTCATTCCCGTAGGGTTCGATGCCTAGATGCAGTGCTATAAGAGTAAGGAATCCTCCTATCACTATGGTTCCTTTCTTGGCCTTTGCAACCTTACTTAGATGCCTCATGAAGAAAAAAGTTACATCCACTGTGAAACCATGCAGCATGATCAAAAGCATAAATAATTCAGCGTGTGTGACAATGCCATCACTGTCCCCTTGCCCGAAGATGGTGTGCGCGAGAATGCGATGGGCATATCTGATGCAAGGATTTGAGATCCTTGAGGCTCTTGCTGTTGACGCCGCAAACTTGCTGTCCATAGTAATCTGGTTCCAAAACATGTGTTCCATAAACCCAATAGGTGGTTCAGTCTTCCTTTTTCGTGGGAAGTGGAAAATGCATCTAATTTCTTTAAATGTGAGCATCCTTTCCTCATTCATCATTCTAAATCTAATTTCCCCATCAGCCGTGTGGTCCATGTATTCGTTCCAACTGACCTCCAGGCTGCTTAGAAATTCCAGTACAATGGGTAGATATGTATCTGGTTTCAATTCGAAAAACTCCCTCAACCCTACCTTATCATACATCCAATATACATCCTCCTTCAATCCAAGGAGCTCTAGAGCTCTGAGATCAGTGTATTTGGTTTTTACAATGCGGCGAGTGAGTAACGTATTATACCGCTGTTCCTGCTCTTCATCTTTAAACCGAATACCGAAAGGATTCGGTGGTGGCATTGGAGGTTCAGCGGGAGCTTTCCCTTTTCTCTTCGGTGCCATTTTCTTGGTTTTTAACATAAAGGTCACAAAGAAAGCAAGAAACAACTGAAGGGACTTGGAAGAATTTTTATTACCCACAGTTGCGCTTGGCTGGAAATGGGCTGAGTTTTGAGCTTCAGATCTGGACTTTTGGGTTGAGATTGAGCTCCAAATCTTTGTGGGGAATGATCCTCAACCTTCCTTAAGCCCTTCTGAACTTGGAGACCGATCGATCGAAGCTTGGACGAAAGGAAATCGCAAAGGGCTGAACCTCGGCGGAACCAGAACAGCACGCCTGAAATGAGTTCGATCGAGCTTCAAATCGAGTGGATCTCTACACGGAAATGAACAAAATCTGCAAGGGAAGGTCGTACGAAGGTTAGGGAAGCGAAAACTCGGCGAAGAATGGAAGATCGGCGCAAAAACGGGTGAAGAAACCCTAAGAACAGTGCACTGTGACCTAAATACGACACGTGAAGTCGTGGGGTCGGCAAAAATACGGTACCATATTGTGAATACGGTAGTGCCGTATTTTGGTTACAGGTTCTGTGCAAGATCATCCGGTAATTACGGTACCGTGTATATGTACACAGCAGTGCCGTGAAACTAAAAAAAAAAATCTCTGTTCAGAATAGGCAAGAAATATGGTACTGTGTAAAGACACATGGCGCGGTCATGAAAGCTTAAAATCTCTCTGTTCAAAAATTGCCAAAACGACGGTACCGTGTAGAATGATACGGTAGTGCTGTATTTTGAAAGAATCTTTCTGTGTAAAACGGTAAATTTCACGGTACCGTGACAAATTTGGGACAAAATACGGCACTGCCGTATTTGTCTCAATTACCTGCTGCGAAGAAACGCCATGAAATACGGTACCGTGTAGATGTGCACGGTACTACCGTATTTTGGAACTAAAATTCAAACAATTCACTAAAAATCACTAAAAATCAGAAAAAACAAAAACTAACCATAATCTAAGTAAATTAAGTCTGAAATCAATTAAAAACGACGGTAACAAAACAAAACAAAGAAAAAGAAAGAAAAGCAAAAATACGCTTGGGTTGCCTTCCAAGAAGCGCTAATTTAATGGTCATTAGCTTGACCGTTCAACACTCGGATTTGCTCTTGGTTCATCAAGCAGAAAATGCTCTCCCTCCTCTGCTTTCTCTTTATGATAGTAATGTTTCAATCTCTGTCCATTGACTTTGAATATCCCCTTCTCCTCACTCCATATGTCGACGGCTCCGTATGGATAAGTCTTCTTAACCTGAAAAGGTCCAGACCATCGAGATTTAAGTTTATCAAGAAAAAGCCTTAATCTAGAATTAAACAAAAGAACGAAGTCACCTTGTTGGAATTCCTTTCTGAGTATGTGTCGATCATGCCATCTTTTAGTCCTTTTCTTGTAGATCTTTGCATTCTCATAGGCTGAGAGTCTAATCTCATCCAGTTCATTCAGTTGCAACTTCCTTTTTTCACTTGCACTCTTCGAATCAAAATTCAGTGCCCTAATTGCCCAGAACGCTCTATGCTCCAATTCTGCAGGAAGGTGACACAATTTACCATAAATCAATTGAAAAGGTGACATACCTATTGATGTCTTGAAAGCAGTCCAGTATGCCCAAAGTGCATCATCAAGCTTGAAAGCCCAATCTTTCCTTGTTCTTGACACTGTTTTTTCCAATATCCCTTTTATCTCTCTGTTAGAGATCTCCACCTGTCCACTTGTTTGGAGGTGATAGGGTGTTGCTACTCTGGGATTTACTCCATATTTTCTAAGTAGCGCTGAAAATTTGTGTTCAATAAAATGAGATCCTCCATCACTAATAACAACCCGTGGCACTCCAAAACGTGGAAAGATAATTCTGTTGAACAGTTTTACCACTACCTTGGAATCATTAGTAGGGGAAGCAATGACTTCCACCCACTTTGAAACATAGTCTACTGCCACAAGTATATACTTATTTCCTCCAGATGATGGGAACGGTCCCATGAAATCAATACCCCAAACATCAAAAATTTCAACCTCAAGTATAGAAGACAATGACATTTCATTCCTTCGATTAATGTTCCCCATTCTTTGACAACTATCACAGGACATTATTAAATTTCTTGCATCTTTAAACAAAGTGGGCCAATAAAATCCAGATTGTAATACCTTAAAAACAGTTTTTTCTTTACTAGCATGCCCTCCATATGATGATCCATGGCACTATAATAGTATGTCTTTCATCTCTTCTTCGGGGACACATCTCCTAAATATTCCATCTACACATCTTCTCAACACATAAGGCTCATCCCAAAAATAATGTTTAACATTTGCTAAAAACCTTTTCTTACCTTGGTAGTTCAAATCAATAGGAAATATACAAGCAACAAGGTAATTAACAATATTTGCATACCAAGGAGCCTTAAATTGCTCTACCCTCATTAGTTGTTCCTCGGGGAAGGAATCATTGATATCACCTTTTTCTTCTTCTTCAATCATCCTCGAGAGGTGATCTGCAACCAAATTCTCAGTTCCTTTCTTATCCTTAATTTCCAGGTCAAATTCTTGTAGGAGTAAAATCCATCTTAACAATCGTGGCTTGCTATCCTTCTTCTGCATCAAATACTTAACTGCAGCATGATCAGTGTAAACTACAACTTTTGAATTTATCAAATAAGATCTGAACTTATCAAATGCAAAAACTATAGCCAACAACTCCTTCTCAGTTGTAGTGTAGTTTCTCTGTGTTTCATCCAAAGCTTTACTAGCATAATAAATTACATAGGGTTTCTTGTCCTTCCTCTGCCCTAGAACTGCTCCAACAGCAAAGTCACTAGCGTCACACATGATCTCAAAAGGTATCTCCCAGTCAGGTGGCTGCATGATTGGTGCTGATATCAAGGATTTCTTTAACTTCTGAAAAGCAAACAAGCATTTCTCATCAAAGCAGAATTTGGAATCTTTACAAAGCAAATCAGTAAGTGGTTTAGCGAGTTTAGAGAAGTCCCTAATAAACCTCCTATAAAACCCTGCATGTCCCAAGAAACTCCTGATCTCTTTGACAGTGGTAGGCGGCTCTAGTTTCTCAATCACCTCTATTTTGGCTTTGTCCACTTCAATCCCTCTTTCC
>CM050440.1:33023249-33038140 GCA_027562315.1 Costus pulverulentus | reverse complement strand
ATCTCTTTGACAGTGGTAGGCGGCTCTAGTTTCTCAATCACCTCTATTTTGGCTTTGTCCACTTCAATCCCTCTTTCCGAAATAAGGTGTCCCAAAACTATTCCCTGTCTAACCATAAAGTGACACTTTTCCCAGTTCAGGACAAGGTTAGTTTCTTCACACCTTTGTAAGACTCGAGATAGATTAGCCAAACAGTCATCAAAAGAGAATCCATAAACAGAAAAATCATCCATAAAAACATCCATAAAATCTTCAATAAATTCAGAAAATATAGCCATCATACACCTTTGAAAAGTAGCAGGTGCATTACATAAACCAAAAGGCATTCTTCTATAAGCAAAAGTTCCATACGGACATGTAAAAGTGGTCTTATCTTGGTCATCTGGATGTATAGGAATTTGAAAAAATCCAGAATATCCATCAAGGAAACAAAAATATGAATGCTTGGCAAGTCTCTCAACCATCTGATGAATAAAAGGCAAGGGAAAATAATCTTTCCTAGTGGCAGTATTTAATTTTCTATAGTCAATGCACATACGCCAACTAGTAACTGTTCTAACAGGTATTAACTCATTATCTTTATTTTTCATAACTATAACACCTCCCTTTTTAGGAACACAATACACAGGACTTACCCACTTACTATCAGAAATAGGGTAAATAATACCTGCATCTAGCAATTTCAGCACTTCCTTCTTTATCACTTCCTTCATAGATGGATGGAGCCTTCTTTGAAAGTCTACATGTGGCTTATACTCATCCTCCATGTGTATCCTATGCATACAAAATAAAGGATTAATTCCTCTCAGGTCATCAATAGTTTACCCAATTACCTTTCTATGAATCCTTAATTCCTTTAGAAGCAATTCAGTTTCCCTGGCATTTAATTGAGCATCAACAATCATAGGGTAAGTGGAGTTAGGACCAAGAAACTCATATCTATGGTTAGTAGGCAAAGTTTTCAACTCAACTTTAGGAATATTTTCTTTTTCATCATCATATGCAGCACAATTTAAAATATCATCATGAATTACTTCATCATCATCAAAATCAGAATTTAAATCATACTCATCAATTTTCTCACAAGCATTTTCTAAGGAATCAGAAATAGAGTCAGAGATAGAAACATCAACAGAAGAATCATCAAACAAACAACTAAGATCATAAACTGTATCATCAACAACATGAATGGTACAGCAGGAACTAGCATATGCAGGTTTTTTCAATGAACTATTTAAATCAAATTCAATCTTTTCATTGCCAATTCTTAAAGTAAGTTTACCACTCCTTACATCAATAAGAGCTCCAGCAGTAGCTAGGAATGGTCTACCCAGAATAATAGGAATTTTGGCATCCTCTTCCATTTCAAGAACTACAAAATCAGCAAGTATAAAATACTTACCAACTTAGATAGGAACATCTTCTAAAATACCTATTGGATATTTTATTGAGCGGTCAGCGAGTTGCAAAGATATCGAGGTGGGTTTAGGATCTCCCATGTCCAGTTTCCTGCACACAAATAAAGGCATAAGGCTCACACTAGCTCCTAGATCACATAAGGCTCGCTCAAAAGCAACATTCCCAATTGAACATGGGATAGAGAAACTACCTGGATCCTTTAGCTTTGGTGGCAATTTATTCTAAATAAGAGCGCTACATTCTTCATTTAGTGCCACAGTACCATAGTCCTCTATTTTTCTTTTATTGCTTAAATTTTCTTTTAAAATTTTTGCATAAGTAGGCATTTGAGATAGTGCATCAGTAAAAGGAATATTAATGTATAACTTTTTCAACACTTCTAAAAATTTCCCAAACTGCCTATCTAGCTTAGCTTGCATGATCCTCTGGGGAAAAGGAATAGGTGTCCTATAAGGTGGTGGTGAACTAGGTCTAGGTACGTCAACTTCACAAGGTAAGTCATCAATATGTGATTGCTCATTCTCCTTAAGAGGAGAAGAGTCAGGATGGGAATGCATTTGTGTGGGCTGTGGTTCCAAGATTGGTTCATCACTAGGTATGACATTAGGCTCACCTTCATCATCATCTAGAAGTCCCCTTGGATCTCTCAACTGTTTCCCACTCCTAGTTGTAATGGCATTGCAATGTTCCCTAGGGTTAGGTTCAGGTTTGGCAGGTAATTTCCTTGGGGGTCTATAAGGTCCACTAGCTTGTTGTGCAATCTGAGTTTCTAACATCTTATTATGAGCAACAACACCATGCAACTTAGTCTTGATTTCGTTAAGGGTTTCTTCAAATTCATCATTCATGTTCATCTGCTTACCCATGAATTTTTCAAACATCTCTTCTAAACTAGACTTTTGGGGTTGACTCTGGTTTGTCTGTCTCTGATTATACCCCCTATTCTCATTTTGCCCACTAGTTTGAGTGTTACTTTTCCAGGATAGATTAGGATGGTTTCTCCAACCAGGGTTGTAAGTGTTAGAGTAGGGGTCATTAGGTCTACCTTAATTGTAGCCCCCTACGGCATTGACTTGCTCACTTCCCTGATCAACTATAACCTTGCATTCCTCAGTATAGTGCCCATGGTTCCCACAAACTTCACAAATAACAGATGAGACATAAGCAGATTGCATTTGAAAAGAATCAAAACGGTTGCATAATGAATCTACATTTTTTGAGAGAGAGCGCCAACCATCACCATCATTCTTACCATGAGGAGGCCGATAAAGCACTCCTCTCTCTGAAGCCCACTGGTTGTGGTTTAATGCCATCTCTTCAATCAAGGCGTAGGCCGCATCAACAGTCTTGTTCATCAGTGCTCCCCTGCAGTAGCAGCAACAGTTAAGCGTGTGTTATAAAGCAAACCATTGTAGAAAGTTTGAATTAAAACCCAATCCTCTAATCCATGATGAGGGCACTTCCGCTGCAATTCTCCCACGCTTCACTGAAGGATTCACCATCTCTCTGAGCAAAGCCTGAAATTTGGTTCCTCAACTGTATCATCTTACTGGGAGGAAAATATTTCTGGAAAAAGGCATTTGATAACCACTCCTATGTAGTGAATGTTCCGGTTGGATGAGAATGAAGCCAAGCTTTTGCTTTGTCCCTGAGAGAAAAAGGAAAAAGTCTAAGTCCAAGAGCATCATCAGATACACCATTAATCTTTATGGTGTCACAAAATTCAAGAAAAAGAGATAGATGTTGGTTTGGATCTTCCAAAGGAGATCCTCCAAACTGATTTTGTTGGATCATTGATAAAAATGCTGGTTTTATTTCGAAGTTATTTGCTTCAATTGCAAGCCTAATAATACTAGAACGAATTCCCTGTGTATTCGGGGCTGCATAGTCCCTGAGTGTTTTCTGATCTACCATGATAGATTCTTCCTCTTTTTCTTCTGAAAATCTTAGTTTCCCGAGTGATCTAAGAGTTCTATTAATTTCAGGATCAAAAAGAACTAATGGTCCTGTCCTAAGATTTCTGTGCATAAACAAGTAGAGAGTCAGAAAAGTTCAGAAATCGTAGGATGTAAAAGAAAATTAGAAGCTATTGCAAACAAAAACAAAAACAAAAGCTTAGTCTAGCAATACTGCAAATTAAACCAATATTAACAAAACCGAAGTCCTCGGCAACAGCGCCAAAAACTTGTCGTGTCCGCAAGTGCACGGATACTCAAAGTAATAATTAAGATATCGAACCACAGAGACTTCATTGTTAAGTATTGGTTAATTTAGTTCTCACTAGCTAAACAGATCGAGAATTATTAAATCAGCAAATCGGACGATGTAGAAGAAAATCTGAATGAGAAAAGCGGGACTGGGAGTTTATTCAACTTGATAAATATGACTAGACAGGATTAAGAATTCATCAATATACCTTTGTTATGGTCAAGATATAGTTCACTTAAGTAGGGAAGCTAACTCGCTCTCGCGCAATCAACTTGCAAAGAATTATCCCCACTCTCGTGCAAGATCGATTCGATGCTAAATAGAAGCGAACTTTGGTCAAAGAGATTAAGAATCACTCTCGTGCATTCCACCTCAGTACCAAGATCTCAGGCAAAACTAAGCACTCTCGCGCCTTAGTTTTGCTAGTTTTACTCAAGGGTTTTGAACAATTCAACATCTATCTCTAGCATGTTATCATGTCTGAAGCAATAATAATTTCTAGTACAAAAACATCAACAAGAATTACGCAACTAAAATCTAAGGTTAGAAACGCAACCAATCTCTTGCGAAGGGATCTAATCCTAAATTCTAGGGTTCCAAGTCTATGATATCATCTTCTCAGTCCATAGCATAGAACTCTAAGACATGATGGTGCATGATACTAATAATAATTAAAGGCATTAATCACTTGAGTAAAATAACCATAGCAAAGAATAAATTGATGAAAGAAAAGTTATCTAATCATTGAAGTATCAAGAGAATTACACCCCCATGTCCCAAGAGAAAATTAAGCTAGCATGGAAGAAGATTTACAACGACACATGGTTTTTGAACAATCAAAGAGAGTAAAGAGGGAGTAAGAGTTACAAAACAGGGCTGCAACTGAATTGCAGCCCAAAATTTGCTTCAGAAATCGCGATGAACAGTCTCGCGACCAAACTTTTGATGATTTCTCCCTCGATTGGTCTCCTCTTGTTTTGAAACTTCTGTGGCATCTTCTTCTTCCCCAAGCGAAGCTTCCTTTCAAAAATCATGGCCAGAGATGATCTGTGCAGCAAACGGCAGTGAACCCTAGCGCGGTGATGATTCTCTCAAATTATCCCTAAATCATGGATAAAAATTGTGTGTTTTGTTTCGCGTGTCTTCTCCTTTTAAAGACGAGTCCGCCGCCTCTTTTTTTTCTTCTAAATTTGGACTTTGAAATCTCCAAAAATCGAGTTTCCAATTTTGCCGTGATAAACTCAGAAATCTTGGTTTGAAATTACGGTACCCTATGAGAAATACGGCAGTGCCATATTTTGCTCTGCGAAATTTGGGCAGAAAACGTGGCACCGTGTATTCTCCCATAGTAGTGCCGTATTTGTGTCAAAAGTTCTCTGGTCAGAATTGAGGAAAAATACGGTATTGTGATAAAATCCGGGAGAAATATGGTAGTGCCGTATTTTCACTGGAAATTTTCTGTTCTGGATGGCTGAAAATCACGGTACCATGCGTTTCTACATGGCAGTGCCGTATTCTCGCTTAAGTCTTCTTTTCGGAATCAACTCAAAATACGGTACCGTGAGAATTTAGGGGGAAAAGTAGTGCCGTATTCTCATCTAGTTGAAGCGCTGAAACACGGTACCGTGTAGATTTACACGGCAGTGCCGTATTTTGGCTAGGATTATCTTTTTGACTTGAAATTTGATGGGGAGACACCTCTTCATGGTTGGAACTCGTTCATGCATTTTAATTGCTTGAAAACTTGTGATAGAATCTACCTTTTTGCCTGAAATTGATCAAAAACCAAAGATGGTGAAGATTCCAAAGCTTTTGGCTAAAAGGGTATAAAACAAAGCAATGGGATGAAATTATGATTCAAAAGATCACTAAATAAGCATGAAAAACATGATGAAATTTGGGGTCATCATCTTTTCATGGTCTCGCCAAATCTAAAAGCTGTCGTTGACACTGAAGAACAATAGCTTACAATTCAAAAGATGGCCCAGGGCTTTTTAGCGCACGATGGGCTTGTCATGCATTCAGCTGCTTGTGTTGGCTCCTGGGAACATATACTTCTTTGCCTTTCTTCTACAGAGTGTATTATAGAGGATTATTAATGATTTTCCTCTTTGAAAAATGTGCAGTGGGTTATCTTGATTTCTCCCCCTTGATTTCTCCTTGTACACAGGATGAATGATCAAAGAAATTTATGATACAACATACTCCTATGAATGATGCATGTTGTAATGAGATGATCCTTTTATGAAGTAAATTAGGTCTTTATCATGATAAGATTAGTCTGACGACCTTTTATTTTTATCTAATCTTTGAAATCAAGGTGGATGAAACCCTAGTCCCATATTTTGTTAGGGAATACCGGGTGTAATTTAAAATTTTGCAGTCCCAGGACGCAGCAGAAGAATTATTACACCCGAAACATATTCCGGTCCCAAGGATCCATGCGAGAGAGAAGACACAAGGATGTGTTAGAGATGTACCTCTTTTGCTTGTCTAGTTGCCGAAGCCATGTTGAAGGCACCCATGTGTTCTTCCTCTACAAGTATCCACGCGTCGACCGTCTCAACGTTGCTCCCTTCCATGCTCGGTGCTAGCCTCGGGAAGAGAATCAAGCCTTATCACTCTCTTCAAAACTTGCGCCACCTCCAAGGTAGAAGCGCCAAGAAGAGATGAGGAAGAGGATGATGCGCCAAGTACTTCCTTCTTCTTCTTTGCATGCGCCACCTTCAAGAAAGATGCGCCTATGGCCAAGGAATGGAGAGGGCTTGTGGAAAGGAGATGCCACCAAGCACTAAGAGTCCTTGCGCCAAGAAGAGAGGGAGAAGAAGAAGAACTTGCGGCTCCAAGGAAGAAGGAGATTGTGTTCCTTGACGAAGAAGGAGAGCTCCAAGCTCTCAAGTTGTCGCCACCCTAAGCTTCCAATTCTCTCCAAGAGATGTCGCCACCAAGCCCTTCTCCAATTTACGCCAAGAGGTGAAGAAGGAGAAGTAGGCTTGCGGCTTCAAGGAGGAAGAAGGGTTGCGCCACCTTCAAGTTGTCGTCCTTTGCCCTTGCTCACGCCTCTCTATGTGTCTTCACACCTCCAAGGAGTTAACCCTTTTTGAGGGGGTGGCTAGGGTCTTATTTATAAGGGCAAGAGGTAGTTTATGGAGGGCCAAGATCATGCCAAGTGGGCGGCTAGGATGAAGGGGGTTTGTGGCAAGGAAAGTCTCCAAGACTTTTCCATAAACCTCATTCAAACTATCCTTATTTGCCCAATAGCCATATCAGCCCAAGAGATGCCTTAAAGGCATGCATTCCATCCTAGGAAGAAAGGCTAGGCGCCCTTGACTTCCATAATGAAGCAAAGGCGCCTCCCTCACCCCATTATGCCCCTAGGCGCCAATGGGGGTGAGATTTCTCCCCATTATGCCCTTTTAGCCTCTAATCTCTTCATGACAACTTATTATTGGGCCTCATTGGATAATGAGTTAGCCCAAACTTCATTGCATGGGTTGATTAAGCCATTGGATCTAATCCAATGCAACCCTAATCCAAATGTGACCAATTAAGGTCAATTTCGGGTCAACCTGCCAAAATTGAAGTTTGGCTCCAATAACTTTCTTCCTACTCATCAGGCCCATTGGCGCTGATGAAATCTTCCAAATGGATCCAAGTTATCCAATAACTTGATGCTAAGGCTTATGATTAAAGCAACGTCAAGAGTCTATTGCGTGTGACACCGTAGGATCCTAATGACGATGGCATTGATGTAAACATCATATGTAGTGAGGGGTATCTAGCAACACATCACTACTACCCATGTCACAGGACTTAAGTCATTATGACAACAACTCCTAACAAGCAACGAGGATTCCCATTGCATTATCGATCCCTTTGCCTAAACTTATATCCTGCCATTGGATTAGTCTTATGTTTATCAATCCAATGCATTGGTCATGACTCAACTAGTGTGGCCACACATTCCTGTCATGCACCAATAAGGTGGGGGCGCCCCTGAGTGGATATCATGTTTCCAATAAGGAAGGGGCAAATTCTACTATTGGTCATCCATGTCTCTACATGACTTATGACATGCCCAATGACAGTCATTTTGGTCTCCCAATTATGGAGAGACGTAAGACTGTATCAAAACATACCCATCATCAAATCTAGACATGAATACCTCAAGTCTAAGGATCAATGCAAACCTCTTGCATGTGAGATTGACTTGTTGACTAGACAAGTCAATCCTCACGATGGATCACTCCAGTGCATCCAATGCACTTGTATGCCTGCGTTACTGTGCCCCGCACCTAACCAGCCCATACACCAGTCTCACATGTACCAAAGCTGTCCCATATCTGCTAAGGTACCTTGACTGGGGATATCTTACGAGAATGGATCCAACCAAACTCCTGGGACATTATTTATGCAACTCAATACATCAACGCAGGTAGAGAAGTCTGCATAATAACGACCATGCCTTTAAAGAGAATAATAATTCTATCAAAGTACATTTGAGCAATGCCCGACCATGTCCAAACATTGGTCTGTAGGGCATATACACCAACATATTTATCTCTCTGATTTACTTTACACTCTTTCCGTTGATTATTGCATCATATTCCGTTTACTTAGCTAGCGAGAATACAACTATTTGGTACTTAACAATAAGGTCTCTGTGGTTCGATATCTTTCTTTATTACTTCGAGTATCCGTGCACTTGCGGATACAACAAGTTTTTGGCGCCATTGCCGGGGACCTTAGTTTTGTTAATATCAAAATAGTTGTTAGTTTTGCTAGACTAAGTTTTATTTGTTTTAGATTTGACTTTGTTTTTTCTTTTTGCAGGTTTTGGATTTTCAAAGTTGTTACAGAACTGAGAATTTCTAAAATTTATGAATTTGCTTGTGTTTTATATTTTCTATATTTTTTATATATTCTGAAAAAAAAATATTCTCTGATTGATTGGTGTTGGATAATCTTTATGTTTTGAAGAAATGTCTTTTAATCACTACTCATGGGCAACTGAAAGAGATGAGGTATACATGCCACAAGGAAGGTATGAAGATGATTCATGGTGCACTATTGCAGATAAGTTAGATTATTTGGCTCATAAATTAGACACTTTTAATATGCACCTTGTTATGAATTCTTATTCTCCTGTTAGATGTGATATCTGTGGATATTTTGATCATTGTTCTTCTGATTGCCCATTTTTAAATCCTAATTTATCATGGGAAGAATCTTATCAATTGTATTCTAGATGGGAAAACCAAACTTCTTTGTATGATGATTGCTCAAATCACATTTCTGAACCATACTTTGAAGAGACTGAAGAATCTAGGTTAGAAACTATGCTTGAAAAATTCATGTCAAATCAAAACCAATTTATGACAAGGCAAAGTAAAAAATTTGAAGATCTTAAGGGGATGATTAGTCAATTTGCTTCTCGGGTAGAATCCTTAACTGCTAACTCTGAAATTTTGGAAACCCAATTGCATAACAAGCTTGTTTATTTGAGTTTGAAATTGAAGAACTTGATTTAGAAAATTCTCCCCCGGACTATGATTGTTTTGAGATTGAGCCTTATGTGAATATTAATGAATCTCACTCTGATTTTGATGATTGTAAAATTGATTCTTCTGATAAATTGTTTGTAGAAAAGATTGAGAAATTTGATTTTGAAAAACCCTCTGTTGATGAAATTGATTCTTTTGATGTTGTATCATTTATGGTTAAATCTGATGAGTTTGATAGAGGGTTGAAAATTACAGACATTGATGAGCCCCACTTTGATTTTGGTGATATTGTAGAAATTAGTGATAAATCTTGTGTGGTTAACTCTGATTCTATTAATTCTGTTGAGAACATTGACAAATCTCATTATAATTTTTTTATATGGTTCTGATTTTGACCCTTCTGATGATGAATTATTTGTGGAAAAGTATGAGGGGACTGATTTTGAAAAATCTCACTTTGATCTTGATGATGATTTTGGAATTTATAAATTATTTGATGAAGTGCATGAGGAACTTGAATATGATTTTGAATTATAAAAACATTGATGAATCTCACCATGATGATGTTTTGCCCATATCTTTTGTTGAATCTTTTGATTTATTTGAAAATTCATGCTTTATTGAGGAATCTAATGAAAGACATAAAACTTATTGTGATGATCCAATGCTTATATCTTGTGATCAAAGTCCTATTGTAATTGAAGAGATGAATTTGAAGAAAGGACTTATGATTTTGCTTACTCACAAATTTCGGAAGATTATTGAATATCCCTTTAGTAGATTTGAAAATTTTGAATATTTTGATTTCTGCATAATTATGAAAGCCATATCAATTGTGATTTATATGAAATTCTGGATATTTAGATTTGTGGCTAAGCTTTTTGGACAAAGAAAATGCAGAAAATTGTTTGCTCTTTACTTTGGAACTGATTCACTTGTTTCACCATGATTTTTGATTTTTGGTCAAGCTATGGACCTAAAATTAGCGCTTCTTGGGAGGCAACCCAAGCACTCTTGTTTAGCTTAGTTTCTTTTATTTTAGGTTATTTTTAGAACTAATTTTTCTTCTCTTTTTGTAGGTGAAAACAAGTTTTGGCACAAAATACGGCACTGCCGTAATCCATTTTACGGTACCGTAATTTCGGTCCGTTTTTGACAGAAAGTTTTGTAAATTTTACGGCAGGGCCATAACGTCTTTCACGTGCCATAATTTTGAGTAATTGTTTTCCCGAGAGTTCTTTGAAAAATACGGCAGTACCATAAAGCATTTCACGGTACCGTATTTTAAAGCTGCTTTCTACTTATTGATTGGGTGTTTTCTCGCTGTAATTTTAAGAAACTGGGTTGCAAAAATTTTTGATCTTTGAAACAGCATGGAAATCCTCATCTTTTTCTATATTTTGGATATTTTTGCTGAATTTTAAAGTCCATGGATCATTTTAAAACATATAGCAACTTTTCGATTCTGATTAATTTCTGCAGCAGTTTTTTCTGGCTGTTCTGACTAACACTTTTGCTGCCACTTTTTAAGATGTTTAGGTGACTTGAAACCCAGATTTTTTACTTGGAATTGAAAGAACATGTGTCGTTCTATCTTATGGAATAGTTATTTTCATGAAAATATTTTTTGATCATTCTAGGACACATGGTAACTTTTCGAATTTGATTAATTTTTGTGCAGTTTTTGCAGTTTTTAATCTGAGCAGCCTTCTTTCTGCTAATGCCCTAAATTCTTGATAGATTTTGACCCTTTATTTTTCATACATCTGAAAAGAACATATCTTATTCTACTTCATGGTTCTGTCCATTTTCTATTTGGATCATTAAATCTTATTCTAGGGTATGGCTATTTTTCATAAAAAAAATTCAAAAAACTGTACTGTTTGCTTTCTACCTGTTGTTGCTTCTTTTGGCTCTAGAAATCTTCAAGAGCAACTGTCTTCCACCTCTAGCTACCACTACATCTGCCTCTGACATCACTGTATCCAGCTGTCGACACCAGATTATACCACCAGCAGGTTCTACTTCTTTTGCTGCCTCTTATTCCATGATTTTATTTATTTTTACACCAAGATCTTTATTATTGACTCTGATATTTTTTATCTATGCAGTGCTATATTTTGCTACCACCAGCCGACGATCTCACCTCCAGGACTGTATTCTCTAGCAGGCCACTAGAGATTACTCACTCTACTGTCGGCACTACCACCATCATTGCCAATAGCTTTTCAGATAGCCTTTGTTACCTATGTTTCTTGCCTGCTCGACTCTTTCCACCGGCATCCTCTTCAGACCTCTGGCTACATCTTTGATTCTCCCTTGAGAAAATTATTTTTATCATTATTTTTTTTAGTGACTATTTTTAGACTGAGCCTTATGTGTCTTAAATTGTGCAAGTAAAATTTTCAAAAGGCACATCTTTGGACTTAGCAGCATTTTTGGACTAGGGTTTCATCCACCTTGATTTCAATGATAAGATATAAATAAAAGATTCGTCAATCAAATCTTGCTATGATAAAAACCTAATTTACTTCATAAAAGGATTATCTCACTTTCGTGCAGACAATCACACAGGGACCAATCCTCGCTTTCGCGCAAGATCTATCCGAACGCTGCATCCGAGTGGAGCCTCAAGTTGATCACTTTCGTGCATCCGAATTCTAAGTTGATCATCACAAGTGGAGCCTCAAGGATCACTTTCGTGCATCCGAGTCTCAACACAGGTTCTACCAAGGGTTTTCCAACGTTTTGATCCTCACTTTCATGCAAGATCTCCACGTTGACACAATAACTCACTCCTAGATCAATATTATTAAACATGACAATTAATCTACTAGAACAGATCAAATTAGATCTAACCTAAGGAAGGGAACATGCAATTCTAGGGTTCCAAGTTCTCAAGCAAATCACCTTTCAGTCTCATTGCGAAAACTCTAAAACATGGATAATAACATAGATCTATGGAAAGTTAAAGACAATTCATCACAAAAGTAGAATTATCACAACGAAGATTATCATGGCGAAAAAGAAGAATTATCTAATCATTAAAAATCAAGGGGATTACACCCCATGTCCCAAAAAATAGTATCAAGCTTGCATGGAGAAGAAAATACAATAATCTATAATTTCAGAAGATCAAAAATCAACTAGAAAAGAGGTTTTAGAAAATACAGCACGGCTGTGAAATATTTCACAGCCGTATTTTGCAAGCAGAACTCGATGAACAGTGCTATCACCACCGATTTCATCGATTCCTCCTCCGATTGAACTCCTTTTCCTCTAAAACTTCTGGGATGCTGTCTTCTCCTCCAGGCGAAGCTTCTGCGTGAAAATCACGGCCGGATATGGTCTCCACGCCTCTCGGCATGAGGCCAAACCCTAGCCGCCTCTCTGATGATTTCTCCTTCTATACTAGATAAACGTTCCCCCTTTTAGTGTGTGTGTCTTCCCGTCTGAAAGATGAAGTGGCTGCAACTTTCAGATTCCAATTTGGAGGTATGGATCAAAAGTTATGGCCTGAACAATTTTCATCCGCGGAAAACTCACGATTTTGACTAGAAATTACGGTCGTGTAATAATTTACGATAGTGCCATATTTTCATTATGTGCACTGAATGTCAAAATTACGGCCCATAAAATATTTCTCGATGGTGCCATAAAATCGGACGAGTTCTCTGGTTTGGATCGCCTGGGAAATACGGTACCGTAGAATCGTTTACGGCCGGGCCGTAAAATCAGCAAAGGTTTTTGTTCTGGAAGCGCTGAAAAATACGGCCGTGTAATTCTTTACGGCAGTGCCATAAAATCACAAAAACTTTCTGTTCAGAAAATCCTCCAAATTACGGCAGTGTTCTGATTTTACGGTACTGTCTGAAATTACGGTACCGTAAAATGGATTACGACACTGCCGTATTTTGCTGAGTTGCTCTGTTTTGCATGAAATTTCTTGGGTGACCTCCTCTTGATGATGGTAACTGTTTTATGTGTTTGATTTTGCTTGAAAACGCCTTGAAATAGTGCCTTTTTACTTGAAAACCATGAAAAACAAAAATAGAAGTAGACTTTGCAATATTTGATGAATTCAGCATAAAAATAAGCAAAAAGATCCTCAATTTAGCATGAAAAGATACATAGAATGATACAAAATATACTATATATTTTGGTGTCATCATCTAGTCTACCAATTCTTTAATCACTTTGATATTGGTTGCCTATCCCCAGCAACAGCACGAAAACTTGATGTGTACTTTACTGCACAACTAACTGCAAGCGTAACAGATTTGTCATGATAGTACTTAAGTGTCAATCCCACATGGATAGTGATCAAGTACCAAGTGATTATAAATTAATAGCTAGAGAATCCGGTGAATAATTTTGGGTTTGTAGAAAATAAATCAAATATAACTGAATGCAAAATGCAAGCTGAATCTAGCAAGAGAAAATTTTGGGTAGAAAATAGGGGTTAGAGATATCGGAATATCGGGTTCATCTCATTGATGGATCTTAAATTCAAACGAGGTAAAATTATAACAATGCAATTTTAAAAGTGTTCAAAGAAATATTAAATGTTACAGATTACCCTCTTTCGACGGCGCAATCGGGTATCAATCTAGATCGACGTCCTACTTTCGTGGCTAACCGGACCTAGATTGATCCAATGGGTTTGAAGATATTATAAAGTTCGTATCACAAATCCTGCCCTAATTCTTGACAGCTCAAAGCATGTTCGATCTAGCAGATCTAGCATTGCAATTCACCTTTCGGTCCTTCTTGTGGTGCCCAAGAAAAGTAATTGCGTGGCCAATAGAATACTAGTAGTAAAACAACATAGATTGAATGAACACAAGATAAATTCGCATTTGCTATAAGAAAATAAGTTCAAACAGAAGATACACACAACGAGACTACACCCTAGTTCTGGTAAAGAAATTACGCTATCATAGCGTTGTTACGATACAAATCTCTAGAAGAAGAAAGAAACAAAGAAGAAGATTGAAGAGAGAAAGAAACTAACTTTTTAAGGAAGGGTAGCAATCCTCCTTCTCCAAGTCTTCTGGAATGGACGCAATAAGATCTTCTTCTCCCTTGCTTTCGACCAAAATCACCTCCCCTTGCCAAAACTCGTCGCCCCTTTTAAGATAGGGAGATTACGAGTGTAATCAAGATTATGGCCATGCCATCATGTCTTTATCAATGTTCTTCATTGCATGAAACATTCACAAAATTGTGGCCCATTAAATGCTCATCATTATGACTCCAAGAACACTCGATTCGGAGTTATAATGAAGAAGTTATGGCCAATTGAATGTTAGCCTTTATTGCTGCATGTTGTGATTCCAGGCGTAATGGTAATTACGACCATGCCCATAATTTCAATGCTAAACTCCGTTTCTTCTGAAACTTTGCAGGTGAGCTGATGTTTGTCTTGACTTGAATTTTGGCCATAGTGTAATATCAAAGATTGCTGATCAGGAGATTACAAACATGCTTAAATTATAGCCATATCCGTAATATCCCTTGTCAAGGTCTTTGCCTTCTAAGAGGCTACGGTTGAGGAGGTTAGGGGCATAACTTCATGTTTGCATAAAAACGGGTCCATTGGGAAGTCAATACGGGAATTATGGTCATGATGTAGATTATGGCCTTAGCCGTAATTGAAGGGTAAACCTTGCGCATAATAAGCATCATTGAATCTCTTGTTGCAGCGAAAAACAAGGTTATCAAGAATCGCATGTTGAGCATATGATCAACCTTGTAAAA
>CM050440.1:32986405-32996605 GCA_027562315.1 Costus pulverulentus | reverse complement strand
ATAGCAGCAGATAATGCAACAACCTGAATAACAACCATTGCCTTCATAAACATAGAGTTTATACATGATACTGATAACAACCTAAGGCCTCAAACATTAGCCTTAAGGACATACCCCAACAACCCTTTGATACAAGGACTTCCAAAGCCACCTCTCTCAGCAACCCAGTATTCAAGTATGTGCATCGAGTCATGGCGCATACTATCTTTGGCCGAGGGGAGTCTAGCCCTACCAGTTGGAGCAAGCTCGTGGGAACTCCCACCTTGACCTTGACGCATGCCTTTCCATGTGGATGATAGTCAAGGAAGGAGAACTCTACAGTCTTCCCTTCCTCGAGAGCGATGTCAAGCTACCACTGCTGAATCCTGCATGCACTACAATTCAAGAGCAGTGGAATTGGAGGATGGAAGCTGTTGAAGATCATGATGTTCCTCTCAACATTGAACCACCACCGCCTTCTTAGTGACCTACTTCCCAGCTTGATCGGATGGAGGCTATGATCCGGTTTGTCCGGGATGCCCAACAAGAAACTCACCTTACCGTCGATGAAGGGCTTGATCGGCTTCATAACCTTGAGACTAAAGTAGAACACCAGGGACGAGTACAGTCCTCTCTCTTAGAGTTTGTTCATGACCTTCAGGCGAGGCTGCATCGGCGTTGAGGATGAGCATCATTGGTTTCACCATCACTTGGTCAGCTTTCTATGTTTCTAGTAGTTTATTTCAATTGTTATTTTTCTTTTTCGACTCTGTTAGTTTTCTTTTGTCAGATTGTCATCTCCCTTTTTGCATGTTTTACTCTTCTAGTAGTTTCAACATCTTAGGTGTCTACCCCACCCCGTATATATGATATTTGCTTTGCCTTTGGGGATTGATTTGTCCTTTAAACACTTGATTTATTTAGATGAGAATCTTGCATGCCTCGTTGTCTATATTGATTATAGTTTGCACACATAGCTTTTTGTTTGGTGTAGTTGAAAGATTAATTAACTCAATTAATTATTATTCATTCATAAGAGGTGCACTTGTTTTGTTTATCTTCACCATGAAATACATCACATGTGACACACGTCCTTGCATCTTGCTTCATAATTCCATACTTATTTGTACACCTTGTCATGGGAATTAGAAATAACAATAGTGGTACCGAAGTGTACTTGTACATTGCACATTGTACTCCCACTTGGCACTATTCATAGCATTACAATAGCAAAAGGGATAGTGGTACCTAAGTTAATTGTTCATCATACTTGGCACTATCTCAAGAGTTCAAAATAATAGTAGTGGTACCGAGGCCAGGATGTTCCCATTTCCATGGCTTGGCACTGTTCTCATAAAAAAAAGCACCACATAGGGACTATGTGGCACCGATGCTATTTTCCCCTGACTTGAGGTACAATTATCTCATTTGTGAATGCTTGATCAAAAATTTCATACACCTGTGATGTGTGGTAAAGGTCGTTGGTATTGTCAACTTTGCATATTCGAATGAATGTTATTAATAATATTTGACTTAATTTGCTTTTGATATTGCACTATAACTTGAGGCTTGCTGTGATTGAACTATAACCTTGTTAGACTTACTGAAGTTGTTCGAGATTCTTTATTTCACTTTATCACTGTGTTCTAGACAATTCAATTGCTTGAGGACAAGCAAAACTTTCACTTCGATGTATTTTGATAGCATATAAGTATATGATATGTCACGGCTTAATTTATCATTATTTTGGATTAAAATGCATGTTTTGTCTCATTTATTTGCCTAAATGCTTTACATTATTTAGAATCTTCACTTTTCCTTATTTTCATTGAAATGTAGGGATTCTGCTCTAAAATTGGTGGAATTTGGAAGATCTGAAGATATGGGACGATTCCTCATGATGAGATGAAGCTACACGTCAAATTTCAGCTCAAACGGACTTTTCTACGCTCTTCACGGGCATGGCCGTTTATGAGCCTGCATTCCCAGACTGCGACAAGCCGTTCACGGGCATGCCCGTGCACCCATGCACGACCGTGAAGCGATCAGCCGACTTTTCCAGAACTCGACGAAACGTTCACGGGCACACCCATGAACACATACATGGCCGTAAAGAGTAAGTTTTCTTAAAAAAATAACCTTCAACGAGCCGTTCATGGGTGTGGCCATGCATCCATACACGGCCATGTATCGTCCCTCCAGATTCAACACCCGTTCAGTTTTTCATTCGGTTCTTACTATTTTGGAAGCAGAATTTGCTCAAATTTTATGGAGACCTTCCTAACTTAGACATGGACGGTTTGGTACTGGAATCATGCAATTTGGGCCTGCGGTTGGGGAGAACGAGGTAAAACGGCGAGACCTAGGGTTTGACAGTGATTTCTGGCGACGAAAGGCTATTCCGGCTTGATTTCTACCTCATTTCAACGCTGAAGATTGTGCCTTGGCCTCTCTCGGCATAGATTTAGTCTTCCTTCTGGTTTGCATTAATTTATTTGGGAGATTATGATGTATTTCATGATGAACATTGTAGCTTAACTTCTTTTCGGGGTTTCGGCATAGCCCACTGTAAGAATGTTGAACTTTAATGCTTAATCTATACATTTCTCATATTTATCTTTATTATTATTCATGTCTAGAAAGTTTTAATCCATGATTATGTACTGACCATACATATTTATGTTTTAGACGTTGTGGGAAGGACTGAGAGGTGAACCACAATCGTCGGATCGCCTTAGACTGGACTGGTGATTTCGACCACAAGAGTTGTCGAAATCATCTGAGGAACCCTAATTCTACACAAAACCCATTGGGTCCGCTTAACCTGGTAAGCCATGAGAGTAGGAGACTTGGGTTACGTTGGATACCGAACCGTGTCCTGAGAGGGAGCGTGTCTGTACCTTAGGGAAGATTACCTAAGAACATAGGAAAGAACTTATTTAATATATCAACATTAACTTTCTTGGATGCTTCAGTGTGGTGAAACCTGAAACCCTGATTTTCTCTCATAAATCTCAAACCCCTGATTACATTACTTTCTGTTCCATTAGCTTTTCACTAGCATTAGTTTACTTTCTTGCATTCGGATTTAGTGACACTCCTGCATTTGTTAAATCATCTAGCTATTAATTAACTGATTAGTTAGTACTTGACCCCTTGTCCTTCTGGGATCGATACTTTTTATTACGTGATAGACCGTGCACTTGCGGTATGCACCTATCACAATACAATCCATTTTGCCTTATGATAATCGTAGACTGGACAAGTGTGTCATACTTACTATTCTAATCATGTGGGGGTGACTTGAGCAAGAAATCTAATCTCCTGGGCATAACCAACACTCTCAGTCAAACACCCATAGAGGGGACCCTGGATTATCATACTCTCTATGGGAAGAAAGGGGCAAATCCTTTATTGATCACTTGTACTTCACATATGACTTATGACATATGTAATGCAGCCATTATGACTTCATAGTTACATAGAAGCAGTAGGTTATATCAAAGTATATCACTTATCTATGTAAGTACCGATGATCTCAAGTCTAAGGTCCTGAGCACTTTCTATCACTTGTGAATCTTGACTTGTGACACCAAGTCATAGTTTTACGGTGGCTCAGTCTAGTGCATCTTGCTCGATACACCTATGTGTCCGTGTTGATGCCCAGCATCCAACTAACCCACATACAAGTTTCATATATACTAAGGTTGTCCCTTATCCACCAAGGTAGTTTGATTAGGGACTCATTTATGAGATTGAGTCAAATCAATCTCTCGGGACATTATCATGTTATCCAATACTTCAACGCAGACATAATGATCAACATGATAATGATAATTGCCTTTATTCATACACACTAACACTGCTCTATACATGCATTAGTGTCTTGGTTGGCTCTTTCCATTAGCTGAGTTGGGTGGCACTCATTCATTCATTAGATAGCTTGGGCGGCTCCTCTTATGGGATGGCTCTTTCATTGCAAGGCTTCTATTGGTTTGACTGGGTGGTGGAGTTTGACCTTATCTGTAATTGCCACCTTGGTTGGCATTGAGTTAGCAGCTTGCTAATGGGTTGGAGCGGTGATATGGCAATGTAGTTGGCTTAAAAGTTGTTGTTTCTTTATCTTGTTGAGATGACACCCAAATATAGTTATCTTCCCTTGATTGTTGTATGCGGTGACTTGGGACCACCGACATGGCATAGGTTGTTGATTTGGCGCTTGATGACATAGCAATTAAGCGATTATGATATCTCAGCAGGATGAGGTGGCTTGTATGGTTATATATGCAATGCACCCTACTTTAAGTTGCATCCTACTATATGATTCTACAAAATTAAAATTACTTTATGAAAATAAAATCCTAGGCCACCCGCAATGCAACTTATAAAGATGCTATTACAAAATTAAGTGTGTAAATGATAACCAAAATATCAAAATAATCAGAGTGTCAAGTGTTGACCATAATTGGTCTAAATTTGGAGTTCCATGTGTAATTGAAAGCTTTAATCATCCTGCATCAGATGTCTCGTATTTTTATAGTCTTTTAGACCTATATTTACTAGTGAATCGAGACTTACTATTACGTTTTTACACCTCTTTTCGGCTTATTTCATTAATTTTCTTAAGAAGGTTCACAATTTGTCATGTTTGTTGAATACAAGACAATTCACATGCATTTAGAGCTATATGGAAATATATCTATATCGGCAAGTGAATCAAGAACTGTTGTATCCCAAGTTGTTTGGTGTGTACCTAGGACTAATCCCTGGCAACGGTGCCAAAAACTTGATGTGATCCGCAAGTGCACGGATACTCGAAGTAATAAAGAAAGATATCGAACCCACAGAGACCTATGTTGTCAAGTACTGATCAGTTGATTTCTTACTATCTAGGTAGTCGAATGAAAGTCAAGCAAATATCTCAAACACACAGAAGAATACTGTCGGAGAGAAAATTGGGACTAGGGTTTCATTCACTATAATTTTTATGACTAGACAAGAATAAAGAATTCGTCAGTTTAATTTTATCACGATGAAGATGCAAACTACTTAATAAAAGGATTGTTTCACTCTCGTGCTAACAACCATGCAAGGATTAATCTTCGCTTTCGCGCAAGATTTGTCCCAACAGTGAAGATAAGTAAATCATCAATCAATGAACTCAAGGATCACTTTAGTGCATCTGAATTCTAGGTTGATAATCTCTAGTGGAATCTCAAGGATCACTTTCGTGCATCCGAGCCTCAACACTAGTTTTACTCATGGATCTCCAACGATCCAATCCTCACTTTCGTGCAAGATCTTCACGTTTGACAATTAGACTCGATCTATAGATTCATGTTATTATCATTGCAATTAATCTACTAGAACTGAACAAATTGGATCTAACCTAAGGAAGGGTTCCTAACATGCAATTCTAGGGTTCTGAATTCTCAAGCAATTACCTTTCAATCAATAGCGAAAATTCTAAAATCATGATTAGTAACATGGATCTATAGAGAGTCTAAGCACAAATATCACATGAGCAAAATCATTATGCTAATATTAAACGCAACGAAATAGTGAAAAAAATAGTCATCTAGTCATTAAAAATCAAGTGAATTACTCTCCCATGTCCCAAGGGTAGTTTAAGCTAGCATGGTAAAGAAGTTACAAAATTCCATAATTTCAGAAGTTCAAAAATCAACGAAAGAAGAGTTTTGGAAACAATACAGGACGGCTGTGAAGTATTTCACAGCTGTAATTTCGATTGATCTCGGTAAATAGTGATTGTCTCCCTTCTTTCCTTGAATTCTCCTTCGATTGATTTCCATATCTTCTAAAACTTTTGGTACGTTGTCTCCTCCTTCAGATGTAGCTTTGGTATAAATTTCACGGCCGGAGATGCCCTAGATTCATTGCGGTGGCGGAACCCTAAGCGGCAGTGTGAATGACGATTTCTCCCTTGACAGTCGATGAAAATTGGGGCTTTCGGTGTGTGTGTAATCCTCTCCTCCAAAAACTCCCCGATTTCTTTTTACGACTTTGAATATAAACCTCTGGTTCGCCCGCAATCGTCTCCGCAAGAATCGGACTTCAGAATTGACCTAGAAATCGCTTTTAACAACAGAAATACGACAGTGTAATAGTTTACAGCACTGCCGTAAAATTGGTCGAGTTTTCTGATCTGATGTTATCTGGGCAATACGGCACCGTAATCTAGTTTACGGTACTGCCGTAAAATCAGCTGAACTCTTTGTTCGGAAGTGACTGGAAAATACGGCTCGTGTAATCTTTTACAGCGGTGCCGTAAAATCAAGCAAAGTTTCTATTCTGAAGCGCTCTAAAATACGGCACCGTAATATGGTTTACGGTACTGCCGTAAAATCCGAAAAACTTTCTGTTCGGAAACTTCTCAAAATACGGCAGCGGCTCGGATTTTACGGTAGCGTATGAAAATACGGTACCGTAAAATAGGTTACGGCACTGCCGTAATTTGCTGAGTTGCTCCATTTTACATGAAATTTCTTGGGTGATCTCCTCTTGATGATGGTAACTCTTCTATCTGTTTGATTTTGCTTGAAAACTCCTTAAAATAATGCTTTTCTACCTGAAAATCATGAAAACATAAAATAGAAGTAGACTTTGCAATACTCGATGAATTTAGCATGTAAACAAGTAATAAGATCTTCAATTTAGCATGAAAAGATATCTAAAATGATACAAAATATACTATATATTTTGGTGTCATCAAAATACATAAGGCTCAAACTTTGCTTGTCCTCAAGCAAAAATTAAAATTGAAATCAAAATTTGATCAAAAGAATAAACTTTTCATGCTCAATAAATTTCTAAAATACAACTCATCAATGAAAAATTCTATCAATTGATTTATAAAACTTCAAATAAACATATCATCCTTAGAACTCAATCCTCTAGATTCATAATTCAATCAAATAAAACTTCACAACTTGTATAATAATTAGAGTTTTCAATCTCAGGACTTCACCCAATTTCAATTCACATCCATCATGCTTTTGTTTACAGGAATTAGGTTTCCAAGATCTTTTTCCACACATTTTTTTCTTTTCATTCATTTTGTTTCGCCATGTATTTTGTTGCTTTTGCATGGACGGCATGTACCCACATAGATACATGCTATTTATTTTGACTTCAACTCTTTTCTTAGGTACCACTGTCAATTTTTCACAGTGCCAAGTAGAGGAGTCTTATTCTTTTCCACTCTCATTATTTTTTATAGACTTCAACCCATGTCTTAGGTACCACTATCAATTTTTCATAGTGCCAAGTAGGGGAGTCTCTCATTGTTTTTATGGACCTTGGATTCTTCCTTCCCAACAAATAGCAAAATAGACTAAACATCTACTAGGTTGATCAATTGATCTCAATTAACAAATCATACTCATATACTCATTTTATTCGAAAGAAAAGTTTCACTTTTAGATTTTTTTTTCTTCAAACAATACATCTATCCAAAATTTCATGCATCAACTAATGTCATATTTCAATAGACAATTATGTATTGAAGAAATAAATTTAACATGTTGAGGCTATATCTCTAATCATGAATTTGAGTTCATTCATCATCAAAAATCATCAACACATCTCAAAACATGACCATATATCACATTAATCAAAATATATTCAACATCACATCATGTCAAAGAGAAATAATATCATCATCATGTAGTACAACCATATCGAAAAGTAAATCAGAATATCAATATTTATCATACAACCACATCGAAAAAATAAAAATAAGCGTGTCAAGCAGAATAGCAGTGGTGGTGGTTGTTAAGCATCATCCTTCCCTTTAAATCATAAGACATCAATAAGATAAGATAAACAAAATAGAAAGAAGTAAGGGAAGATGACACTCACAAAGCATCTACTCGTCGCCATCTGACCGTGTAGCCTCAGAATCTCTAGCAACAGCCTCCATGGGATCATAATATGGCGTCCCTCCTTGATCACCTTGATATCCATAATCTCTGTAATCTGCATAACCGAAACGGTCATAAAGGAAGTCGCCCATGTCTTCCATATGATTGCACAATCTCTCCATATCCCTTTGGATGTGCCCTAGAGTCTCTTCCATCCTCTCCTGGCGGCGTTCTTGGTTGTACATCTGTGCTGTAAGTGCCTGAAAACCTAGATCATGATGGCTAGCAAATCCTCCCCTGGGTCTCTGTGAAGAAGTACCAGCAGCCTGTGAAGAATCAGGAGGAGGTGAATCCATACTCATACTGAAAGGATCACTCTTTCCACCCCAGGCGGGTGGCGGTGGAACTGTGTCTAGTGGTGGAGTAAAGGCTGCTTCTGCTACACTAGGAGATAATTTCCAGTTGGTGCTTTCTCTGACCGTAGTCTTCTCAACGTGAGGTAGAGGTAGAGGAGGGATATTTGGTCCAACGACCAAACAAAAAGTGTCCCCCTCTCTAACAATCATTTTCATTGCTATGCAAGACTCAATGTCAAGTCTTGCATTTCCTCTTGCCAACTCAACTCCGTAGGGCTCAATCCCAAAATATCTAGCTATAGGAGTAATCAAACCTCCTATCACCACAGATCCTCTAGTCGCTCTGGCCACCTTATCCATGTGCTTGATCATGAAGTTAGCAACATCAACTGCGAATCCACTGAGCATCCCCCAAAGAAAATAGAGTTCATGCTGACGGACCATGCCGTCACTATCTCCTCTACCGAATACTGTGTGTGCCAGAACCCTATGAGCATACCTAATACAAGGGTTCATGATCTTGCTAGCTCTGGCAGAAACAACATAGAAGCGGTTCTCATTTGTGATCTGGTTCCAAAATATGTTCTCCATGAATCCTAGGGGTATCTCAGTGTATCCTCCTGTGCTCAGTCCAAAGATGCCTCTAACTTCCTACGGTGTTAGCTTCCTTTCCTCATTTGCTAATCTGAAAGTAATTTCCCCATCAGCAGGGCCATTGGAATACTCTTTTAAGTCTATGACCAAACTGCTCAAGAATTCCAAAACAAGTGGAAGATAGGTGTGCGGAGTCATCTAGAAGAACTTCCTGGCTTGGATTCTCTCACACATCCAAAGCACATCATCATAAAGCCCCAAGGTTTCAAGAGTCCTCTGATCAGCATACTTGGTATTGACGATTCTTCTTTCCAACAGTTTATTGCATCTAGATTCCTGTATTTCGTTCCTGAATATGATTCCATGGGGGTTTTGTGGCTGAGATGGCTCTGTAGGGGCTTTCCCTTTGCTCCTTGGAAAAATTGCCTTTGTCCTTGGTGCCATGAGTGTATACACAAACTGCAAACTCACAATTTAATGACAACATAACAATATAACAGTTCAAATCAAGCCCACGAGCATCCTATCAACAAGTTATATCATTATAAAAACAGAGTAAAAACATAGCATGTCGATGAACATTAATTTTGAAAACGTTCAACACGTTTCAGCTCAAACCGGTGGCAGAAACCAGTCCAAACTCTTTTCAAACAGCAAAGGGTCAAAAGTTTATCGCCTAATGAGTAAATGGAAACAAGAATCACTCTAAATGGTTTACAAAAGAGTGAAAACGAGTGAAAGGGGCAAAAGTTGATAAAAACTCGTCAAAATGAAAAAATCAAGAAAACGAGTACCTAATCGACGACGAAGGCTGGACGGGAAAGGTCGCCGGTGTCCACAGGCGGTTAGAGACGATCGGAGAGGCGAGAACGGCGCAAGAACGAGTGAAAACAAGGGTAAAAACCCTAAAAACGGCTCGGTCAAAACCCTAAATACGGCACAGGACTCGCGTGCCAGAAAATAGATTACGGCAGTGTAATGTCTTACGGCACTGCTGTAAAATCTCGACTGCTCTCGGGTTGAAACTGGTTTGAAAATATGGTACCGTAAAATAGTTTACGGTACCGCCATAAAATCTTGGCAGTCTTCTGATAAAAAACAACGCAAAAATACTGTACCGTAAAGAGGTTTACGGTACCACCATAAAAATCAAACAGCTATTTTTTTATTTTTTTTATTTTTTTTAAATCTGAAAACTTAAATTACAGCACATAAAATAACTTACGGCACTGCCGTAAAAATGACAGAACTTTCGGGTGATTTTTTTATGAGAAAATACGGTGAAGGTCCCTAAAGTAAGGGGGTGAAACCCTAAGCATGCGCAAATTAAAACTTGCATGGGCGGAATTAGGGTTTCCATAGGATCGCATGTAGTATGTCTATATAAT
>CM050440.1:32975635-32986305 GCA_027562315.1 Costus pulverulentus | reverse complement strand
CTTTGCCACTGGATGTTCTTATTGGACAAGCGTGTCAAGCTTGTAACTCCAATATGATGAGCATGATTAGATCAGATGAACATAGTCACCTGGGTATGGCCATATACTTTCTCAATCATCTCATCCAGGGGGGCCCCAGTAGAACATCACACACCAAACAAGGAGACGGCAATCCTATATCTATCACTAGTGTCCTAACCTGACTCATGATCATTATCCAAGATAGTCTATAACCATTATGTTTCAAATGATATTGAACTACCTCAAAACAATGACAATCATCATTTAGAAACACAAGTGATCTCAAGTCAGAGGACATGTGCCACTTGTTGCAAACAAGGATTATTCACATTGTGATAAGCAATTGAATATCCTAGTAGGGTCTGTCCAGTACATCCAATGTACCCATGAGTCTACATCTTATTCCATGCTCGAAGCATCCTATAAGATTAGAACACATATTAGTCTCAATCACATCAAGGCTGTCTCATGTTCACCAAGATATCTCGACTAAGGACATTATAGCATGTTAGCCTAGCTGAACAGCATTGAGACATTATTCAGAAGTACACTTATTGCAGCAGACAATGTAACAAACTGAATAACAACTATTGCCTTTATAAACATAAGAGTTTATACATGATACTGAAAGAATCCCAAGGCCTCAAACATTAGCCTTAAGGGCATACCCCAACATACGGTACTGTGTAAAAGTATACGGTAGTGCCGTAATTTCGCCGCAGCTCTCTGATCAAAAGCTGACCGAAAATACGGTACCCTAATCCACTTTACGGCAGTGCCGTATATTGCATCAAATCTAGATTTTCCTACAAAAATAAAAGAAAAAATTAGTATTAAGCTAAAATTAAGTTAGAGAAAACAAAATAGAGGTTAGAAAGCTTGGGTTGCCTCCCAAGAAGCGCTAATTTAAAGGTCATTAGCTTGACCCTTTAACACTCGGATTTGATCGTGAACTCCTGAATTGCCCTCCTGATTTTTCAATATAAGGCTCAATCTTGAAACAATATCCAAATTTGCTCAGAATCCTTTCCATTTTGTTAATCAATCTAGAGCTTCCTCTTCTTCTCTTCCTCCTTGTCTTTTTCTTCTGCAATTTCTTATCAATACCCTCAAAAAGATTGTTAGATTCATTATTTGAGTTTTCATCAAACAAACTTGAAACATCATTAATATCATCATTAAATATCTCAACATTACAACAAGATCCTGAGTATGAAAGCTTGTTCAATGAATCATTAAGATTAAATTCAATCTTGTTGTCACATATATCAAAAGTAATCTTTCCTTCTTTCACATCTATGTTCGCCTTAGCAGTGGCCAATAGTGGACTACCAAGAATTATAGGATTTCTTGAATTTTTCTCCATGTCTAACACTACAAAATCTGCAGGAATGAAAAACTTACCAATTTGTACAGGAACATTCTCTAATATACCTACAGGACACTTTACCGATGAATCCGCGAGCTGTAAGGTTATGGATGTATGCTTTAGCTCTCCAAGATTTAGTTTCCTGTAAGTAGAAAGAGGCATTAGACTAACACTGGCACCTAAGTCACATAAGGCTCAGTCAAAAGCCATAGTGTCTATTGAACAATGTATAGAAAAAACTACCTGGATCCTTCAGTTTAGGTGGTAGTTTGTTCTGTATGATAGCACTACAATATTCAGTTAAAGTAACAGTACATGTGCCATAATCATCTAATTTCCTTTTGTTAGACAAAATCTCTTTTAAAAACTTGGCATAAGATGGCATTTCAGAAATAGCGCCAGTAAATGGAATGTTAACATAAAGCTTTTTTAGGATTTCAAGGAATTTACCAAACTTTTTGTCTAATTTATTCTGAACTAACCTTTGAGGAAAAGGTATAGGTGGCTGGTAAGGAGCAGGCAAATTAGGTTTAGGATTGTCTTTTTCACATGATTCATCTCCTTTAGGTTTATCACCCTTTTGATGTGGTAAACAACTTTGGGGTTCCTTATGCGAAGAGGATTCTCCTAACTCTAATTCCTCTTCATTATCATCAAGCCTTTTTTCAGTGTTTTCAAACCTCCCTCTAGGTTCTCCTAGTTGTTTCCCACTTCTAGTCATGATGGCATTACAGTGCTCCCTAGGGTTTATCTCAGGTTTTGCAGGCAATTTCCTAAGGGGTCTGTAAGGTGCACTAGCTTGCTGGGCAATTTGATTTTCAAGAATTTTGTTGTGGGCTTCTACTCTTTCCAATATGGAGTTGATTTGATGAAAACTTTCCTTAAATTCTTCAATTTGTCTATTTTGATTTGACATGAGTTGGTCTTGCTTAGACATAAACTCTCCAATTTGTCTATTTTGATTTGACATGAGTTGGTCTTGCTTAGACATAAACTGATTTTGATTGTCCATAATTTTTTCAAGGATGGATTCTATATTTGAATTTTGATTTTAATTAAAATTCTAATTTGGTCTTTGATATCCTTTATTCTCAGTGTTTCCCCCTATATTGTTATTATTTTTCCATGAAAGGTTGGGGTGATTTCTCCATCCTAGGTTATATGTACTAGAATAGGGATCATTAGATCTACTTTGATTATAGTTCCCTATAGCATTCACATGTTCATTACCCTGATCAGCAATTATTCTACAATTTTCAGAAGTATGACCATCATTGCCACAAATTTCACAAATGATAGAAGAAATAGAAGCAATCTGCATAGAATTAAACTTACTACACAAAAAGTCTACCTTCTCTGCTAAGGATCGCCATCCATCACCATCACCCTTACCTTGAGAAGGCTTGTAAAGTACTCCTCTCTTAGCAATCCATTGATTGTGATTCAATGTCATCTCTTCTAGTAGTCTGAAGGCATCATCTGGTGTTTTGCTCATATGAGCTCCACCTGCAGCAACATCCACAGTTAATTTGATATTATTTGATAATCCATAGTAAAAATTTTACAGTAAAACTCAATCTTTAATGCCATGGTGAGGACACTTCCGTTGTAGTTCATTGAATCTCTCCCAGGCCTCACTGAATGACTCCCCATCTTTTTGTGAAAAGTTTGTAATTTGATTTCTCAATTGAAGTGTCTTGCTTAGGGGGAAGTATTTCGTCAAGAAGGAATTTGACAGTTGATTCCAAGTTGTGAAGGTATCGGTTGGATGAGAATGAAGCCATGTCTTTGCTCGGTCCCTAAGAGAAAAATGAAAAAGTCTTAATTTCAAAGCATCATTAGAAACACCATTTGTTTTGATAGTATCGCATAATTCCAAAAATAAAGACAAGTGTTGATTGGGATCTTCTAGAGGAGATCTTCCAAACTGGTTCTGTTGAATCATTGAAATAAAAGCAGGCTTAATCTCGAAGTTATTAGCCTCTATTGCTGGTCTAGCAATGCATGAACGAATTTCTTGGGGATTAGGGGCTGCATAGTCCCTAAGTGTTCTCTGATTATCCCCCATCTCTGCAATTTCTTCTGTGATGTCTCTTGAGATATCTCTTGTAAGTCTTCTTGTGATGTCTCTTCTAATCTCAATTTCCTGTGCACTCTAAGTGTTCTGTTGATTTCAGGATCTAATGGAACAAGTGGTCCTGACCTAAGACTTTTGCGCATGCAAAGTAATCAGATCAAGTGATTTCAAGAAAAATAGAAAATAATAGAAATAAATAAAAACAGTAAATAAAAACCTAGTCTAGCAATAACCTCATTGTGTTCAATATTGATAAAACTAAGGTCCCCGGCAATGGCGCCAAAAACTTGTTGTATCCCGAGTTGTATGGCGTGTACCTAGGACTAATCCCCGGCAATGGCGCCAAAAACATGTTGTGATCCGCAAATGCACAGATACTCGCAGTAATAAAGAAAGATATCGAACCCACAGAGACCTATGTTGTCAAGTACTGATAAATTGATTTCTTACTATCTAGGTAGTCGAATGAAAGTCAAGCAAATATCGCAAACACACGGAAAAATACTGTCGGAGAGAAAACTGGGACTAGGGTTTCATTCACTATAATTTTTATGACTAGACATGAATAAAGAATTCGTCAATTTAATTTTATCATGATGAAGATGCAAACTACTTAACAAAAGGATTGTTTCACTCTCGTGCTAACAACCATGAAGGGATTAATCTTCGCTTTCACGCAAGATTCATCCCAACGCTGAAGATAAGTAAATCATCAATCAATGAACTCAAGGATCACTTTCGTGCATCCGAATTCTAGGTTGATAATCTCTAGTGGAATCTCAAGGATCACTTTCGTGCATCCGAGCCTCAACACTAGTTTTACTCATAGATCTCCAACGTTTTGATCCTCACTTTCGTGCAAGATATCTAAGTTTGAAAATTAGACTCGATCTATAGATTCATGTTATTATCATGGCAATTAATCTACTAGAACTGAACAAATTAGATCTAACCTAAGGAAGGGTTCCTAACATGCAATTCTAGGGTTCTGAATTCTCAAGCAATTACCTTTCAGTCAATAGCAAAAATTCTAAAATCATGATTAGTAACATGAATCTATAGAGAGTCTAAGCACAAATATCTCATGAGCAAAATCATCATGCTAAGATTAAACACAACGAAGTAGTGAAAAAAATAGTCATCTAGTCATTAAAAATCAAGTGAATTACTCTCCCATGTCCCAAGGGGAGTTTAAGCTAGCATGGTAAAGGAGTTACAAAATTCCATAATTTCATAAGTTCAAAAATCAACAAAAGAAGAGTTTTGGAAAAATACAGGACGACTGTGAAGTATTTCACAGCCGTAATTTCGATTGATCTCGGTAAATAGTGGTTGTCTCCCTTCTTTCCTTGAATTCTCCTTCGATTGATTTCCTTTTCTTCTGAAACTTCTGGTACGTCGTCTCCTCCTTTAGATGTAGCTTTGGTATGAATTTCACGGCCGGAGATGCCCTGGATTAGTTGCGGTGGCGGAACCCTAAGTGGCAGCGTGAATGACAATTTCTCCCTCGACAGTCGATGAAAATTGGGGCTTTCAGTGTGTGTGTAATCGTCTCCTCCAAAAACTTCCTAATTACTTCTTACGGCTTCGAATATAAACCTCTAGTTCGCCCACAATAGTCTCCACAAGAATCGGACTTCAGAATTGACCTGGAAATCACGTTTAACAACAGAAATACGGTAGTGTAATAGTTTACGGCACTGCCATAAAATTGGTTGAGTTTTCTGATCTGATGTTATCTGGGCAATACGGCACCGTAATCTAGTTTACGATACTGCCATAAAATCGGCTGAACGCTCTGTTCGAAAGTGACTAAAAAATTACGGCCCGTGTAATCCTTTACGGCAGTGCCGTAAAATCAAGCAAAGTTTCAATTCTGAAGCGCTCTGAAATACGGCACCGTAATCTGGTTTACGGTACTACCGTAAAATCCAAAAAACCTTCTGTTCGAAACTCCTCAAAATACGGCAGTGGCTCATATTTTACGGCAGCGTATGAAAATATGGTACTGTAAAATAGGTTACGGCACTGCCGTAATTCGCTGAGTTGCTTTGTTTTGCGTGAAATTTCTTGGGTGATCTCCTCTTGATGATGGTAACTCTTCTATGTGTTTGATTTTGCTTAAAAACTCCTTGAAATAATGCCTTTTTAATAGAAAATTGTGAAAAACCAAAATAGAAGTAGACTTTGCAATATTCGATGAATTTAGCATGAAAACAAGTAATAAGATCTTCAATTTAGCATGAAAAGATATCTAAAATGATACAAAATATACTATATATTTTGGAGTCTTCATTCCGGAAGTGCATGGATACTCGAAGTAATAAAGAAAGATATCAAACCACATAGACCTTATTGTTAAGTAACAAATAATTATTTTCTCACTAGCTAAGCGAACCGAATTCGATAGAAGTAACTACATAGAGAATATGCTAAAGAGATAATCAGAGAGAAACATTGGGACTAGGGTTTCATCCTCCTTGATTCTAATGACTAGAAGGAAATAAAGGCTGTCAGTCAAATTTCATTACGATAAAGATTTAATCTACTTCATAAAGGGATCATCTTACTTTCGTGCAGATAATCATGCAGGGATCAATCCTCCCTTGTGCGCAAGATCTATCCCAACACAAAAGATAAGTAAATCATCAATCAAAGAATTCAAGATCACTTTCGTGCATCTGAATTCTAAGTTGATTGTCTCAAGTGGAATCTTAAGGATCACTTTCATGCATCTGAATTCTAAGTGATTGTCTCAAGTGGAATCTTAAGGATCACTTTCATGCATCCAAGACTCAACACAAGTTCTACTTATGGTTTTCCGACGACTCGATCCTCAATTTCATGCAAGATCAAATCAAGTCTAACACAATAACTCAACCCTAGATTCAAATTGTCAACAAGGCATTAAGATCACTAAAATCAAATATTAAGAACTAACCCAAGAGAGTTCTTAACATGCAATTCTAGGGTTCCAAGTTCTCAAGCAAATCACCTTTCGGTCCTTATTGCGAGAACTCTAAAACATGAATAATAATATCAATCTATGGAAAATCAAAGTACAATCATTCACATAAGAAAAATTATCATCATAAAACTATTCTGACGAAGATCAAAAGTTATCTAATCATTAAAAATCAAGAGGATTACACCCCATGTCCCAAAATATGTTTAAGCTTGCATGGAAGAGGAATTACAATAAAACATGTTTTCAAAGTGTCAAAAATCGAAGAAGGGAAGAAGAAAAGTTATAAAACAGGTGCTATAATGAAATTACAGCACCATAATTTGCAGCAGAACTCGATGAATAGTGCTGTCACCACCAATTTTGTTGATTTCTCTTCTGATCTATCTCATTTCGATCCAAAAATTCTGGGGTATCCTCCACTCCGTCAGGCGAAGCTTCTGAGTGAAAATCATGGCCTGAGGCGTGCTCTACGCCTCTCGGCGCGAGGACAAACCCTAAGTGCCTCTCTAACAATTGCTCCCTTGATACTGAATAAAAATTCTTCTTTCACTTCGTGTGACTTCTCCTCTTAAATATGAGTACACAACATCTTTCGGATCTCAATTTGGAGGTCTGGATCAACAGATATAGTCCGCGCAAGTTTGAGGCCCTAAAAAATAGCGTTTTTGAATGGAAATTACGGCCGTAAAATATTTTACAGCAGTGCCGTATTTTGGTTCTGTGAACCCTGTGTCAAAATTACGGCCCATAAAAGTTATTGTGGCAGTGCCATAAAATCTGACGAGTTCTCTGGTCTGAAATCTCTGATAAATATGACACCGTGAAGTGGTTTACGGCCATGCCGTAAAATCAGCAAAATTCTCTGGTTTGAAACGCTCCAAAATATGGCCCATGTAATTCTTTACCGTGGTGCCGTAAAATCAAGAAAATCTTCTGGTCTGAAAATTCCCCAAATTACGGTAGTGCTCTGATTTTACGGTATCGTACGGAAATACGATATCGTAATATAAAATACAGCACTACCGTATTTTGGTCAGTTGCTCCGATTTGCGTGAAATTTATCGAGTGATCTCCTCTTGATGATGGTAACTCTTCTATGTCTTCGATTTTGCTTGAAAACGCCTCAAAAGAGTGTTTTTTTACCTAAAAATCATGAAAAACCAAAATAGAAGTAGAATTTGCAATATTTGATAATTTTGGCATAAAAAAAAGCAAAAGATCTTCAATTGAGCATGAAAAGATATATAAAATGATACAAAATATACTATATATTTTGGTGTCATCAAATACATAAGGCTCAAACTTTGCTTGTCCTCAAGCAAAAATCAAAAGTTGACTAAAAGATAAACCTTTTCATGCTCAATAAATTTCTAAAATACAATCATCAATGAAAAATTCCATCAATTGTTTCACAAAACTTCAAATAAACATATCATTCTTAGAATTCAATCCTCTAGATCCACAACTCAATCAAATAAAACTTTGCAACTTGTATAATAAATAGAATTTTCAATCTCATGATTTCACCCAGTTTTCAGTTCAAATCTATCATGCTTTTGTTTATAGGAATTAGGTTTCCAAGATCTTTTTCCACACATAATTTTTTTTTTTGCATTTTGTTTGTTTTTGTAAAGATGGCATGTACCCACTTAGATACACACTTTTTATTTTTGACTTCAACTCTTATCTTCGGTACCACTATCGATTTTGCATAGTGCCAAGTAGAGGAGTCTTATTCTTTTTATCTCTCATTATTTTTCATGCATAGACTTCAACCCATGTCTTAGGTACCACTATCAATTTTACATAGTGCCAAGTAGGGGAGTCTCTCACTATTTTTATGGATCTTGGATTCTTATTTCCCAACAAATAGCAAAATAGACTAAACATCTACTAGGTTGATCAATTGATCTCAATTCTCAAATCATACTCATATACTCATTTTATTCAAAAGAATAGGTTCACCTTAGATCTTATTCCTCAAATAATACATCTACCCAAAATTTCATGCATCAACCACTGTCAAATTTCAAAGATAGATATGCATTGAAGAAATAAATCAAACGTGATAGGGTTTTCTCTAATCACAAATATGGGTCCATTCATCATTAATCAATCAAGCCATCAACAATATAAAACAAGAATATACTCATCGTCATCATCAAATATCACAATATAAAAATATCATCGTAAACACTAAATATATTATCATGTATACTACAACCATATCGAAGATAGCTCATCAGAATATCGAAATATCATAATACAACTTCATCGAAAAAGCATATGAAACAGAATAGCAGTGTCGGTGGTTATAGCGGTGTAGAAGCATCAAACTTAACAATAATGAGATGTAAAGTGATATATCCGTATAATCACATAAGGCTCAAACAATGCAAAGGATGTAAAGTGATAGATCTAAGAGAAGAAAAGTGTAGATAATCATATCAAATCAAATAATCATAGGAAAGTGCAAACAATACTCACAAAACTATATATCAAGCTCTGACTGAAAATACATAAGGCTCATATTAAAAATAGTGTCAGGGTAGATGCTGCTAGGTCCAAAGATGTGTTTTTTGAAAATTTTATCTACACAATTTAAGATACATAAGGCTCAGTCTAAAAATAGTCTCTAAAAATAATAATGATAAAAATAATTTTCTCAAGGGAGAATCAGAGATGTCGCCGGAGGTCTGAAGAGGATGCCGGTGGAAAGCAGAGGTGGAACAGATGCTATCTGAAAAGCTCCTAGCAATGATGGTGATGCTGACAATAGAGTGAGTAATCTCTAGTGGCCTACTAGAGACTATAGTCCTAGAGGTGAGATTGTCGGCCGGTGGGTGTGAGAGATAGCTCTGCAAAAATAGAAAATCAGTCACTAATGAATATTCTACTACAAAAATAAATAAAATTAATGGAAACAGAGGCAGCAGAAGAAGCAAGAATCTGCAGATGGTATAATCTAGTGTCGACGGCTGGATACAGTGATGTCAAAGGCAGATGCAGTGGTGGCTAGAGGTGGAAGATAGTTGCTCTTGAAGATTTCTGGATCTGGAGGTAAAAGAAGCAATAACATGTAGAAAGCAAACAGTGCAGCCAGTGAATTTTTTAAGAAAAGTAGCCATACCCAAAAATAAGATTTAATGATCCAATAAGAAAACGGACAAAACCATGTAATAGAATAAGATATGTTCTTTTCAGACGTATGAAACTCAAAGGATCAAAATCTATCAGGAATTTAGGGCATCAGGAGAAAAAAGGCTAATCAGATTACAAAACTGCAAAAACTGCACAAAAGTTAATCAGATTCAAAAACTTGTCATGTGTCCTAAAATGATCAGAAAATAAAATCATGAAAAAAATTAATCCACGAGATAGAACGACACATGTTCTTCATATACCATGTGAAAAATCTGGGTTTCAAGTTATTTAAGCATCTTAAAAACTTGCTGCAAAAGTGCTAATCAGATTAGTCAGAAAAAACTGCTGCAAAAATTAATCAGAATCGAAAAGATACTATATGTTTTAGAATAATCCATGGACTTTAAAATTCAGCAAAAATATCCAGATAATAGAAAAAGATGAGTACTTCGTGATGGTGCCAAGGATCAAAAATTTTTCCAACCCAGTTTCTTAAAAATGCAACGAGAAAACACCCAGTCATGTAAGTAGAATCCAGAAAGCATGTTTCAAATTACGGCACCGTAAAGCACATTACAGTACTACCGTATTTTTCAAAAAACTCTCGGGATGGAAAATCACTCAAAATTACAGCACGTGAAAGATGTTATGGCCCTGCCATAAAAATCATAAAACTTTCTGTCGAAAACGGACCGAAAATACGGTACCGTAAAACTAATTATGGCGGTGCCATATTATGCGCCAAAACTTGTTTTCACCTACAAAAAGAGATTAAAAATTAGTTCTAAAAATAAACTAAAATAAAAGAAACAAAGCTAAACGTGAGTGCTTGGGTTGCCTCCCAAGAAGCGCTAATTTTTAGGTCCATAGCTTGACCAAAAATCAAATCTTATGGTGAAGCAGGTGAATCAGTTCCAAAGTAAAGAGCAAATAATTTTCTGCATTTTCTTTGTCCAAAAAGTTTAGCCACTAATCCAAAAATTTAGAATTGCATATAAATCACAATCAAAGTGGCTTTCTTAAATATGCAGAAATCAAGATATTCAAAATTTTCAACTCTACTAAAAGGATATTCAATAATCTTCCTAAAT
>CM050440.1:32935751-32960243 GCA_027562315.1 Costus pulverulentus | reverse complement strand
TTGATTATATGACATATAAAGATCTCTTGAAACCCTAGCTTCCCATGCGAAAATATTGTTATGCGCCACCATTAGGGTTTCCCCCTTAGGTTAGGGGACTTTCAAGATGTGTCTTTTGAAAATTTTCTGCAAAATTTAAGGTACATAAGGCTTAGATCAAAAACAGTCTCAAAAAAAATTAATTTTAAAAATAATTTTCTCAAAGAAAGAATCAGAGATATCATCGAGGGTCTAGAAGAGTGCTGGTGGAACAGATGCTAGCTGAAAAGCTGCTAGCAATGATGGTGATGGTGCCGACATAAGGGTGAGTAATCTCTAGTGGCTTGCTAGAGAATAGAGTCCTGGAGGTGAGATTGTCATGCTATGGAAGATAATCCTACACATAAAAAATCAAAGTCAGTAATGAAAAGTCCACTGCATAAATAAAAAATATCATGGAATAAGAGGCAGCAAAAGAAATAAGAATTTGCAGGTGGTATAATTCAGTGTCGACGGCTGGAAACAGTGATGTTAGAGGCAGATGCAGTGGTAGCTAGTGTTGGATGCAAATCTAGAGAAGAAGCTATAACAGGTAGAAAGCAGTTTTTGATTTTTTTTATTAAAAGTAGTCATACCCAAGAATAAGATTTACTGATCCAAATAGAAAACAGACAAAACCATGAAGTAAAATAAAACTTGATCTTTCCAAGTATGTGAAAAATAAAGGAACAAAATCTTTTAGGAATTTAGGGTATCAGCAAAAAGAAGGCTACTCAGATTACAAAATGAAAAACTGCACAAAATCTAATCAAAATCAAAAAGTTGCTATGTGTTCTAGGACAATCCATGGACTTTAAAATTCAGCAAAAATATCCAAATAATAGACAAAGATGAGTACTTCCATGTCGCCCAAAGATTAAAATTTTTCTCAACCTAGTTTCTTAAAATCGCAGCGAGAAAACACCTACTCAATAAGCAGAAAGAAGTTTTGAAATACGGTACCATAATATTCTTTACGGCAGTGCCGTATTTTGCAAAGAACTCTCGGGTAAGAAATAATTAGGAAATATGGTACCGTGGAATTGTTTACGGTACTGCCGTAAAAATCAAAAATTTTTGGATTGAAAGCAGTCGAAATTACGGCACGTGAAGTAAAAAATGGTCAGGAAATACGGTACCATAAACGAAATACGGTACCACCGCAAAATACTAAAAACTCTCGGAAAAGAAATCAGAGCAGATTACAGGCGTAAACTAGATTACGGCAGTGCCATATTTTGCGCAAAATTTGATTTTCCTGCAAAAATAAAAGCAAAATTAATTCTAAAAATAAATTAAAATAAAAGAAACTAAACTAAGATAAAAGTGCATGGGTTGCCTCGCAAGAAGCACTAATTTTAGGTCCATAGCTTGACCAAAAATCAATATCATGGTGAAGCAGGTGAATCGGTTCCAAAATATAAAGCATATAATTTTCTGCATTTTCTTTTTCCCAACAGTTTAGCCACTAATCCAAATATCCAGAATTCAATCATGATCAATGTGGCTTTCTCGAATATGCAGAAATTATAATCAAAATTTTCAAATCCAGTGAAAGTAATCTTTATGATCTTTCTATGTTTATCAAAAAGCAAAATCATAAGTCCTTTCTTCAATTTAATATTTTCAATGGCAATAAGAAAAGGACTTTGATCAAAAGAATCAAGTATTGGATCATCAAAATAATAGTTATGTCTTTCATTAGATTCCTCATTAAAGCATAAATTTTCAATTAAATCAAAAGATTGAGCAATAGATATGGGCAAAGCATCAACATGGTGAGATACATCAATTTTTGCAACATTCAAATCCTTATCAAGTTCCTCATGCACATCATCAAATAATTTGTCAATTTCAAAATTATCATCAAAATCAAGATGAGACTCTACAAAATCAATTTCCTCATGCCTCCTCACAAATAATTCATCATCAGAAGAGTCAAATTCAGAATCATATGAGAAATAAGATTTATCAATGTTTACAATAGAATCAGAGTTAACCTTAGGAGTTTTATCATAAATTTCACAAATATCACCAAAATCACAGTGGGGTTCATCAATGTCTATAATTTTTGAACCTTCATCATGCTCATCAGTTTTAACCATAAATAAGTTTTCATCAAAATCAGAATTATCATCAAAAGAAGGTTCTTCAATTTCAATTTTCTCAATCTTTTCCTCAAATAAATTAGCAGATAAATCAATATCAAAATTATCAACAATAGATTGAGATTCATTAAAGTTCACATAAGGCTCAATCTCAAAACAATCATAATCACAGGGGGATTTTTCTAGTTCAAGTTCCTCAATATCAAATTCAAATTGTGGTTCAGAAACATGATCATAGCAATCATCATATAAAGAAGTTCGGTTTTACCATCTAGAATACAATTGATCTTGTTCTTGCCATGATAAATTTGGTTTTAAAAATGGGCAATCAAAGGAACAATGATCAGGATATCCACAAATAACGCAATATTCAGAAGAACAAGATTGCATATAAGAGTTAAATTGATCTACAAGAGATTTACCTTGTGGCATGTATACCTCACCTCTTTCAGTTGCCCAAGAGTTGTGATTAAAAGACATGTTTTCAAATCTATCAAGAACAGAAAGATAATCCAACACCAATCAATCAAAAAAATTTTATTATTATTTTTTTTTCATAATATAGAAAAAAATAGAAAATCTAAAACACAAGCAAATTCACAAATCTTCAGATATCACAGTTTTGTCACAACTGTGAAAATCCAAAACTTGCAAAAAGAAAAAATAAAGTTAAATCTAAAACAAATAAAACTTAGTCTAGCAATACTAACAACTATTTTGATATTAACAAAACTAAGGTCCCTAGCAACGGCGCCAAAAACTTGATAGGCCTAAAAGTCGCTTGGCGTTTATCTTGGACGAATCCAAAATAATAGCGCCAAAGAGTTGTTAGGTTTCCGCAAGTGCACGGAACTATCAAAGTAATAAAGAAAAGTATCAAATCCACAGGGACCTTATTGTTAAGTACCAAATAGTGGTATTCTTACTAGCTAAGCGAACCAATTCTAGTGCAAAGTAATAATGGAAAACACACGAACTCAGATAATCAGAGAGATAAATTGGGACTTAGGGTTTCATCCTCCTTGATTCTAATGACTAGACATAAATAAAAGGGTCGTCAGTCTAATTCTACCTTGATAAAGACATAATTTACTTAATAAAGGCATTGTCTCACTTTCGTGCAGAGAATCATGCAGATAACTGATCCTCACTTTCGTGAAAGATCTATTCTCAATGTTGTAGATAAGTAAATCATCAATCAAAGAACTCAAGATCACTTTCGTGCATCCGAGCCTCAACACTAGTTTTACTCATGGATCTCCAATGTTCCGATCCTCACTTTCGTGCATGATCTCCACATTTGATAAATAGACTCGATCCATAAATTCATATTACTATCATGGCAATTAATCTACTAGAACAGATCAAATTGGATCTAACCTAAGGAAGGGATCCTAACATGCAATTCTAGGGGTCCAAGCTTTCAAGCAAATCACTTTTCAGTCTCATTGCGAAAACTCTAAGAACATAATTAATAACATGCAATTATAGAGAATCTAAGCACAATTTATTACAAGAGTAAAATTATCACAACGAAGATTATCATGACGAAAGAAAGAGTTATCTAATCATTAAAAATCAAAGGGATTAAACCCTATGTCCCAAAATATGTTTAAGCTTGCATGGAGGAAGGATTACAATAAGGCATAGTTTAGAACAATTAGAAATCAGAGAAGAAGAAGAAAACAACGTTACAACACGGGTGTAATGTATATTACACCCGTAATTTCGTGATCAACAGCACTATCACCGCTGTTTCGTCGATTTCTCCTCCGATCGGACTCTAAATGCTCTAAAACTTCTGTGGTGTCTTTCTCTCCTCTAGGCGAAGCTTCTGCGTGAAAATCACTGCTTGAGGTGCCCTCTACGCCTCTCGGCACGAGGCCAAACCCTAGCCACCTCTCTGGCGATTTCTCCCTCGATACTGAATAAACGTTCCTCCTTCCACTTCGTACGCCTTCTCCTCTTTAAGACGAGTTCGGAACATCTTTCAGATTTCAATTTGGACTCTGGATCAAACGTTATGGCTCACGCAAGATTCGGACTCGTAAAAATCATGTTTTTGACTAGGCATTACGGCAGTGTAATATCTCACGGCACTGCCGTAAAATAGCTTGAGTGTTTTGTTCTGGAAACGCTAGAAAATACGGCCCATAATTTGATTTACGGCAGTGCCATAATTTCGGTTGAACTTTCTGGTCAGAATATGTCTGGAAAATATGGCCTGTGTAGAAGTTTACGGCAATGCCATAATTTCAGCAAAGGTTTCTGTTCTGAAGATGCTCCAAAATACAGCTGTGTAATTCTTTACGGCAGTGCCGTAAAATCACAAAATCTTTCTATTTGGAAAAGCTCCAAAATACGGCCGTGTTCTTGATAATACAGTAGCCTCAAAATACAGTACCGTAAAATCCTTTACGGTACTGCCGTATTTTGGTTCCTAGCCTCGATTTGCATGAAATTTCTTGTGTATCTTCCTCTTGATGATGGTAATTCTTCCATTTGTTTGATTTTGCTTGAAAACGCCCAAAATAGTGTCTTTTTGCCTAAAAATCATGAAAAACCAAAATAGGAGTAGACTTTGCAATATTCGATGAATTTAGCATGAAAACAAGCAAAATATCTTCAATTTAGCTTGAAAAGATATCTAAAATGATACAAAATATACTACATATTTTGGTGTCATTAGTTCACCAGGTGGTGAAGTACACTGGTCATTAGTGAAAATCCAGCAAAAATCCTCTGTTCACATAGCTCATCTACATCACAGAAATAAACCTCTAATCAGCGTATATCAAGATCAAAATTTCCTAGAATAAGCTAGATAAGCAAGAGAGAGTGGAGTACTCAATGATGATAAACTAAAAACTAAATGACAACCAATCCAAATAAAATAATAAAAAAAATGAAAACAACAAGAAAACTTGGGTTGACTCCTAAGAGCGCTAGTTTTAGGTCAATAGCTCAACCGTAGAGTCATCAAGTTATTGCATCGGTGGGGTCGAAAAGGGCAAGAACTTCCCCTTGTTTGACCTGTTCATCTTCAAAATATTGTTTAAGGCGGTGCCCATTGACCACAAAACTTCTAGTGTGCTCAGCCCATATCATGATTACGCCATAAGGCTGAACGTGTTGAACTATGAATGGTCCAGACCATCTCGTGTGGAGCTTCCCTGGGAAGAGGCGAAGTCTTGAATTGAAGAGCAGCACTTTGTCTTCTTCGTGAAACTCCTTTTTGAGTATGCGCTTGTCATGCCAATGCTTGGTATGAGCTTTGTAAATCTTGGCGTTTTCATAAGCATAGAGGCGCATCTCATCCAGTTCGCCTAGTTGCAGTCTTCTCCTTTCGCCGGCACTTTTAAAGTCATAGTTGATTTGCTTGATAACCCAGTGCGCCCTGTGCTCAAGTTCAACAGGTAAGTGGCAAGATTTTTCATAAATAAGTTGGAAAGGAGACATACCTAGGGGTGTCTTAAATGTAGTCCTATAAGCCCATAGAGCATCGGGTAACTTCAATGCCCAATCCTTCCGTGATCGAGATACAGTCTTTTCTAATATTTGCTTGATTTCCCTGTTGGAGACTACTACCTGACCACTCGTCTGAGGGTGGTACGGCGTGGCAATCCTGTGCTTTACCCCATACTTCTTCAATAACGCTTCAAACCTTTGCTCAGTGAAGTGGGACCCTCCGTCACTTATCAGTATGCGCGGGACTCCAAACCGGGGGAAGATTACTCTCTTCATGAACTTCATGACCACCCTGGAGTTGTTACTGGCTTCGGCAGATGCCTCAACCCACTTCGACACATAGTCAACGACAACAATGATGTACCGCTTGCCACATGAGGATGGGAAGGGTCCCATAAAATTTAAACCCCATACATCAAAAATTTCCACTTCTAACATGTCATTCAGAGGCAACTCGTTCCTTCTTGAAATATTCCCGGTTCGTTGGCAGCTGTCACAAGTTGAAACAAATTGTTTAGTGTCATGAAACAGAGAGGGCCAATATAAACCTGACTGTAGGACTTTGAATGCCGTTTTCGAAGCTGCGGCGTGTCCTCCATAGGGTGATGCATGGCAATGAGTCAGCACGTCATGCATCTCCCCATCTGGCACACACCGTCTATACATCCCGTCAGCGCATCTCTGGTACAAGTATGTCTCATCCCAATAATATGACTTCACATCATGCAGGAACCTCTTCTTCTTATAAAAGGAAAGATAGGATCCATTGAATTAGCCTTGTCTTGGCATCCTTTTTGTTGATCAAATATTTAATGGTTGCATGGTCAGTGAAAACAATTACTTTTGAATTAACTAAATATGAAAGAAATTTATCAAAAGCGAAGACTATTGCTAGCAGCTCTTTCTCTATGGTAGCATAGTTTATCTGGGCATCGTCGAGCGTTCGACTAGCATAATAAATTGCGTGAAGCTTCTTGTCCTTCCTTTGCCCTAACACCACCCCCACTGCCTGGTCACTGGCATTGCACATCAATTTAAAAGGAAGGGACTAGTCTGGAGGTTAAATTATTAGAGCGGTAGTTAATGCTTCTTTGAGCTTCACGAAAGCTTCCTCGCAATCCCTGTCAAAGCAAAAGATGGAATCTTTAGCAAGTAAATTAGTCAAGGGGCGAGCTATCTTAGAGAAGTCTTTAATAAAGTGTCGGTAGAAGCCAGCATGTCCCAGAAAGCTTCTAATCCCTTTTACAGATGTTGGCGGCTTGAGGTTCTCAATGATTTTGATTTTTGCTCTGTCCACCTCTATCCCTCGCTCTGAGACTAGATGACCAAGGACAATGCCTTCTTTTACCATGAAGTGACATTTCTCCCAATTTAGCACCAGATTCACCTCTTCACATCTCTGCAAAACCTTAGATAAGTTAGATAAACAATGATGAAAGGAAGAACCATACACAGAAAAATCATCCATAAATATATCCATGAAATCTTCGTTAAAATTAGAAAATATGGCCATCATTGCTCTCTGGAAGGTCGCAGGGGCATTGTAGAGGCCAAACGGCATCCTCCTATATGCGTATGTGCCGTAGGGGCATGTGAAGGTAGTTCGCTCCTGATCGTCTGGGTGGATGGGGATTTGGAAGAAACCTGAAAATCCATCCAAGAAACAAAAGTAAGAATTATGAGCTAATCTATTAAGCATCTGGTCAATGAAAGGAAGAGGAAAATGGTCTTTCCTCGTTGCAAAGTTCAACTTCCTGTAATCGATGCACATCTTGTGTCCTGTAATTGTGCGTGTCGTTATTAACTCGTCTGTGTCAGTCTTAACAACTGTGACGCCTCCCTTTTTGGGAACCACATGTACCGGGCTCACCCATGAACTATCTGAAATCGAGTAGATCACGCCTGCATCTAATAATTTGAGTACCTCCTTCTTCACTACCTCTTTCAAGTGCGGGTTGAGTCGGCGTTGGAATTCCACATATGGCTTACTATTCTCCTCCAACAGGATCATGTGCATGCAAATAGATGGGTTAATACCTTTAATATCATCAAGAGAGTACCCAATTACCTTTCTGTGTAGACGGAGTTCTTGCAAAAGTAATTTAGTCTGTTCCTCATCCAATTCAGTGCTAATTATCATAGGGTAAGTAAAATTTTCACCCAGGAATTCATATTTCAGATTTTTGAGTAAACTTTTGAGCTCGATTTTCTTTTGTCCATCTTCCTCTCGATTTACTCCTAGTTCCACTCTCAAGTCTGGGTTTGCATCAAGTAGGGTAATGTAGTTTTCAGCTTCCCCTTCACTGTCTTCATCAACATCGCCGATAAGGGCGAGCTCCAATGGATCTCTCATTTTTCCAGGTGGCTCGGATTGCTGGACAATCTTTTCAATTACATCCACACTATGACATGTACCTGCAAGAGAAGGTTTTTTTAGAGAGTTAGACAGGTCAAATTGAATAACATTGCCACCGATGTTTAAATCCAATTTCCCGTTTTTAACATCGATGACAACTCCAGCTGTAGCAAGAAAAGGTCTTCCTAAGATAATAGGAAGTCTATCATCCTCATCAATGTCTAACACAACAAAGTCAGCAGGAATAAAATAGTCCCCTACTTTAATGGGTACATCCTCTAAAATACCCACTAGACATCGAACTGATCTGTCAGCAAGCTACAAAGAAATACTAGTCGATTTTAAGTCACCCAAATCCAGCTTTTTGCACAATGATTACGGCATGATGCTGACGCTCGCTCCTAGATCGCAGAGTGCTCTCTGGAAACTCATCTCTCCTATCTGACACGGTATGGAAAAGCTGCCAGGGTCCTTCAGTTTTTGTGGAAGCTTGTTCTGCAAAATCGCACTGCACTCCTCAGTGAGTGCCACGGTTCCTTGGTCTTCTAGCTTCCGTTTATTTGAGAGAATGTCCTTCAGGAACTTCGCATAGGTCGGCATCTGTGAAAGGGCATCAACAAAGGGAATGTTAATATATAGTTTTTTCAATATTTCTAGAAACTTACTAAATTGCTTGTCTAGCTTGGCTTTGACAAGCCTCTGAGGGAAAGGTATCGGCGGCTTGTAGGCTGGCGGCCCAACATAGGGTCGCTCTTCCTTTGTTCGCTCAGGTTCCGCCGGTGTTGAATCTGCGTGTGGCTCCTCAGGATTCGGTGTCACTTCATCCCTTGTCTCATCGGTCAGCATCTCAGGGTCTTCAAGTTGCTTGCCACTCCGAGTGGAGATTGCATTGCACTGCTCCCTCTGGTTAACTTCTGGCTGTGATGGAAGCTTCCCTGGCGCTCTAGAGGATGAGCTAGCTTGGTGGGCGAGCTGGCTCTCCAACATTTTGTTATGTGTCTCCAAGAAGTCCATCCTTGTCATCATCAGTTTCATGATATCAGTTAGCCCTTCTATCTGCTTACTCAGTTGAGAGTCCTAGGCCAGTCTTGGAGGAGGATTGTAATTTGCTTGTTCAAGGGGAGGGTTGTAGTTTCTCTGTTGGAACCCAGGTGACTGCTTGTAATTTTCTTGTTGTGGCGGCCTGAAGTTCCCTTGCTGAGGTTGAACTTGTGGTGGCGCTTGCCCTGGTTGTATAGGCTGCGTGGTCCGGTAGGAGAAGTTCGGGTGGTTGCGCCAGCCAAGGTTGTAATAGTTGGAATAAGGGTTATTCGTGGGGTTTGTATTTCCAACTGCATTAAGATGTTCAGGCTGACTTTGGACCACTTGTCCATCTCCCACTCGGCACTCAACACCTGCATGTCCTGCAATGCCACATAACTCACAAGATAATGAATTAGTGTCTAAAGAGTTAACAGACCATGAATCAATTTTCTTAGTCAGATTGTCTACCTTCGCAGTGAGAGCGGTTAATGAATCAAGATCGAATTTACCTGCTCTCCTTGAAGGTGTACCTCGCTCTGGATTCCATTGATGGTAGTTTAGTGCCATGTCCTCCAGGAGGTTGATCGCATCTTCAGGTACTTTGCACATTAAGCCCGATCCTCCAGCAGCTGCATCAACTGTGAGTCTAGTATTATATTCCAATCCCATGTAGAACGTGTGTACTAGAACCCAAGTCTCAATCCCGTGGTGCGGACATAATCTTTGAAGTTCCTTGAATCTTTCCCAGGCTTCGTACAAAGACTCTTCATCCTTTTGCATGAAGCTCGTTATCTAGTTTCTGAGGTGGATTGTCTTCAAAAGAGAGAAATACTTCGAGAGGAAAGCTTGAGACAGTTCATCCCATGTCCGTATTGAAGCTGAGGGGATCGTGTGGAGCCATGCCCTTGCTATGTCCCTTAAGAAGAAGGGAAACAAACGCAACCTGATAGCATCAGAAGTAGCTCCATTAATCTTTAACATATCATAATATTCCAAAAACATAGACAAATGCATATTAGGGTCCTCAAGAAGAGAACCACCAAATTGATTTTGTTGTATCATGGAAAGTAGAGCAGGTTTAATTTCAAAATTATTGGCCTCGACACTAGGCTTAACGATTCCTGATTGTGTAAAAGGCGCGGCATATTCTCGTAGTGTTCTGGCATTGTTGTTGTTCACAGGTTGAGGCGCTGGTTCGCTCTCCATGTCAATGTGAAGATGTTCCATCTGTTCTTGATTCTCCTTTTTCAGATCTTGCTAAAGCTTCCTTCTTTGTCTGAAGGTTCGTTCTATTTCGAGATCGATTTCCAAGAGTGCTCCTGCCCTGGAACTTCTTTGCATAAAAATTTGTCAGACTCAATTAAGAAGTGCAAAGCAATTAACACAAGCAGAAAGCAGCGTGAAATAGAATAAAGAAAGAAAATAAAACTAACTAAAACTTAGTCTACTAGTCCTTAGAAGTATACTGATATCAACCGTTGTTCCCCGGCAACGGCGCCAAAAACTTGACACACTCCGCAAGTGCACGGAAATGTTGAAGTAATACAAAAGATATCGTCTCCCACAGGGAACAAGGTGAGTACTAGAAAATCTAATTCATAGAATCTAAGCTAATCAAATCGTGGTTTTTGGAACTTAAAAAAAACTAAAAACTAAGCAAAATAGTAAACAAGAAATCAAACAACTACGGTAGGAAAAATATATGAGAGAGAATATCAGGGCAAAGGTTTCCACCTCTCTGACGATTTTAATTGCGCTAAGAAATAAATATCAGTTACTTGGATTTATAAATATGCATAAGGAATCTACCCTAGGGTACAAGGTGCCCTCTTTCGAGTATAGACCCCGGTATTTGACCGGAACGTCTCCTACTTTCATGGTGGATTGTTCTAGACAAACCCAATGGATTCTATGGTAGATTATGAACCCTCAAGCAAAGAACAAGCACTTTCGTGTCGAGCCTTCACAAGATTCACAAAGAGGTTTGGTCATTATGGTCCTACTCTCGTTATGAACCGTAACAACTATGACATGATAATACTTGGCCACAGTACAAATCAAGAAATAAATAAATCAAGTGAAATATGCTTAAGATATGATCCAAATAACAAGATTAAAACATGATTTGCATATGAAAATCGTCAGAGGGCTTTAACCTAGCCCTAAAAATAGGTTTACGCTACAACCATCATTGAATCACTCAAAATACTCTCTTCAAACTTTGGAAAATCACAGGAAAAGGTTTCTAAGAGGGATGAGATGATGAACCGAAGGAAATAAACAAAAATCACAAGGTTCCGATGATCGAATCTCCAGAAATCGCCCTGAAGTCGCCGAATCGCCATGTTCTTCCACCCTCGCCGCTTCGTCGTGTGATTGCTTGATGATTAGGTCACGAAAATTGGGGCTTTTATGTCCTTTTTGTTCGCCTTCGAGTTAGCTTTCCAAAAAGTCCTCACTTGCTAAATCTGGACTTCAATCTGGCCGGGAATCAGCGAGAAACCGAGTGGAGGTCAGGCTATTCTGACCGCTTCACAGGTGAACCCCGTGGGGTTCACCTACCAGTGAAATCCTCGGCATATTTCTATGTAGGTATCTTTAGACAGAATCACGGGTGAACCCCATGGGGTTCACCTGCCAGTGAAGTATGCGGCAGATTTCAAAAACCTTTGACATCATCGGTGAACCCCGCTGGGTTCACCAGGCAGTGACGCGCGCGCTGAATTACATCTTTCGGCAAGATCACGGGTGAATCCCGTGGGGTTCACCTGGCCGTGAAGTCCAAAAAGGGCTCCGATTGAGCCCAAATTTTATGCGCAGCTTCATCTTCTCATAAGGAATCACCCCATGCTTTTAGATTCTTCAAAAAAGTCTTCAAATTTGGGTGATTTTACCTGAAATTCAATAAGACAAACGAAAAGTGAATATTCTGAAGTTTTTAACTAAATAAGCCTTAAAGGAGTGTAAAAATATTCAAATATGCCCAAATTAATTATGGAATATCAGTAAAAATCACTACTAAAATATAAGGTATCAATAGCTTTTCATAACACTAAATTATTTTCCATCTAACATGATATCAGGATCTAGAGATGTGAGATTGAGGTCATACATCTGAGTTCTAGTGGGATAGAACCAAGATCTGATAAAGTGTATGTAGTGTATCCTAAAGTGACTTAAGGATACGAATTTCCATTAACCCACAGGAGAACAAGTGATTGTTGCTCTTAGTGCTATTTTCATGAAAATGTATTTCTTAAAAAGGGCTAGTGGGAATCAGTGCTGACTTGGATCTAGTCCACGATCAACCACTTGACACATATGGTCATGGATGGAATTTGAGCCATGGATATAGGTTGTGAGCAACCTGGGTTCAAAATAGTTAGGTTGAATAGTTTAAATGGATTCAAGAGTATTTGGGTTATGGGTAACTCCTAACTTAGGCAAAGAATCTTCATCCTATAGTACCCAAGTTCAGTGGGAGTTTGAAGACTCAGCTTATGCCATGGAATAACCAAATGGTACTAGGTCCAATCCGGGTGTAAGGCACTGGATGAGGAGAGAAGAACATCCTTTGGTTCTGAAAAGAACTAAGGAATAATTCTTCATCAGAAATGATAGGAAAAGCTCAGTATTTATACTTGGTAGCTTGTTCCAGTTAGACCATAGTTACAGTCCGGCTGTTGAGGTAGTAATGCTAGAAGCTGTGGGAGCTTCAAAAGCAGACTACTAAAGAGGCAGTGTTTATGCCCTAGGACCTATGGTTGGTCCAGTGCAATGTGTGTGTCAAATCTATTTGATAGACGATATATCCTAGCATGGTCGTTGTTATGCATCTTGTACATCTACCGCATATGTACATTTGCATAGACAATGTCCCTAGAGATGAATTTTTATCTTGTCTCAGTTTTTGTCCTTGGTCGAGTATCATAGTGGATATGGGATAGCTATGATACGATTGAGACTAGTATATGCGTTGGTTGAGCACAGGTTACTAACGCAAGCATATGAGTATATCAAGGGAGATATATTGGACCGACCTGTTGTGAGGATTTATCTTAGTGTCACAAGATGAATATCACAGTGACAAAGTTATGCTTGTCCTTGACTTGAGGGCATTGACATCTCTATATGATAAGTGATACACTTTGATACAACCTAACGCTTCACCGTAGCAGGGGAGTCATAACGGTTATAATTGGGTGTATTATAAGCCATAGGAGAGATTCAATGAGTCAATAGCATATTTGTCCCTTCCTTGCGAGGAAGCTTGATGTCCATGATGCCTCTTTATGGATGCATGACTAAAAGTGTATGGTCATACCTAGGTGAAAACTTGATTTAGTCATGACCATTTGATTGGGATAAACAAGTGTGACACACTTGTCTAATCTGGACATCAGCCTAGCAAAAGAACAAATGGATACATGTACTTTCTTATAGTTTTAGGGGATGTCGATGATGACTCCATTATGAAGACTTGGGTGGCAATGATGTACTACTAGATGCCACTCATTGCTTATGATGATTTAGGATCATCGCTGCCAACGTCCGAAGAACCTACAAGGTCGCACAACTAGACACTCGAGTTCTCATACTGATTGGATAGCCTAAATCGAGTCATTTGGTTGATTTAAATATGAGTGGGAGTCTAATGCATCTCGGATGCGTCAAATAAGAGTGAGGTGATCATGTAGAGATTAGTTACGTTTTGACCCCGGTTGACCTTCGGGTGACCTTGGTTGACTATTAGGTGACCTTGATATAATGCGTCTAGTCGATGGGTCAAAAGTAATATTTTAGCTCTGAAATTATTCGGAGGCTTTAACGACTTAATTAAACGTAACTAGAGGGAGACCCGCGTTATACGCAATTATGAATATTTATATTCATAATCATTGGCAACTAAAGTCATGGGGGCCACACACAACTTAAGTGAATATTTGTATTAAATATATTCATAACTTAAGTTGTAGAGGCCATACATAACTTAAGAGATTATTACGAATTTTTATATTCGTAACTTAAGTGATGGGACCTGCCTCAAATCTCTATATAAAGAGGGCATAGGCGCATGCTAGAGACACAATTCTCTTAAAGCCCTAGGTGCATACATCCAAGCCCTTGCCGCCCTCCTCTTCTCTAGAACCCTAGCCGCCCTCTTCTTGGGGCCGTCGCCCTCCTCTCCTTGTGGTCGCGCCTCTTAGAGATAGAGGACAGCAAGGTGTTTGAAGGATTTGCACAAATGGTAGAGGCTTCCCCTCTCCTTGGCGCAACCCTCCTTCCTCCTCATCAAGTGGCGTAACTGGGAGTGCTGCCCACTCCTTGTGGCCATTAGTGGACAGCTTGTAGGCACAATTCTCTGAGGTTGGCTCAAGCAATAAGCATCCTTCCCTAGGTGTGGATCTCACCTCCCGAGGCTAGAACTAAGTGTGGAGGTTGGAGAGAACTTGAGGAGCCTATGTGTACGCGATTGCAAAGGACATACCCTTGTGTGTCTTCATCATCAGCTTGCTCCTAAATTGCTTTAAATATACTACTCTTCACATCCTTCAATTTTTCACTCGAAAGGGATCTTAGAGTCATGGCAATTCTGTTTCAGGCCAATTGCTTCCGCTGTAATTAAATTTTAATTTGGCCTGGGGATTCCCCACAGCAACAAGAAACCCTCCTAGGCGTGGATCTCACCTCTCGAGGCTAGCACCAAGCGTGGAGGTTTGAGAAGACTCGAGGAGTCCATGTGTGAACAATTGCAGAGGACATTCATGTGTGCATCTTCATCATCGGCTTGCTCTAGAAATTGCATAAAATGTACACTCTTCACATCTATCGGTTTTTCACTTGTAAGGGATCCTGACATGCTCTGGAAATTTTGTTTCAAGTCCTTGCTTCCACTGTAATTAAATTTTAAATTGGCCCAAGGATTCCCAACTAGAGAAGTAAGGCAGTATCCAAGGGCTTGAGAGCAGCGACAATCCTAGAGAGGAGAAGGGTGATGTAATCTTGGGCAAGAGCAAGAAGCACACACCACTAAAAAATAACTCCCCACTTATACAATAAGTCATAGTTATTTTAGGATGTCTTAAATCAATTAAATATATAAAAATATATTTAATTAATAAGCCATGTGCCTAGCTTAGCTGAGAGTAAATTTCTCTTGCTCAAAATATTTTATTTGCCCATGTCAACTAGGCGCCAATTCTCATTTGCGCCTTGACCCCTATTTGACACGTGTTGACTGTGATGCCCAACACACCATGGTCAGCCAACGTCAAACATGGTTCACTAGTGGTTAATTAGTGGTCAACCATGGTTCCAAAAAAATCTCCCTCTCATTAAAGTGGGCATCAGTCTCCCATACGGACTCAAATCATAACATAATTCAATATAAGGCTATCCGATCAATACGAGATCTCAAGTGTCTAGGTGTGCGACTTTGTATGTTCCTCTAACATTGACAATCATGATTTAATGATCATCACAAGTAGTGAGGGCGGTGTCTAGCAACATATCGCTGCTACCCAAGTTATTGGATGGCTATCTTCATTGACATCCCATAGTTCGCAACAAAGTAACTATGTAATGTAATCCCTTTACACGGTGATATCCTGATTAGATGAAGTGTGTCACACTTTGCTTAACCCAATCTAATAGTTATGATTAAATAAGTTCACACCTGGATATAGTCATACACTTTTAATCATGAACCCTATAGCCCGTGAATATCAAGCTTCCCTAAGAAAGGAGTAAATCCTCTATCGGTCACTTGAACCTCTCATATAACTTATGACATACCCAATGACAACTATTATGATCCCTCAGATATAGCGAGATATTAGGTTGCATCAAAGTATATCTCTTACCATATAGAGGTGCTAATGACCACAAGTCGAAGGATTAAAGCACCTTTGTCACATGTGAGATTAACTTGTGACACCCAAGTTAATCCTCATGGTAGGTTGATCCAGTATATTCATTACTGATATACTCATATGACTACGTTAGCATCACATGCCTATCCAACGTATATATTAGTCTCATGTGCACCAAAGTTATCCCTTATCGACTAAGGTACTCGATTAGGGATAATTTCAAGACTAAATAAAATCTATCTCCAGGGACATCATACTAACATACAAGAGCGCAAATATAACAAAAGTATAATGATGACAATACTAGTCTATATAAAATATAAGTGTGAATGTAGTACATAGTCGGACCATCAATTGGTCCTTAGAGCAAATACACTAACACTAGAATGCTAGGCTTCAACATAGATATATGCAGGTATATCAAGTAATGGATGTACTAGACCAACCCGCTGTGAAGCTATAACTTGGGTGTCACAAGTCAAGTTCATAAGTGATAGAAGTGTATTGGTCCTTAGACATGAGGTCGTTGATACTTACATATGATAAATGATATACTTTGATATAGCTTAACGCTTCTACATAATTAGAAATCACAATTACTATCATTGGATATATCATAAGTCATATATGTAGTAGGAGTAATCATTAGAGGATTTGCCCCATATGATAATTCAAGGATCTCTCCCCTAAGTGCATGACTAAGAGTGTATGGCTATACCCAGGAAACAGTATTCTCCTACTCGAGTCTAGTCTTGGGTTATTAAAAGCAAAGGAATTATGCTGCATATATGGAAAATTTGTTGCTAGCTCAGGGTTGTCGGCTGACAATATTTTTCTATGAGTTCGATAATAATAATGTGCTACTAGATATCTCTTACTACTTGCGATGACTTATCCAGTTCATCATTGCTAATATCATATGGGACCTATAGGGTGTGTCACGCAGACATTTGAAGGTCAATTTTGATTAGAGAGCATTGGATCGAATTATAGATTAATTCAGGTCCATTTCAGATATTGAAGGTGCCAAATCAAGGCAGGATCGAATGGATGATTCATTTAGTTCAATCTATAATGAGAATGGGTCTAGGTGCCCATTTAAGTAATCTAGAAGAACTCATTAGGGTTTAGGTCCAATAAGGAGGCAAGCATTGGGTCCTAGGAAACCAAGGAGGCTTGTACAAGAGATCGAGTGCATTGGAATGAACCAGATAAGGCTCATTGGGCCTCAAGCCTAATGAAAGCTGAAGTAAAGGTGCCTATAGGTGCATGGTTTTAATAATGGGTGCAAGAGACCATTGGATCACCTCATTGGGCATAAGCCCAATGAACCTAGAGAAAGGCACCATCACCCTATAGAGGAGGTGCTAAGCGACCAAGGCCAAGCTAAGGTGCCAAGCGTAGGTGCCACTACCTAGTTGGGTAGTGCGCAGAGGTGGTCAACCAAGCATGGTAATAAGGCTTGCATGTGTAAGGTGATCTGGGACCAAAAGAAGCAAAGTATTCCATTTGAATTCCCCTTAACATACTGTTTCCTTGAAGTGTTAGATGGAGAGATGGATAGGTTTACTATTTTATCCTTTGTTTCCATCAAAGAGTAAATAGAGGTGGGGATAATTGAAGGTGCCAAAAGGTAATTTCATCCCTCATTTGCTCATCCCTCGAAATCGAAGGGAAAAAAGAACGGACGCTTCAGCCGCTCTCCTCCTCATGTACGTGCAAAGCTGCTCACCCTCCTCTCAGTTGCGGGCCGCTCGCCCACCTCGCAGTCACTCCGCTTCCTCTACTTCCCGCTTCCTCCTCCGTAGCCTCGTCGCCTCCTCCGTCGAGCACACCCGGCTACCTCCCGCAAAGTGCCAGATCCAACCTTTCGCTGCCCTACTGTCCTTTTCAGCCGCCCCCTCCCCCTCTAACGATGCAGGTGGTGGTAGCTCTGCGGCAGATCCCATCACGCTTGCGGAGGCGAAGCGGCTGATGCAGCTGGTGAATGTGGAGGCGCTGAAGCGGAAGCTGGAGCAGGATGGGGAGGAGATGATCGGGTATGCACAGCTCCTGGACGCATGTGAGCAATTGGGGGTTGCGTGATCCGGGGAGGAGGCGGCTGCCTTTGTCCGGGTCCTGGACGAGGCCGGCGTTGTTCTATTGTTCAGGGACAAGGTGTTTCTCTATTCGAATAAGGTACTCTCTCTCTCTCTCATCCCTGCTCGACGCGCTTCGCGATACCTTGTCGTCACATTAACTCTGGACACGTGACTCTCACGTGATCCTTATATGTGGATTGCATTTCTTTTCCCCGTGGATTGTTGATCCTTCCCCTTTATTTTTACATCCTTTCAACGAAACACACTGTAAAGGAAAGCCTTCTTCCCTCTTGCTAATTAGGCATGGTCTAGGCACAATTAATCAAGAGTGGACTAGTCTACACTAGTATCCTCTCTCTCTCTCTCTCTCTCTCCTTCTCTCCCTCATCACTCTCTTGCACTGCAAAGCCTTCTTCCCTCTTGCTAATTAGGCATGGTCTAGGCACAATTAATCAAGAGTGGACTAGTCTACACTAGTATCCTCTCTCTCTCTCTCTCTCTCTCTCTCTCTCTCTCTCTCTCTCTCTCTCTCTCTCTCTCTCTCCTTCTCTCCCTCATCACTCTCTTGCACTGCAGTCCTTCTCCTCCATCCCTCTCCTTGATGTGAGCTTCAAGGAGAACTACCAAAGCTCGGGTCCTTATTTCCAAAGCTAGCACCAAGCACGAGGTAAGATGATTTCGAGGGGTCGCTGTGAAAATACCAATAGAAAGCGAACACTTGAGTGTTTACAACTTGTTACCTACTAACCTCAAGCACGCTACAAAAGTATATTTCCTATCATGCTCTTAGTCACTTCTCGCATAGATCCTATAGGGAAGGGAAAGTCAATTTAAGGTGATCTTTCTGCCATGCATATTTTTTGTTTAATTTTTTTTATTTGCATGTGGTTTTCCCTAAAATGCTGCTACCTGCTCCCCTGCCTCACCCCCTCTTCCTCCTCCTCCTCCTTATACTTCTTCTTCTCTACCTATCTTCTTCCTCTCCAACTCATGTCTAGCTACTTGCTCCCTACCTCCTCTCTTCCTTTCCTTCTTCTTCTCCTCTCTAGGTGTAGCAATATCACATGAATTTCATGTGATTATTTATCTATCATCTTAATTTTTCTTCTCTTTTATTTTTTTTCTTTCAACTTTTTTTTTCCCTCCCTGGAAACAAGTTGTTAACGGAGATCTCACTAGAGGTGTAGTCATGAAGTTCCCTAATAGGAGAAGGGCTAAGTTCTCTAACAACATTTGAGCAAATCATGATATATTCATATGGATAAGGAATATAACCTTGATTAGAAATATCTCAGTCCTCAACAACATCATTAATGGTATCATGCTTGATGATCATGACAATATGATATCTTGTCCAATATCCTTAGTTCCCATTAACATTAATGGAATTTGGCATTATAACCATGAATATCTAAAGATGTTTACAGTAGCTAATCAATTGAGGTAATCAAAAGCCTTTCTAAAGTTAATTAGGAGCATAAGGATTTCCTCCTTCTGTTTAGGATTGGTAAAAGAAATCAACTACTTATCTACCTTGGTACATGCAAATCTATTGCAACTAACATGGGCAAAGATATCTTGGTCCTACTAACAGGAACTTCATTCAATATTTTAATATTTATATTTATCAACAAAATAGATGTAAAATCATTTGTACTAGACGTGCATTCCATCTTTCATGTGAGAATAATTTACGAGTGTTTGAATTGCTACCAGTTGATCATTGTAAATTTTTTTAAGAGGCAAAAAGGTCATAATAATATTTAATCAATTCACCTGTGAGGTTATTAGGCTTAAGCATATATGAACTTAAAATAACATTCTTCTCTTTGGTAATCATATTAGGTATGTTTAAGCATAATGAAATCTAACTCCTCGAGCATATTCCTTCTTTTATTTTATTTTTTTTCTTTTCGTCACGAGCGAGGCATCATGTTCTTCTAGAAATTAAAGTTCAATAAACCCTCTACATATAAGCTAGAAAACCTTTTAGCTTTTTTCCTCCAAATTTTTTTTTTCATATCTTTACTTTTTCATCTTGACTTGCCATTCAAAATTTATGGATTAATTTTCTTTGAAATTACTCATACTAATCTAATAGTTTTAAATTATAATTAGACATCTTCACCCAGCATTAATTTATTGCTCGCTTTGAAAACCAATGCAGAAAATCCACGGAATATAAGAAAGCTTTATTAGTACAATACACTGAGTTTAGTTATAGCAAGACCCTATTATACTAGGTGAGGAATTTTTCATTCAATACACAAATCAATTGTTGCGAGTGGTGTGTAATCTTATAAAACAAACCGTATACAAAATTAAAAGAACTTAAAAGGTGATGTAAACGTTTTTTTTTAGGCAAATATCAAGTTCCTCGAGTAAAATATAACCCGGTCTTTCACTTAAAGATTTAACTAGGAATCTAGTTCTGCTGACACGTCGGTGGAGCAATTGTCGGAGAGATTTTTTTGACATATGACAGTAAAAAGGAGAATCGCAAAAGAGAAATAGAGAATTCAATTTTTTGTGTCTCTCCCAACCAGTTGCACTTCTTATAAAGAAGAGGCATAAATAGGTGAAAAACAGGCACACACCAATTTAGTCTAATCTTAACATAATGGCTAGCTGATAGCCTTAATAACAAACTAAATGAATAAATATAAATGAACAAAACTTATAAACAGTAATTTAATATCCAAAATGAGTAGAAATTAGCTTTCCGTTTTCCACCAAAAACACCAACATCAATAATCATTTGTTACTAAAAGATTATGAATAGGCTAGCAACACTTTTTCATGTATTTGTTCATTCTTTTATATTGCTTTTCTTGGCTTTTTTAACCTTTTTTATGCCCATAACTATTATTAATTTAAAATTTCTTCTTTACTGGTACAACTTAATATAGGCCAACTATTTACAGATTATTGGACTTCATCTCATTAGCAATGCCAATTGTGCTCAATTATATAACAAGGATTGCATTAACAAGACCATCAAAAGCCTTAACAGTTCAAGAAGTGAGGGTCCTCACTAGCAAGGTTATTGACTCTATTGATTGATGACAACATAAGGGAAACTTAACCATTTGGAAGTATATAATCACCTTGAAACCAACAAAGGCCAATAATCATTAAAAGCAATGCTTAGAATCCAGCAACCTGTAAGCAGTTGTGGAATATTATTTAACAAAGAATATATTATCATCTCTAGTTATTCAGTATGTATCTAGATCACTGTGTGGAATATTACTTCACCAATAATTAGACACTCACAATTGCGCCCTATGGGATAAGACCTATTTACATTTTAGAAATAAACAATTGGTTTTGTAAAATGTAGAAGAGAGAAATCTAATAAATGCCCATTAAAATGGGAAAAAAACTAAGATGTTTATGTACAAGGCTCAATCACTAGATTAGATGGAGAAGATTGCCAAGATTTTGTGATCCCCCCACCAACTTAATGGGAAAAAAACTAAGATGTTTATGTACACAACTCGGACTTGGATGGTGGGGCGACTAGTTCATATCAAAAGAAATGATAAATTTTGTGATGATTGCCGTGGTATCCACTGCATTATCCTTAAGTAATTAGGATATAAGATTTCACCCTCTCGCATTTGTCTTTGCTTGCAAATTCTGAATTATCTAGTTTCTCTCTTAGAGAGCAGTATGTTCATCTCCTTATAGGTTTGCAGCTCCTCCAGCGCATCACGTATTTTCCTTGGTGTAGCGGAACTGCTCATGCTAACTTCCTCATTTAATTCTGAACATTGCAGTGAACGGCTCTGACATTGCTGCAGCGGAGCTGCTGTCCTCAACATGTGCACAAGAACGCCGACAGCTGCCTCTCGTGATTTATAAGAAGCCCGTTCTGATTTGCGAGCAAAATCTGGTGCTTCCTTATCATCAATGAACCTGTTTACCAAAAAAAAGAAAAATCATATGGCATCGCCAGTCAACAAATAGAAATACAGAGATGATGTCGTAAAAGTGAAGGTCAGCTTATATAACATAGCATCATACAAAAACCTGAATATTATTACTCAAAGCAGGGAAAAGTGTACGAAGCTGATTCGAGCCTCGTATTTTCCTTCAGGCGGTTTTAGGCCAGGTCGTGCCTCAACATTATGGATTTCTGATATATTCTTCTGTGATGTGCTAGCTGTTTATATTTGCTTGTTATGGTTGGTTGCTGTGTTGTGATGTGCGGAATGAGATAAGCTTGTGTGCATGTACTCGAATACCCCCTAGCTCCCTTTAAGGCTACCCCTAGTTGCTTGTAAAGGGAAGAGTGATGAGAAGCTTGTATTCATGTGTGATGGCTGTACTTTAAAAAGAAAAGAAAAGAAAGAAAGAAAAAAGGGGAAACAACTTCAAAAGCGGTGGTTTGGGTATGTGAACTCTGTGAAACCAATTTGTTGGCTAGGGTTAGGGAGAGTATGAGGTTTTGTTTTGTTACACATAGCCTCCATTCTCCTTCTGCCCTTTGACAGGCATCCTGTGACCCCAGAATTAGAAAAAAAAAATTGATAGGGTTGTTTTTAGAAGTGACAACTTGGTATTCAGAGAGTTCACAACAGTATCACATTGGTTTTCTTGGACGCTCCCAGAGTTGGGGCTTTCTGGTTTTCTTATATGCTATTATTGATATGGATGATCCCATGGACTCCCCAGATGGGGGTAGGAACTGAGTATGTTGAAAGGGTAGAGGAAGATCTAGTTCCTTCTCCCAAGGTCAACAGCAAGGTTGCTTCATGATACGAACTCGTGCAAGAGCACGTCCAAGAAGAGAATACAAGACACTTGACAAGACTCAACCCTAACCCTAGGCTCTTATTTATAGACTTACTCATACTAGTTAGCGGACCGGGTATGACAAGCCAACCCGGATCCACTTATTAATAACTTACTAACACAAATGGGCCCATAACAATTGCCCCCTCTTGAACTAGTCTTGTCCTCAAGGCTAAAAACTTCCTCTTATGTCGTCTCTAGGGTCCCACGGCACACGATCCTCTCCCTCCAGATCTTTATCTTCAGCTAGCAACATCACTCGGAATTGCTTGTTTATGCATTAGTGCATTGGATGATATGGTTGATCACACTGGAAGCATAATCCTTTCTCTCTCTTATTGATGTACTCCTGGTGAGACATAGCTTGATTCTTTCTAGACCGGTCATATGTGCTTGACGATGTGCATTGACCCCCCACCTCCTTGAAGCCATTATGGGATGGCACACCTCCTTTTCGCTCAGCAGACAGTGTAATGCTAGAATTTACACTAATGCTCCTCCTCGGCTGCTGGACTCTATAGGCCAAAACCACTTGGGATGGTGAATCTGGCATAGGTGGATTAGGAGGAATGCTCCCTCCCCAAGAGTAGTTCCCACTGCTTGTTTAACTTTTGCTTACCACCCCTTCTGTCTGAAGGGTGCCCTTCTAGGGGGAGCGAAACCCTAATAGGCGCATTTTGGAGGATTTGAAGCAGTGGAGAGGGTTTCTAGATCTATTGCATGCTATATGATCAACATAAAACATTCTATAGAAAGAATGAGATTCATACCGATGTCATTTCTAGATGGCGACTTGGAAGCAGAAAGCGATGTGGCTTTCCTCCAGAGGTGACGCACACAAGATGAGTCTTGGCTCCTCCTTGTCGCCCCTTGTGCTAGCAAGGATCAAGTATCCTGATCGAAAGAAAGGGATGAGATCTTCTTGGCGTTCTCTTCTTTCTCCTTGGCGTTCACCTTCTTCTCCACACGAGAGAACTTGTGTCGACTAGTGGAGAGGCGAGGCGAGAAGAGGCGAGAAGAGGAGAAACGTGAGGCGTGGTCACGTTTTGAGAAGTGCTATCTAAAAATAGCATGCCACTTCTCAATATGCGATCATGGGTTTACCCCAATCGCAAACCTCTTATCTCATGAACCATGCGCTCACTTAATGAGCTGGTTCAATTCGGTTCGGTTCAAGAACCAATCAAGCCAAGCGATCCAATCTAGATCATGATTAAACCCTAAGGCTCCAGATCTAACCGTTGATCACTTGATGCTTCTGATCTCACCGATCTAGCATCCATTCTCTCGATCGAAGCTTACCGATCTCAAGCCCTAATCAATCAAACATGATCAGACCAGATCTCACTTACAATCAGAGATTAAATCCCTTTAAACTGAACCCAAATAATTCAGTCCACACGATCTGACTTAAGTAAGCCATATCATCAAATTGTGCGACCCTGAGGGTTTCCTTTAAATGTCGATAACGATAACTTATGTCATCACGATCAGTGAGGGGTATCTAGCAACACATCACTGTCTCCCAATATAAAGAAAAGAGTCTTCCAAGACTACACCCAAACCACAGCACAAGTGTGAATCAACTCATTAGGCATACATGATTCCTTTGCCACTGGATGTTCATTATTGGACAAGCGTGTCAAGCCTGTAGCTCAAATATGATGAGCATGATTAGATCAGATGAGCATAGTCACCTGGGTATGGCCATACACTATTCTCAATCATCTCATTCAGGGGGGGCCCCTTTAGAACATCTCACTCCT
>CM050440.1:32912664-32934514 GCA_027562315.1 Costus pulverulentus | reverse complement strand
TTACTACAGTAACTGAAATATATTTATTTACTTATTCCTCTCTGATTTTTTTTCCTACTGCTATAGTAACCCAAGTGTTGTGCCTGCTTCGCCGCTCACCCACCTGCGCCCGCTTCCACCCGAGCAGCCTCCGCCCATGCCCTCTTTGCCGGCCAACCCTGCTCGTCGCCGACTAGGGTTCCGGCGAAGAAGAAGCATACGTCCGGTTGGTCGTGCGCCTACCTGAGTCACAACATGTCACCGTCGCCTGTTGCTAGTGCTTGTGCTGCCGGTTAGGGTTTCGGGCGCTCCCCTTACCTTGGCCGCCTAACGCCTGAGTCATCGTCGCCTTCGGCTTCAAAATCCGCTAGGGAAATCCGCCGCCAAGAGGGAGGAGATGCCACCGACGGTCGAGCGTGCGAGGCGAACTTGGGCAAGCACGAGCGTGCATCGCAGACTCCCGGATCTGGAACAGGGGTTCGGATCTGTAGAGGTAGAGGATGACGAAAGAACGCGAGCAGCGTCGTGTTGGTTTCGTTCGTCGACGCCTTCACGATGAACAAATTTCCTTGCTTCGTTCGTCGACACCTTCATTCGTGCGTCGCGTTGCGGATGCCTTCACGCGTTCGCCTCAGATCTCCAAACTCCCCTTTCGTGCATGATGAACAGATCAGCAGAAAGATCAAAGATGACGGTGTGCCGCCGAAGATGCTGCTCCTCAAATTGGTAGACTCCTCCTTAGGATTTCTTGTTGGCTTGATGAACGATACTAGATCTGCCGTATAGATCTAACACCGACAACGGAAACTCCTTCCGCCTTTATCCGTCGTCGGACCACCGGTTTCCCGGCGATCGATCCGGCAGGTCGAACCAATTGATACGAACTCGTGCAAGAGCACGCCCAAGAAGAGAATGCAAGACACTTGACAAGGCTCAACCCTAACCCTAGGCCCTTATTTATAGACTCTTACTACTTAGCAAACCAGGTATGACAAGCCAACCCGGATTCACTTATTAATAACCTACTAACATTAATGGGCCCATAACACTTCATCTCGGTTTCACACTAGAGAGCGGGTTGTACTCCTAGAGACGCTCGTGGGATCTAGAGAGGCCTGAGAGGGTGAGACTGTGAGCCAGTGACTCACCTCTCTTAAAGACCTTTTCCACACTCTTGAGGATGAGGTGGACCGGCTTAGCTCTGAGCTAGCTAGTTTGAGTGTGACTCCTCAACCAGTCACAGCTCGGGCACCAGTTCCAATATTTATTCTAGCTTCTCCTCCGCTTGTGAAGAGGAAGATCCCAGAACCTTCTAAGTGTAGAGGCGAGAGTAAGGCCACAGAGATAGAGAACTTCATATGGGATATGGAGTAATACTTTGAGGCTACACACATTGCTTGGAGGATTAGGCTATTACTACAGTAGCCTATTTTACTGGGGACGCCAAGCTTTGGTGGCGAACCCAAATTGCACCCGCTATTAGAGAGAGGGCTACTCCCATGTCTTGGGAGGACCTCAAGCACGAGCTTCGACGGTATTTCGTGCCTGAGGATTCAATGTGGCAGGCCAGGGAGAGACTTTCTGCTCTCCGACACACTACCTCGATTGGAGATTATGTGAGGAGATTTGCTAGCACTATTATGGAGATCGAAGTCTTGGGTGAAGGTGAAAAGCTTTATACCTTCCTCAAGGGACTCCAGCATTGGGCGTAGCACGAGTTGAGGAAGCAGCGTGTCCGCACTATACAAGAGGCTTATGAGACTTAATTTGCTATTAGAGGTCACGAGAGATAGACTTCATTCTCCTAGATCTAGACCTCCTATTTTCCTATCTGCTCCCGAGTAGCACATTCTGCTTGGTTGCAGAAGAGAGACGATCCGGAGAGAGGGTCCTTCATCTAGCCTGAGACATAGACCTCCACCAGAGGATGGGAAGCAGTGGTCTGCTTCCAGGCCGCCTCCCCCTATTGATGCAACTCCTAGTACACTGAGATATTTCATATGCAATGGGCCCCATCTAGCCTGAAACTACCCAAAGAAATAGCAAATTAACTCTATCATTGAAGAGTGGGACAAAGAGGCCAAGCAGCCCAATCACTCACTTCTACAGGGTTGTATTGACTTTTTGTGGTTGTGTAGTTCCCTACTTGTATAGACTACTGAGTTTGGGTGAGAAAGTATATGACTTTCTCCTTTTGTTATATCACATTCGAGGACGGGACTTATGTCCTTTTTTGTTGTGATGTTGTTGGATTGATGGGTGTGCCTTGTGTTTGCTTCTAGATGTATAGATATTGCATTGCCTTGGTTTTGGGATGATTTTTATTATGGTCTGCTTCAATGATGTTCTTGGCACTTCTCAGATCGAGTTTGGCACTACATGACTTTGCCCCAGCAGCTCACCGCTTGACTAGAGACAGATTGGGAGATTCTATATTAAGGCCACCATCGACACGACCTCCAGTGTTGGGTTATGTTTGGTGTGATGCACCTAGGGACGTATGGTGATACGAGTGTTCCTCTTTTGAGGTCGTGAGATGAGTGGACATAGTGTTGCACCGACTCCGGCCTTTTGCCATTATGGAGCTTCTCCTTATATTCTACATGAGCTCCTCCACTTCGTGGAGTAGAAGGGTGGCCGAGCCATGTCATATCCACCAACTGAGGCAGACATGATTCTAGACATTCCAGATTTGTTGATTAAGGCAGGCATCATTTTGGAGTATGCCAGATTCACCGGTTGAGGCAGGCATGGTCTTGGGACATGTCAGATTCACCGGTAGAGGCAAATAAGGTTCCATCCCCCATAAGCTATGTATGATACTTGATCCTGACGGTACTGAGAGAGGCCTCAGTATGAGTATACCGCCCGAGTTTTCTTATTTGGTTCGGTCGGAGGATCGAATAGATTATTTTTCCCACCGGACAAGCAATTATGGTTGCATTGATATGGCGTGCCTTTCTTATTTATTGGGCTGATATGTCCGTGGTGGAGGCCCTAGGATAGGGCTATGCATCATATTGCAGCTAAGGATCAGATTTGGGATATCTCTTCCTCTAGTCGCCGAGGGCAGCGACTTCATCGAGCGGGGGTGCATGTGATGCACCCATGGTTTGAGCAACCAAAATATTGTCAGGTTCGTATCAAATGATCACGTCCCGCTCTTAGACGGAGATCATACGGACATGGGCTCGTTTTTACAAGTGGATTTCATACATGTGATTGTTCGTGACTAGCACAGGCCCCGTCTGGGACGCGGCCAAGTCCGGAGATGGACTAATCTATCGTGTTGCAGGATCTTCCCACTATATTTGGTGACCGATTGACATGCAGCGTGACGCTGCGAGCGAACTTCCCACTATATTTGTACAATGTAATGACAAGAGATTTGCAAATGAAAAAAATAATAAATTCCTTTTATTTCAAAATATTCTATTCTCAAAGAATAGATATAATGTCAACTATAGTTATTGCAAATAATGAATCAATCCTTTCTATAACAAATAAAAGAATGGCACGGCAGCATCAGTGCTCCAGCTAAGTCTTCTTATTATCATTCATGTCTTATTTTTGTTGAGCACCTACATAATTTTGCAAATATTAATTTGACCATACGGTATAAAATACTCATATATAGAAATAGACAATATAGGATTTAGTAACAAAATTACCGGAGCTTGAAGACGAAGGGTCACTTTTCTTCATCTCTCTTTGAGAATGCTTGTAGTCTTTGCGCCAATGGCCTTCCTGGCAATAGTTGAAGCACTCATTCTTCCTCACCTTAGCCTTGGACTTGCCCTTACCCCTTTTCCGCATCATACTGCCCCTAGAGACCATAAGAACGGACTTGGATTTGGACTTGTCCATTTCCTTCTCGGTCGTTTCCAGCAGTTTCAGCAGCTCCTCATGAGTACATTCAAATTTATTCATATTGAAATTGATAATAAATGCACTGTAACTCGGAGGCAGCGACTACAGGATCAAATCTGTAGCCAAGTCTTAATCCATCGGGTGTCCTAGTCTGTTGAGATGCTACAAGTACCCAAGCAGCTTGAGCACATGCGGTCCCACTGGAGCACCTTCAGGCATCTTGCACTAATAGGCAACCTTGGATGTTTCAAACCTTTCTATTCTTGCCTGCGATTCGAACAGTTGCATTAGATGCATGATGATCTGAAACGCGTTCTGATCCTCATGCTACATCTGCAACTCGGACGATATCGCGTATAACATAAGGTAGACAACATCTAGGGCGTCATCCTGGTGCTTACAAAAAGCTTCTTGATCAACCGCATGGGTTGATGATGGCGGTGGAGGAGAAAGTGTTTGTTCTAAGATATATAGCTTCTTCACTTGCTTGAGTACTATCCTCATGTGGCAGTTCTAGTCCATGAAGTTAACTCCAGTCAACTTCTCCCTGTCTAGGACGGAACGGAGTGACAATCTGCTGTTGTTGTTGTTAGAAGCCATCGACAACAAGTACAAAAGTAGATCAGTATCACATTTTTTAACTATTTATTCTGGCCTTTTATAAATGATTGTTTCTCACTATTTTATTCGAATCGATAATCCTCAAAAATCGATCGAGAAGTCGCCCAACTTCCTTAGTAAGATGAGATTCTCATTTCGTACACGACCTTGTGTCCCACGAGGGTGGGATATACTACACAAAGTGATGCATGCTTCCTGAGGTAGGCCCCCGGCCAATTGCAACTTGACAATTCTCCTTCTCAAGACCGTTCAGGCACTATGTGTCCAGCGAGGGCTAAATACAGCACAAAGCCCTAACCTCTTGAGGGTGCCTCTAGAAATCTCATCATGTAAACCAATACATATGAAAAATCCTGATCAAGTCCGACCTGACCGTTATACCCATGGCCAACAATTTCCTTGCAAAAGGCGCGTCCAGTGGAAATTATTGTCACCACACGCCTCCTGAAGATAGATGAGTGTGTCCCACGAGGGTGAAAAACAGTGCACAGCACCATCGATCAACAGTTTGACAAGGGTTACGTGTCAGAAGGCTATGTAATGAGACTTGATATGATTTAGTGAGGATTTTTGTGGTCTCTATACCACGAGCTTTTATCTTATTCTACCAATACAGGCATGCAATCCTATGGTGGAAAAAACCAAAAGCAATAAATAAAAACAGTAAAATATGATGTGATCAAAGCCCATAACTCGGGTAACAAGCCCCTAAACCTAATCCTAGCCACCTAGCACTACCAAGGGCTATGAGCCATAGGCTCATGCCAACAAATCCTTAGCTCATTCCTTAGTGCCCTAAGGGCTCTGCTCCCAAGCCTTGAGGGACGCCACCTAGGTCTTCAGCTCCATGGGTCAACTCGCGAACCCTAAAGGCACCATCTAGGCAAACCCTAGATCCCATTTAGGTTCGGCCAGCCTGAGTCTTCTCCATGAACCAGCTTGCAAATCCTAGGCACCTCATAGGATTCGGCCAACTCATATCTCCTATTGGAAGATAGCTCGCAAACTCTAGGCTCCTCCAAGAGTTCGGCCAAACATCCATGTGTCATCCTCTCCATGTGTCTCATCATCCTTGCTAGATGTGCCACTTACCTTGTTAGGTGTGCCACCCATAAGGTGCACCCTTTTGCTTGGATGTGTCATCATACAAGTGTAGGTGTTGTTCTTCTCTATCCGTTAAATATATGAAGCACCCCTAAGAGTCTTTTCATTCATGACTAATAGAGGAAACAACCCCTTACCAAGATTAGGTGTGCTAACCATCTTGATCAGACATTGAACCCTTAAATCCGCTATTAGGCAGCCCTAGTAAACATCATGGTTCGGCTAGTCAAGTTGATCAGCCCCTTAGGATGCTCAACCTTCACCATCAGCCTATGAACCCATTGTTAGACTACTAGGTGACCCCATAAGTCAACATGGTTCGGCTATTGATGTAGGTCAGCCCCTTAGGGCGAGCCATCTTCATCATTAGCCCTTGAACCCTTGATGCACAACTAGGAAACCCTAGAAGGCCTCATGGTTCAGCTAAGGACAAAGGTCAGCCCCCTAACTTGGTTAAGTTGGACCGTCACCTTATCCAACTATCATCTCTTAAGTATAACATCTAGGTAACCCAAGGAGCCACTCAAGGTTAGATCAAAGAAGGGATGCGCCACTTTTAGGGTGAGGTGTGCCAACCCCCTTGGATGCGCCTCTAAGTAACCCTAGAAGCCACCCTAGGGTTCAACTGGGTCATGGGTTGTGCCACCTAAAGAGAAGCGCAAAGAGGAGAGAGAAACACCACGATATCTTCAATTTAGAATACAGAATTAAAATTCAAAATTGAAAGTCGGCACGCAAGCCTGACAATAATACATCACAGACATGGTAATTATGGGCTTGACTTTGATCAAAATCATAATGCATAAATCAACTACTTATGCGATTCTACATGCTATAAAAAATCAACAAGTAATCACTTTTAATTTTTCATAAAACCCTCTTAATTAATTTTCAGCGACTATATATCATCCTTCTATGTTGTTTCGCCCCTTTCAGGAGTCTACAAAGGGTAGCCGCCCCTTACAATCCTTAGCCCATAGAGATTAGGACAATCACCCGGCCCCAATAATCTCTTATAGGTCTTCTGTCATGGGTCTATCCCATATGTGCAAGGAGTGAATTCTTCCACATAGGGTCCACCCTAGATGTGAAGAAAACGGAAGCTAGAAGATGAATAAAAGGCAAAAATTAATAGAAATTATTTTTTTAAAAAAAGAAAATATGGCATAAAATTTTTTCAAAAATCGTTTTCATGACATGGGGTATGCGCATGTAGAAAAGACACCTACGGACCTCGTAAGATCCCTCTGATACCACTGTTGGGAATCCCCGGACCTTATAAAAATTTTAAATACAGTAGAAGCGAAGGTCTGAAACAGAATTCCTAGAAACACCACAATCCCTTATGAGAGAAAACTGAAAGATGTGAAGAGTAGTACCTTGTTAAGCAATTTTAGAAGCAGTCAATGATGAAGACGCACAAGTGCCCGTCCTCTACAATCGCGCACACATGGACTTCTCAAGATCTCTTCAACCTCTGCGCTTTGTGCTAGCCTCAGGAGGTGAGATCCATGCCTCTAGGATTTTCTCAACTTGTGTCAATCACCAGGATCCAACGCCAAAGAGAAATGGGAAGTGTTGGCGACAAGGAGTGGGCAGCATTACCACTTGTCCCAATCTTGATGCAAAAAACTTTTCTTTTGTTATCACCTTCAAGACCCTCACTCTAACGATAAGAGGGGAGGCGATAACATAAGATAAGAGAAAAAACTGGTGCAAAAATCTTCCAACAGAGCTTCTATATATATAATAGAGGAGCTAGCTACTCTTGGAGATTTTTATCCATGTGGGATATAGTTTAGGCACCTATATAAATTTCACAATTAAATATTTAATTGCAAAATGTGCCTAAGCATATTAATTAGCCAAGAGAAAATTTTTCTTGTCAATTAATAATTTTATTTTATTTATGTGACTAAAGTGTCAAGTTTAAGCTTCCATTAAGATTCTTGTTTGACTCATTTTGACAACACAGGTCAACAAAGGTCAAACGTGGTCCACTAGAGGTCAACTAGTGGTTAAACATAAACTAAATAAAATATCATCTTCTCAGATGAAATCTCAAAGCATCAGTCTCCCAAAACGATCCGAATCACATAATGATTTGATCAAAGGCTAAACGATCACTATAAGAACTCGAGTTTCTAGGTGTGCGACCCTGTAGATTCTTCAGACGTTGGCAGTGATGACTAAATCATCATAAGCAATGAGTATTACCTAGCAGTACATCATTGCTACCCAAGTCATCAGAATAAATATGACCATTGACAACCACTAAAACTGCAATAAATTGTAAGTATAGAATTGTCCTTTTGCCCAACTGACGTCCAAATTGGGCAACTGTGTCACACTTGTTAATCTCAATATTATAGCATGACTAAATCAGGTTCTCACCTGGATATGGTCATACACGTTCAGTCACCCATAGAAGGGCACCATAGGCAATTAAGCTTCCCCACAAGGAAGGGGCAAATCCTCTTATGGCATATTGAATCTCTCATATTGCTCATGATGCTCCCAATGACAACCGTTATGACTTTCCTTTTACGACAGAGCGTTAAGTTGTATCAAAACGTTATATTCACCACATAGAGATGTCAATGCCCTCTAGTAGGAAAAGAACTAAGGGGTGGCTCTTGATCATAAAATGGCAGGAAAAGGTCAGTGTTCATACTTGGTAGCTTGTTCCAGCCAGACCAGAGTGACATTCTAGCTATTCAGGTAATAGTGCTTAAAGCTGTGGAAGCTTCAGCGCAGACTACATAAAAGTAGAGTATATTCATGCTTTTGGAAAGCAGTTTGAATAAGTTTGAGCCCTTTATTAAACTTCATGAGATTCAAAACAACATACTCAAGTGCTACTACCTTGTCTTGGGGACAGAGGTAATAAAGATGTAGCAGATTTTAACATTGACATAGTGGGGCCCACTGATCGGTGCTCTGGCGCAGCAGGAGCATTGTAGGTCGAGCCTAGGAGATGACGCTGAAATCATGATCCTAGTGCAAGTGGAAGATTATTCTTGTTTATACCCTAGGACCTTTGGCATGGTCCAATGGGATATGTGTATCACATCTAGTTGATAGATGAGATATCCTAGTATGGTTGTTGTTATGCAAATATGTATATCTGCTCACATATATAGTTGCATATACGATGTCCCTAAGAGATAGATGTACATCTGCCGATTTTCAATTTTGAATTTCAATTCTGTAATGTAAATTGAAGATTTTGAAAACATCGTGCCATTTTTCTCTCTCCCTTGTGTATCTCTCAAGGTGCGCAACTCATGACCTAGCCGAACCCTAGGGTGGCTTCTAGGGTTACCTAGAGGCGCATCCAAAGGGGTTGGCGCCTAAGGTTAGGGTTGGCGCACCTCACCCTAAAGGTGGTGCATCCCTTCTTTGACCTAATCTTGAGTGGCTCCTAGGGTTACCTAGATTGTATACTTAAGAGATGATGGTTCGATAAGGTGATGGTGCAACCTAACCAAGTTAGGGGGTTGACCTTTGTCCTTAGCCGAACCATGAGGCCTTCTAGGGTTTCCTAGTTGTGCATCAAGGGTTCAAGGGCTAATGATGAAGATAGCTCACACTAAGAGGCAGACCTAAATCAATAACCGAACCATGTTGACTTCTGGGGTCACCTAGTAGTCTAACAATGGGTTCATAGGCTAATGGTCAAAGTTAAGCATCTTAAGGGGTAGATCAACTTGACTAGCCGAACTATGAGGCTTACTAGGGCTGCCTAGTGGCGCATCTAAAGGTTCAATGCCTGATCAAGATAGTTAGCACACCTAACCTTGGTAAGGGGCTGTTTACTCTATTAGTCATGAATGAGAAGGCTCTTAAGGGCGCTTCATGCATTCAAGGGCTGAGATAGAGAAGAACAGCACCTACACTTGCATGATGACATATTAAGCAAAAGGGCGAATCTAAAAAGGGAAGTGGCACATCTAGCAAGGATGGTGAGACACATGGAGAGAATGGCACATGAATGTTTCGCTAAACCCTAGGAGGAGCCTAGGGTTTGCAAGCTATCTTCTAATAGGAGATATGAGTTGGCCGAATCCTAGGAGGAGCCTAGGATTTGCGAGCTGGCTCATGGAGAAGACTCAGGCTGGCCGAACCTAAAGGGGATCTAGGGTTTGCCAGGATGGTGCCTTTAGAGTTCGCAAGCTGACTCATGGAGCTAAAGACCTAGGTGGCGCACCTCAGGGGGCTTGGGAGCAGAGCCCTTAGGGCACTCAGGGATGAGCTAAGGACTTGTTGGGGAATAAAAAAAGGGCTCATAGCCTTTGGTAGTGCTAGATGTCTAGGACTAGGTTTAGGGGCTTGTTACCCAAGTTATGGGCTTTAATCACATCATATTTTATTGTTTTTATTTCAGCATGTCTTTATTGCTTTTGGTTTTATTCCACCATGGTATTGCATGTCTATATTGGTAGAATAAGATAAAAGCTCGTGGTGTCGAAGCCACAAAAATCCTAACTAAATCATATCAAGTCTCGTTCCTTAGCTTTCTGACGAGTAACCCTCGTTAAACTGTCGATCGATGGTTTTGTGCACTATTTCCCACCATCGTGGGACACACCCATCTATTTTCAAGAGGCATGTGGTGACAATAATTTTTTCAGTCTGGTTAAAACTCTAGACGCGCCTTTCGTAAGGAAATTATTAGCCCTGGGTATAACGGTCAAGTCAGACTTGACCAGGATTTTTCATATGTGTTGGTTCACGGATGAGATTTCTTGAGACACTTTCAAGAAGTTAGGGCTTTGTCGTGTATCCAGCCCTCACTGGACACAAAGTACCAAAACGGTCTTGAGAATGGGAATTGCCAAGTTGCAATTGGCCGAGGGTCTACCTCAGGAAGCATGCGTCACCTTGTGCAGTACATTCCACCCTCGTTAGACGCAAGGTCGTGTGCTAAATGAGGATCTCATCTCACTAAGGAAGTCGGGCGACTTCTCAATCGATTTTTGAAAATTATCGATTCGAATAAAATACTGAGAAACAATCATTTATAAAAGGCTAGAATAAGTAGTTGAAAAATGTGATACTGATCTACTCTTGTACTTGTTGTAGATGGCTTTTAACAACAACAATAGCGAATTGTCACTCTATTCCATCCTAAATAAGGAGAAGTTGACTGAAGTCAACTTCATGGACTGGTATCGCCACTTGAGGATAGTACTCAAGCAGGAGAAAAAGCTATATATCTTAGAACAAGCACTTCCTCCTCCACCACCATCCTCAACCCATGCGGCTGATCAGGAAGCTTTTCGTAAGCACTAGCATGACGCCCTAGATGTTGTCTACCTTATATTGTCCGCGATGTCGTCTAAGTTGCAGATGCAGCATGAGGATCGGAACACGTTTCAGATCATCGCACATCTAAAGCAACTGTTCGAATCGTAGGCAAGAATAGAAAGGTTTGAAACATCCAAGGTTGCCTATCAGTGCAAGATTTCTGAAAGTGCTCCAGTGGGACCGTATGTGCTCAAGCTACTTGGGTACTTGTCGCATCTCAACAGACTAGGACACCAAATGGATCAAGACTTAGCTACGGATCTGATCCTGCAGTCGCTGCCTCCGAGTTATAGTGCATTCATTATCAATTTCAATATGAATAAAATTGAATGTATTCATGAGGAGTTACTAAAACTGTTGGAAACGACCGAGAAGGAAATGGACAAGTCCAAACCCAAATCTGTTCTTATGGTCTCTAGGGACAGTAAGAAGCGGAAAAGGGGTAAGAGCAAGTCCAAGGCCAAAGCACTAAAAAAGGCTAAGGTGAGGAAGAATGAGTGTTTCAACTATGGCCAGGAAGGCCATTGGCGCAAAGACTACAAGCATCCTCAAAGAGAGATGAAGAAAAGTGACCCTGCGTCTTCAAGCTCAGGTAATTTTGTTACCAAATCCTATATTATCTATTTCTATACATGGTATTTTATACCACGTGGTCAGACTGATATTTGCAAAAATATGCAGATGCTCAACAAAAATAGGACATGAATGATAACAAGAAAACTTAGCTGGAGCACTGATGCTGCCGAGCCATTCTTTTATTTGTCATAGATAAGATTGATTCATTATTTGCAATAAATATAGTTAACATTATATCTATTCCTTGGGAATAGAATATTTTGAAATAAAAGGAATTTATTATTCTTTTTATTTGCAAATCTCTTGTCATTACATTGTGCAAAATAATAAGGTAACAAAATAACTAAAGTGAATTTAATAAGTGGTTCATATTAAATATCAATCTTTTAACCTAACTATCTTTTCTCATAAACATGAGATGCATCCAATGACTTCATGCAAATGAACTCTTGGAATCAATTCCTTCTAGGAGATTAACTATCTTAACCTCTTTCGAGACGCCGAAGATAGGCAGACACTTGTTTATTGATAGAAAGTAAATGTCCTTCACTAAGTAGGGAGAAACTAAAAGGTCAAAAAAAAAAGAATTCATAATTTATTGAAAATATATAGAACCAGCTTATAAAAATTCATGAGTAATCTTCTGTCCAGGAAGGATGAAGAATACTTGAGCCACAAATGACTCATAATGAGTATGAGGTTAGCTTATAGCTCATACCCTAAAGAATACCTTAGTAGGTGATTCTAGTGAGAGAATTAAAAGTCACATATATCTCTTCTGAGGTGATGTTAAAAGCTTCTTCCACACTGAACTTAATTTTATCTTAATCTGATAAAGTATAAGTGGTGTATCCTAAGTTCACTAAGGATACAAATTTCCATAGACCACAGGAGAAGAAATAATTGTTGCTCATAGTGCTATTTTTCTTGGAAACGTCTTTCCTTGAAAAAGGCTAGTCGAAGGAAGTTGTGACTTGGATTCAGTCAAAGATCAACCACGCAGCACAAAAAGGTCAATTGTGGAATCTGAACCATGTATGCAGGTTGTTGGCAACCTAAGGTTTAGAAAATGTGGGAATAAGGGTTGAACCAATTCATGTGTACATATGTTATGAGTAAATCCCAGCAAGGACAACGAATCTTCCCCTTATAATACCCAAGTTCAGTAGGAGCTTGAAGATTTGTTGGTCCCAAGTCTAGTCCAGGTGCTAGGCACTGGATAAAGAACATAGAACACACTTAGGTTATGAGAAGAACTAAGGGGTTATTTTTAGTCATTAAATAGCAGGAAAAGCTCAGCAATCACACTTGGCAGTTTGTTCCAGCTAGACCAGAGTGATATTCTAACTATTTAGGTAGTAGTGCTTAAAGTTGTGGAAGCTTCAGAGCATACTACATAAAAAAAGAGTTTATTCATGCTTTTAGGAAGCCGTTTGAATAAGTTTGAGTTCTTTATTGAACTTTATGAGATTCAAAACAACATACTCAAGTATTAATACCTTGTATTGGGGATAGAAGTAATAAAGACATAGCAGATTTTGACATTGACATAGTAGGGCCCACTGATCGGTGCTCTAGTATAGCAAGAGCATGGCAGGTCGAGCCTAGGAGATGACACTAAGGTCATGGTCCTAGTGTAAGTAGGAGATTGTTGGTGTTTATGCCCTAGGACCTTTGAGATGGTCCAATAGTATATGTGTATCACATTTAGTAAATAGATGAGATATCCTGGTATGGCCATTGTTATGCAAATATGTACATTTGCACATAGGTACAGTTGCATGTATGATGTCCCTAAGAGATAGATGTTTGTCTTATCTCAGTTTTGTCTCTAGTCAAGAATCATGGTGGATATGAGATAGCTATGATTCACTTGAGACTGGTATATGCGTTGGTTGAGCACCGGTTGCTAACGCAGTCATATAGGCATATCAAGGGAGATAAACTGGACTGACCCGCCGTGAGGATTCATCTTGATGTCACAAGATGAAGATCACAATAACAGAGTTACAATTGTCTTAGACTTGAGGGCATTGGCATCTCTATGTAGTGAATGAGACACTTTGATACAGCCTAATACTCTGTCGCAAAAGATAAGTCATAACGGTTGTTATTGGGTGTATCATAAGCTATATGAGAGATTCAATATGCCAAAAGAGGATTTGCCCCTTCCCTGCGGGAAAGCTTGATTGTCCATAGCGCCCTTCTATGGATGACTGAAAGTGTATGGTCATACCTAGATGAGAATCTGATTTAGTCATGCTATAATGTTAGGAATAACAAATGTGACACGCTTGCCCAATCTAGACATTAGTCTAGCAAAAGGACAATTCTGTACTTACATTTTATGGCAGTTTTAGAGATTGTCGATGGTGACATTTATTCTGATGACTTGGGTAGCAATGATGTACTGCTAGGTGTCACTCATTGCTTGTGATGATTTAGTCATCACTGCCAACGTCTAAAGAACCTACAGGGTCGCACACTTAGACACTCGAGTTCTCATACTGATCGTTTTGCCTCTGATCGAATTATTGTGTGATTCGGATCGTTTTGGGAGACTGATGCTTTGAGATTTCTTCTGAGGAGATAATATTTTATTTAGTTTATATTTGACCACTAGTGGACCACGTTTAACCTTTGTTGACCTGTGTTGTCAAAATGAGTCAAACAAGAGTCTTAGTGCAAGTTTGAACTTAGCACTTTAGTCACATAAATAAAATAAAATTATTAATTGACAAGAGAAATTTTTTGTTAGCTAATTAATCTGCTTAGGCATATTTTGCAATTAAATATTTAATTGTGAAATTTATTTAGATGTCTAAATTATATCCCACATGGATAAAAATCTCCAAGAGTAGCTGACTCCTCTTTTACATATAGAGAGGCTTTGTTGGGAGATTTTTGCACCAGTTCTTTCCCTCATCTCTTGTTCTCACCTCCCCTCTCCTCATTGGAGTGAAAGTCTTGAAGGTGATAACAAAAGAAAAATTTTTGCATCAAGATTGGGACAAGTGATAGTGCTGCCTACTTCTTGTCGCCAACACTTCCCATTTCTCCTTGGTGCTGGATCCTGGTGATTGGCGCAAGTTAAAAAAATCCTAGAGGCATGGATCTCACCTTCCAAGGCTAGCACCAAGCGCGGAGGTTGGAGAGATTGATTATAGAAGACAGGCACTTGTGCGTCTTCATCATCAACTACTTCTAGAATTACTTGACAAGGTACTACTTTTCACAGCCTTTGGTTTTCTCTCATAAGGGATCCTGGTGTTTCTAGGAATTCTGTTTCAGACCTTCGCTTCCACTGTGTTTAAAGTTTTTATAAGGTTCGAGGATTCTCAACAGAGCTAGAGGTGGCATCCTGGCTCAAGTGCTTGCCAGAGTGAGATCCTGAATAAGCTTACTCCCTGCCCCGCGGATTACCCCTGTGCGCCAGCCCAAGTTGGACGACATATGAGAGAGAATTGAGGAGCCGTGGAGCATGACTTATGAATTTATGGACTTCTATACTCAGCCGTGGAGGTCAACATTGCATGTTGACCAAATTTTGACCCATACTTACCTGATTGCATGTTGACTAGATGTTGACCCGTACCTAGTTGATGTTATGGATGTATGGGCGGCGACTCACGCAGCTGAGCAGAGAAACAGATATCTGCTCCACTTTGGCTTCAGCTAGAAACCAAGCGACGACACAGCTTCCTCCGAGATCTCAACGAGTTCTTTGGAGTTCTTGGTGATGAAATTCTGCTCCTCCAGCTATAGATTTCAACTCCACACAGCTCTCCTCCTCTCCATGGGTTTCCGCCGACGACCAAGTTGAGAGACCTGGGAATGGCAAGTTGTCCTCCGCAAGGTTTCCTCACCCTGGTAGTCTTCTTGGTGCATGAGGCTTCCGGCTACCACCGTGGCTCCCTATCCATGTTGCCGGAAGGGCTGAAGCTCCCGTGAGCTTCCAGTAGGGTGGTGACGCCCGAGTACTCCCCTGCTACACATGGGTTCCCTTCTCTGGACGACAGGACTTCATGGCGGCGGACTTCTGGGTTTTCTAGCAGCAGCAACAAGCTCAGGAGTTCAGGATCCAGTGTAGGCGAAGGAGCTTCCTCCCTTCTCTGGTCAGCAACTCCACACAGCTGGACGCGGGCGAGTGGAGATGACCTTTGGTGACTTCTCCTTCTCCAAGCCCAGTTGACGACTTCCATCTTCTGATCTGGGCTTCTTCCACTAGCCAGAAGCTCCCCGGTTGGTTTAGGGCTAATGGCGGAAGGAGCTGGAAGGGCTCCGTTCTTCACTTCACCGGCTACAGCAGCTCCTCAGCTAACTCCCACCTTCACCAATTACATGAGAGGAACTAGGAGCTAGCCTGTTGAGATTTGGAGGCTCACGACTGCAATTTAGTAGCTGATTAACCTCCCTTGAGATTGGAGATTCTTTGACATTCTTCTTCATCACCACCCAAGTGTGGGAATTTGGCCCTATACGATGGGTACAATCTCTCCTTGTGACGAGTTTTAGGCTAGATCGTGCCCCCATTTCGGTGTGATTTACTACCTGTGGCCAAGTCAAGCCTCGTATTTTCCTTCGGATGGTTTTAGGTTAGGTCGTGCCTCAACGTTATGGATTTATGATATATTCTTCTAGGATGTGCTAGTTGTCCATATTTGCTTGTTATGGTTGGTTACTATGTTGTGATATGCGGAATGAGATAAGCTTGCGCGCGTACTTGAATATCCCCAAACTCCCTTTGAGACTATCCCTAGTTGCTTGTAAAGAAGAGTGATGAGAGGCTTGTATTCATGTGTGATGGCTGCACTTTAAAAAGAAAAGAAAAGAAAGAAAGAAAATGGGGAAACAACTTCAAAAGGGTTAGGTTTGGGTGTGTGAACTTTGTGAAGCCAATTCGTTGGCTAGGGTTAGAGAAAGTGTAAGATTTTGTTTTGTTATGGATAGCCACGGTCCTGTGACCCCAAGAATTAGAAGAAAAAAAATTGATATGGGAGTTTTTAGATGTGGTAAATAGTATCAGGATTATTGAACTTTTGAAAACACGTTGACAGAAAATTACCAGATGATATTATGCAAAAGCTCAAAATTGAAAGCAAGAGAGCACAGAGCAGTACATGATATTTGCCAAAGAAGACGTTGAAGATTCATGGGCTAGTGGCACCAATATGTACTTTGACATTTAGGTGAAGCGATAGGTCTGGGAGAGGAAAGAATCACACTGGGAAGAGAATGATCAGGGTTTTTATCCTTAGATACTTATGGAGCATTTTAGACAAAACCAGGCAATTCAACTGATTGAACTGGGAGAACCAGGAAGCTGATGACTGACCAGTTTAGTGCTATGTCTGCATTTCAAAATATTAAATACAAGTAGAATGTGAAAAAGGCTTTTGTTGGACATAAACTAGGACCAAGGGAGATGGCTACCTCCATTCAAAGACATTAACACTGATATTTGTCAATTCCAATCAAATTCTACAAGGCTAGGACCCACCTATTTAATCAGATCATGCTAAATGTAAATAATCAACAATTATTTGTAGTGAACTTATTTATAGTGATAACCTGATTTAGTCTCATTAATGGAGAATTATAATAATATATAACCATAATGAATTTACCACCACTACCTGGGACTTAAGTATTTTCAATCAAGTCATTACTTTTGGTTTATCAAGTTGATGGATTAGTTTACGCATTAGATGTTATAAAAAATAATATCACAACAAACTTAGCCTTATAGTGATAACGTGAATAAAGATGTAGAAGTCAACAGCGAGTAATATGAACTGGGGGATGATAAAAACTGAGATATAAAACATAAAATAGATAATTAAAAGTTGATGGTAGATGAATACCGTGTATCTGAATCTGCTGTCTTAACATTATCCACAGCAAATGGGAAATTCTCATCATCACTTTTATGAGTTGATAATCGAGTTAAATTTCTTGAAACAGCATGCCTAGGTGGAACACCGGAAGAAAAAGCCCTTGTAGAATCATCTTGATTGTCTTTAATACCCTAAAAGAAGATGAAGCAAAATTTCAGCGATGATGGATGGAAAAAAAAAACAATCATAATAGGACCTTCAAGAAAGAAAATGAATACAACTAATTTTGAAGAAGTTGAGTGATCAACAAATTTTAGTATTGCTTAAATGCGAAAAAGGAAACTAATCTGCTCAAAAAGTTAATTTTTTTTATCAGTGTTTTATTGTAAGTTTACAGAATTGCTGGATTTTTCTTCCCATCAAAGGGATGAGAAATCCATTCAACTGGATCCAGGGGTAAAATGAATCAAATCATCATCATATTGAGCGTCATTTTCAATACAAAAGGAGGTAAACTATATACAAAACAAATCCATCTAACATGGGAAAATAAAGAAGAAATCCACAAGGTCACTCTGCAATCTACAAACTGCTAATTAATTCTTGATTAACTCCATATTATTGTCTCTTGCACTATGGAAATGGTCAACCACATTTACTACTCACTACCTACTCAAGCATTCAAGGTAGTCCACAACATTAAAGCAACATTTATGCATTTGCATGAAGTTAATAGTATACAACTGGTACATAGTATGCAAGTTCTCTCATATAACTTATTGCCACTATTTTCTTTCCCACTATATAGTGATCTTCATATGACTTAAGCATCAAGTGAGGATCATTGGGAAAAACCCTACACCCTCTCTTCCTAACAAGTTCTCAAAGTAGTCAAAGAAGGAGCAACGAATAGTTCTTAACCTAGAATGTCCCAGTCAAAGGCAACCAAGCTAAGCATGAGTTTTATCTACTTTGTTGCAATGTTATCAATAGCAAATTATAGAACCAAAAATCTCCAATGTGATATAGGGGATTGCAGGGGCAAATAGTGAAAGTCCCATAATAATTAAAATATATATTATATATAAAAAAAATTAAGTTATATTCAAATAAAAATATGCTACATTATCATTTCCATCGACCCTTTCATTCTCAGCATTATCTCATCACCATCCATCTTTCTAACTAACTACTTGTTACACTCATCCATATCATATATAATCTTTCGCTATTTCTTCTATAAGCATTGCACTGATAAATGCTTAAATTTCGCAATGCAAAAACACTGTAGCATTGCTATAACCGGTATTTGACAACCTGCTTGTTGACACCTTCTAATCAACATTAGCATCCATACTCAATAGTATTCCATCCCATCTTTACCCAAGTTCTAAATATTCAATTTAAGTGAGATGGCTACCCAAGTTTCTCTAATAAAATTAATATCGCTCAATATTCTAGCAAAGATACTTCAGTACCATGAATTCATATCATGGCTGTAGAACTTTCATCAAGCAATATGATGGAAGAAACTACACATATCTATATAGTGTTAAAGAAATACAAAAGCATGGTATCCTTCTATTTGAAGGTACAATCATAGTCTATGAAAAGTTAGTGAAAGATGAGATACATAAACGTAAACAATATGAACATATATATACATATATTCATAATGTATATATATATGTAAATACATATATGCTAGAATCAAAAAGCATTTTTTCCTTTGTTTCTGTAGAAGTTGCATTACGATTCACTGGGACCCCACAATTAAAATGAATCAAGAATAATTTCAAGGTCTTGCTAAGCTCAAACAAATGGGAATTTACCTTACTCTTGCCTACTGGTTGCTGGTTTGGCACTGGATTTGCGGAGCGCTCGGACAACAAGGATTCTGATTGAGAAACCGGGCTTACAAATCTGAAATGGCGGTGCATCATCACTGCATTGCTCCAGCTGCGCCGACGGCCAAATGATGGAGCCGCTGACGTCTGGACGCCTCTCGGCGGCTGCATGAAACTAATCGAACGAGATTCCCGATTGCGCAGCGAAGCAGGGAAGTACCTCATGGGATCGGCGGCGGGGCTGCCGACATAATCGGGTATGATTATCGGAGGCATTGGAGTGGCCTCCTCGATATGGAAGTTGGAGAGGTTTGGAAGGTACTGAACAGTTGCGACGAACCGGCCGAACTGAGTCTCCACCGGCGTGAATCTGTACAGCTTCAATTCGGCCTCTTTGGCCCTGGAGAAGGGGGCCACAAAGGAGGAGGTCCTGTAGCAGAGATCGTAGTTATAGAGCTGGCTGGAGGAGCACAGTCGACGGAAGAACCGGTACGCCGGAAGGAGCCGTAGAAGGGCGTAGATGGATCGAAGCAGAATCATGAACTTCTTGTAGGTCTGGCGGTGGAACGTGCCAACTTGGGGTCGAAGAGAAGCGGCGGAGGAAAGCGACGCGGGGACGAAGTTGGCAATCCATCGCTCAGCGACGGCCTCAAGATCACTGTCCCAGCTGTCAGCATCGCCACTGCGGTGGGTGAGGAAGATATCGACGACGAGGGGATCCGTTCCGCCGCCGGGGAGCTCAATCGAGTCGGCGAGGTCACCGAGGGCGATGTTGAACCACCGGTCGGTCCTGGGGGAGTGGGAGGAGTGGCAGGGTGCGGCGGTAGCAGAGAGGAAGTAGGGGACGCGAGCGGCAAGGATGGCGTGAAGGGTTTTGTGGAGGAACTCGGACAAGATCTCTTCCCAAGAGTTGTATTCGGGCGGCGTCGCCATAGCGAAAGCGGCGGTGCTTTAGGTCGTCGGGCGGCCGCCAATAAACCAGGGAGTCTGCGTATCTATTAAATTAAAGAAATAAAATGGACAATAGTAAGTCATATTTATACATAAGACGTGGTTAGGCTTATAATTAATAAATTGATTTTATTTTTTATTTTTACTTTTGCTTTTTTTTAGAAAAAAAATCTTACGGTAGAATTAGAGAGAATCCAAATTAAGATTAGGAAAAAAATATAATTTAATATTGAAAGAGGAGGTGCAGCGCAAAAGAAAATATTTAGAATAGCAAGACAATAAAGTTTCTCTTTCATTTTAGCAGATTAAGAGGTGTTTACCTAGGTTAACCAAACAAACTAGTTTTTTAGTTCAATTAACTATCAGTTTTTAATTAATTAATAATTATATATATGTATATAACTAATAGTTAGTTTTTTTAAATTATTATTTTATAATAGTATTAATCTATAAAATTATTCACTAATAGCTAGGTGAAACCACCGATTGGTCCTAGGGGTGGGGTAGGAAGGGTAGGGTGCGGCAGAGTTGCAAGAGTTTTTAATTATATATGAGAGCAAGAGTGATTCTATTCTATTGGTGTGAGCATACATCTAAGGGGTATGGGCGAGTGCAAGAGACATTGGCATAACTTCTTCTATCATCAAGCCGCAAGCATCCTCTCTTCTTCTCCTCCTCCTTTAGCACAAGGGAAGCAAGGATCTTGGCGGCATCTTCTCCTTCCTTCTCCATCATCTTAGCGCATCCTCCTTTCAAGGTTGGCGCAAGTGAATTGGAGAACACTCCAAATGCTTGGATCTTCTTCCCGAGGCTAGCACCGAGCGTAGAAGAAGAGGACTCGAGGCATCTGTATGTGTGAGACTACAGAGGGTGCACACTTGGGCACCTACATCGACATCGCTCTACACTACTCATAGGTACTTTCTCCTCTCATCGTGTCGACTCCCTCGCAAGAACAAGATCCATTGGGTTTTTGAGACTAGCCTATTTCAGGGGTATGCTTGTGCTGTGTCATTTGTAATTTATGTAAAATTTTAAAAATATTCCCGAGGTTTCCCAACAGTGGTATTAGAGCGGCTTGCGAGACTCCGATGATGTTTTCTATGCTTTTCTATGCTCACATGTCATGTAGATTTTCACATATGTCTTTTACATGGCGCATATTTTTCTTCAGTAGAAAAATAGTAGGTCTTTTGTTCCTTACTTCTAATCAACTTCTTATGGATCTTCGCTCTCTTCACATGACTGGGATAGACCCATATGTGGAAGAGATAATTTCTCCTCTCATGGTGGGATAGACCCATCATGAGAGACTGTTATTGAGATTATGCGGGGCATAGACTAGGTGATTGCTCTAATCTCAGCAAGTTAGGGATTGCAAGGAGGGCAATGGGTATGCCTCTTATAGACTCCTGAGAGAAACAAAGAACCATAGATTTGTGATATGAGGTGAAGGAAGAGAGACATATTTTAATGAAAAAGTAAAATTTCAGATTTTATGTTTTTCATGAGCATATAGAATTGCATGAGATAGTGCCTTGTTTTGTGCATGATGTTGTGGTCATTAGACAAACTCCTTAGCATGCATGTGTTGTATTCTTGTGAGGCCTCCGTGTCGCCTTTTTTTTCTTTTATTTTATAAAATTCAAGAAGAAGGTTAGGGGCGCATATCACTTGGAGCATTGGCGCATGCTTCTTCCTTGATGGCACATGTATGCTTAGTGGCGCAAGTTAGCATGGCCGAGGCCTTAGGCT
>CM050440.1:32879985-32890977 GCA_027562315.1 Costus pulverulentus | reverse complement strand
AGAGGTGCTGTAAATCTGGAGTCAAAAGAAACAACAATAGATAGAAAGCAAATTAAGTAGTTTTTGAAATTTCTTTTTTTTTTATGAAAAGTAGTCATAACCTAGAATAAAATTTAATGATCCAAATAGAAAAAAAAGACAAAACTATGAAGTAGAATAAAACTTGATCTTTCCAGGTATGTAAAAAATAAAGGATCAAAATCTGTCAGGAATTCAGGGTATCAGCGGAAAGAAGGCTACGCAGATTAAAAACTGCACAAACTGCACAAAAGTTAATCAAATTCGATAAGTTGGCATATGTTTCAAAAAAATCCATGGATTTTAAAAATTCAGCAAAAATATCCAATAAATAGACAAATATGAGTACTTCCATGTTGTGCCAAAAATCAAAAATTTTCGCAACCCAGTTTCTTAAAATCGTAGCGAGAAAACACCTAGGCAAATAAGCAGACTGCAATTTTAAAATACGGTACCGTGAAATCATTTACGGCAGTGCGGTAATTTCACAAAATTTTAGAAACGAAAACCCTCAAGATTACGGCATGTGAAGTCGAAAACGGTCAGAAAATACGGTACCGTAAAGAGAATACGGTACCGCCGTAAAATCCATAAAACTCTCGGGGGGAAGAAATCAACACAGATTACAGGCGTGAAATAGATTACGACAGTGCCGTATTTTGCGCAAAAATTTGCTTTCCCTGCAAAAATAAAAGTAAAATTAATTCTAAAAATAAACTAAAATAAAAGAAACTAAACTAAGATAGAGTGCTTGGGTTGCCTCCCAAGAAGCGCTAATTTTAGGTCCATAGCTTGACCAAAACTCAATGTCATGGTGAAGTAGGTGAATCAGTACCAAAATATATAGCATGTAATTTCTTTCTTTTCCGCTGTCCAAAAAGTTTAGCCACTAATCCAAATATCCAAAATTCAATACAAATTATGATCAATGTGGCTTTCTTAAATATGCAGAAATTAAAATCATACTTCTCAAATCCACTCAAAGAAATCTTTATGATCTTCCTATGTTTATCAAAAAGCAAAATCATGAGTCCTTTCTTCAGATTAATATTTTCAATAACAATAGAAGTAGGACTTTGATCAAAATAATCAAGCATTGGATCATCATAATAATGTTTATGTCTTTCATTAGATTCCTCAATAAAACATAATTTTTCAAATAAACCACAAGATTCAACAGTAGACATGGGCAACATATCAACATGGTGAGATTCATCAATTTTCACAATATTCAAATCATCTACAGATTCTTCATGCACTTCATCAAACAATTTATTAATTTCAAAATCATCATTAAATTCAAGATGAGTGTCACGCCTTGGCGGAAGCCGGCTATTCCTAGCTCAGGGTTCCCCAGGGAGATGACAATATTGATAGGAACCAGAGAACTATAAAAAAAATCACAACTCCTTTATTTAATAAATGATCCAGATTTAACATCAACAGTTTTATAACACAATATCTGAATACAACTATCCAAATTATCAACTGAATAAAATACAAAAGACCACTATCTCAACTCGGGCTGGTATCTGCTATCTACTCTATCCCTCCCAAAAGCTAACTCTGTACCTGGAAGAGAAACAAAGGGAGTTAGCAAAATTGCTAAGTAGGAATCAACAAACATTGTGAGGGAATCAAATAATAGGATAATGCAATGATCGGAACAACAATATACAAATAATATAAGAATGTCGTGCAAATAATCAAGCTTGGCCAACAGATCTCAATCATGAGCCGCACCCATTTTCAGAGTGTTTCCACCATCAACTCACACAGTGGAATGACTGTCATAAACAGCCCGGTGAATGTTGCGTCCAACATCTGACATCCGTAGTATTGTCCCGAGGACAACTGGCAGTGCCCTAACCAGCAAACAGATAGTCCGATACATGCCGGAACTATAACACAAACACGGTGGCCACTGGAGAATAAATCATCCAGTCCAGAGGTCAATATATATCACAACAAATATTCAACTGTTCCACGTCCTCATGTGTCAATATCACCGATACACAGTTATTCAACCATACTCATATGCCAATATCACAGATATCCCAACACAGTTTCTTTCATTGTACATACAGAAATAGAATATGACCAATGAACAAGATAAATGAGGTCAACTGAATTACAGAAATAATACAAGCAGACGAAGCAATTAGATATCAGTGTCAGTCAATTCTATCATATGCATCGTATATCAAATCAAAGGGATAAGCAGCAAATCCTATATTTCTTGACACTGTAAGAAAGGAGTAGGGTGAGATTCCTACCTCAGACGCAGTTATCCTGAATCCCTCTGAAATCACAGTTATCTTCCTTTCTTCACTGAATAATTTAAATAAACCTCTATTATTTTCTATCATAAGCATCAATCCATAAAATACTCTCAACTCCTAATCTCTTATTTAAATCAGAATTATCCCAAATTAATTATCATCTAATTCCTCCCAAGAATAACATAGAATTTTCTATTACTAATTTATTCTCTAAAATGGATTTAAAATAAATAAATAAATCAAAACCTACCTCTGTCGCTGAGATCGACGCAGACGAACGAAAGCAACGAGCGCTTCGTTCGTTTCGTCGCTGGCGCTTGCGGCCGGGAGAAGAACTGCCGGCGCTCACCAGAGAAGGTCAGCCGCCTGAAGGAAGAGGAGCAACCTGCTCTGGATGAAGCTGCCGCTGGTGCTGGAAGAGGAAATAGCCGCCACTGCTTGAAGAAGGAAGCGGCATCGCATACGGAAATAGGGGCGTCGTCGCACACGTCACTGCAAGGAAAGGAATAGACGCGCTGGAGGAAGAAGACACCGCCCCACCGGAAGAGGAAGAGGTCGTCGCCGCCGACAGAGGAAGGAGTTGGAGTCGCAGCCAAGAGAGTATACAGTCACCGCCGCCGCCTGGATTCGCTACGCGCGTCGGAACAGAGCAAAACTGCCGCCGAACCTGCTTCTCAGCCAAACCTGCCAGAAGAAGGACGCTGCACCAAGGGGAGATAGGATGGCCGCTGACGCTCCTTCTTGATGCTGCCAGATACACGCGATCGTCGCCGGAGGAGACGTGAGCGAAGCACCTTTGCTTCGCTGGCAGGGGAGGAAAACAGAGGCGAAGGTTGCGGCGCTAATGAGGAGAGAGAAACCAATTAAGGGTTAATTGATTGGTTAAGGGGAGGGTTTAGTGTTTAATTTATAGGAAGAGTTTAGAGAGAATTTAGGATTAAGTATAATAGGATTCGGGAGAGTTTATAGGATTTTTAAAATTAAAAAAATTTAAATTTAAATTAACAATAAAAATATCAAGGTATAACAATGAGACTCTTCAAAATTAATTTTCTCATGTTTCCCCACAAATAATTCATCATCAGCAGAGTCAAAATCAGAATCATATGAAAAAGAAGTAATAGAATCAGATTTAACCACAAGAGATTTATCATTAATTTCCAAAATATCACCAAAATCAAAGTGGGGCTCATCAATGTCTGTAATTTTCAACCCTTTATCAAACTCATTAGATTCAACCATAAATGATACAACATCAAAAGAATCAATTTCATCAAAAGAGGGTTACTGTCGTAACCCATTTTACGGGCCGTAATTCCCAGCTGATTCAGACCAGAGAACTCGTCCGATTTTATGGCACCATCGAGAAATATTTTACGGGCCTTAATTTTGACTCAGTGTTCACAGAATGATTTTATGGCACTGCCGTAAATTATTACACGGCCGTAATTTCCAGTCAAAATCGCGAGTTTTCCACGGCTGAAACTTGTTCGGGCCATAACTTTTGATCCAGAGCCCAAATTAGGATCTGAAAGTTGCTGCGGACTCGTCTTTAAGAGGGGAAGGTTCAAGAAGTGGAAGGAGGAACTTTTATCCAGTATCTAGGGAGAAATCGCCAGAGAGGTGGCTAGGGTTTGGCCTCACACCGAGAGGCGTAGAGGGCACCTCAGGCCATGATTTTCACTCAAAAGCTTCGCCTAGAGGAGAGAAAGACGCCACAGAAGTTTCAAAGCGTTTGGAGTCCGATCGGAGGAGGAATCAACAAAACAGCAGTGACAACGCTGTTCATCACGAAATTACGGGTGTAATTTACATTACACCCGTGTTGTAACGTTGTTTTTTTCTCCTTCTCTGATTTCTAATTGTTCTAAACTATGATTCATTGTATTTTTTCCTCCATGCAAGCTTAACACTCTTTTGGGACATGGGGTGTAATCCCCTTGATTCTTAATGATTAGAAAACTCTTCTATTTTCGTCATGATAATTTTTGCTATGATAATTTTACTTTTGTGATGGATTGTGCTTAGACTCTCTATAAGTCCATGTTACTAATTATGTATTTAAAGTTTTCGCAATGAGACTGAAAGGTGATTTGCTTGAGAACTTGGAACCCTAGAATTGCATGTTAGGATCCCTTCCTTAGGTTAGATCTAATTTGATCTGTTCTAGTAAGTTAATTGCCATGATTATAACATGAATCTATAGATCGAGTCTGTTTGTCAAACGTGGAGATCTTGTGCGAAAGCAAGGATCAGAACGTTGGAGATCCATGAGTAAAACTAGTGTAGAGACTCGGATGCACGAAAGTGATCCTTGAAATTCCACTAGAGATTATCAACCTAGAATTCAGATGCACGAATGTGATCTTTGAATTCTCTGATTGATGATTTACTTACCTTTAGCCTGCGATAAATTTTGCGCGAAAGTGAGGATTTATCTCTGCGTGGTTATCTGCACGAAAGTGAGATAATCCTTTTATGAAGTAAATTAGGTCTTTATTTTAACAAGATTTGATTGACGAACCTTTTATATATCTAATCATTGAAGTCAAGGTGGATGAAACCCTAGTCCCATGTATCTCTCTTTGATTATCTCTTATTTTGTGCGCTTTCCTATTGTTTACTCGCATCATACTCGATTGCTTAGCTAGTGAGAATACAACTATTTGGTACTTAACACATAGGTCTCTGTGGATCGATATTTTTAGTACTTCGATAATTCCATGCACTTGCAGAGTCATGAAAAACTAAAACAGAAGTAGACTTTGCAATATTCGATGAATTTGACATGAAAACAAGTAAAATATCTTCAATCTAGCATGAAAAGATATCCAAAATGATACAAAATATACTATATATTTTGGTGTCATCAACATGCTCAATGACAACCATTATTACCTCCCAACTACGGCGAGGTGTTAGGTTGTATCAAAGCATTTCCCTAACTATATAGAATGGCAAATGACCTCAAGTCAAGGGATCAATGCATCTCCTATCACTTATGAGGATAACTCATGACACCAAGTCATTGCCTCACAGCGGGTCTATCCAGTATATCTTCCACTGATATACCCATATGTTTGCGTTAGCATCTTGTGCCTAACCAACCCATATACTAGTCTCACAAGTACCAGAGCTGTCCCATATGCACTCAGGTACATCGACTGGGGACAATCATTTGAGCACAGATCTAATCTGTCTTCAGGGACATTATCATGTAAGCACATAATCGCAAATGTAGACAAACATAGATAATGACAATGCCAGAATGATATAAATATCAATGTCAAGTAGTACAATAATGGACCAATACTAGGTCCTAGGGCATATACACCAACAACCACCATGACACTCTAAACTAGAATACTTGGGAGAGTAAGGACTAAACACTCTTGGCAGTAATGCTCACACACAAACAAGTTCAAGTTTTCATAAAATGATTCAACTAGTGCAAAGTGTAAAATTACAAGTCTTTAAACCCCTTTCACCCTCAATGGATACATTTTCTTGAAGGTTCATATAGGGCTCTTATCCCCTCTTTTAGAATTGGATGGTGAAGATGGAATGGACGGTTGGACTACCTTTCTTGGTTGGAGAAGATTTTGCTTGTAAACAACGTAATGTGGTGGAGTGTCTCGGTTGGAATTGCAGGTGCATGCTTGTTGGAGTTGCCACTAAAGTAGTATGCGCGGCTGGAGCTTTGGTTGGCATAGGGGGATTGCTTGGAGCAGGCTGGATGCGTTTGGCTTTGGCTGCATGTGGCTCGTGCAGATGCTTGTTGGAGTTGCGTGTAGTGGAAATTGAATGATGGCCGACTAGGGTGGAGTTGTAGGATTGCATGTTGACTTTGATTTCCCCAATTGTTGACCCAAGTTTGCTGAGAATGGATGAAGGTTGAGGCTTGACGTTGGATGTTGACTGAAACTTGATGTGGATGTTGATCTAGATGACTTTTGACTTTTGGAGATACCTTGTGGTTGAGAGGGTCAGAGGTACCTTGTAAGTGTGTTACAGGTGCAAAACATCCTAGGCTAAAACATCCTACTACATCAACTAGGAAAATAAAAATAGACTAAAAGAAAAATAAACCCTAGGCTAGTCCTAACTACAAGCGAAACAAGGTAGTACAAAATGCTGAAATGTACACAAGCTTACAAAATGTGGATCATCATGTCATCATCCCATATTTGTTTGGAGGTCTTCTATGTCTTTTGGATCTTCTCACTTGTGTCCCTGCATTAGATGGTTACTTAATTTTAATTCTTCTGACTATATTTGATGGAAAAATTTTCATGGAAAGAAACTAGGGGGGTATCTGTAGGAGATTTGCTCCAACTCCTCTAGTATAATGGACTGAAGGCATGAGTTATATTATACCATTCTAGTATACTTGAAATTTATTTCGATCAAGTAACGGAGGAAAATTTATAAAAAAAATCCTTAACCCTCATGCAGAAAGATCGATAATGATTTAAATACCATGCCTTTGGCTGGCTCTATTTTAGAGAGAGAGAGAGAGAGAGAGAGAGAGAGAGAGAGAGAGAGAGAGAGAGAGAGAGAAGAGTGAGCTATATGTCAAGTTGACATTGCTAACTACTTAAGATTATGGTCATGAGTTTCATTACATTACTTTGCGGTGTACTTTGAATAATGTTATTGTGCTAACAAAAAAATGGCCGATAATCGTTCAAAGACTAGTTTGCTTTAAAAGTCTCTTACAGAATATCACCGGGGTTTGATAAGTGAAGATTTGGCTTGAAAGTAAATTTGGATTGATTGAAAGAAGGTATACAATTATTTAAATAGTTGAACCTAAATGCTATTTCACAAATTATGAGGATTTTATTCATTTTGGACTATAACATCTTGAAGATCTCTTTCCTAGCAGGTTGTTTCTTAAATTTCATATTCCTAAAAATCGTTGCATATATTATGGATTAATTCAATGTTGAGGTAGAACAAGCAATAGTCATTTAGTCTTTTTATTTACATGCTTCGATTCATATTTTATATTGCTTGAGGACAAGCAAAGATTTGAGCCTTATGTATTTTGATGACTCAAAGAGATATAGTAATTTATATATTTAAATTAACCTTTTTAAAGTCATCTTATTCTTTATTTTGCCCTTTTTTATTTAAATTCAGTCAAATATTTTAGAATCTACACCTCTTTTATTTTCAACATTTTAAGGTAAAAAGTGCCCAAATTGAGGATTTTGAAGGATTTAGAAGTCAGCAGTGGATTCAGGACAAAATTTGGAGCTCAGAGGGAAAATATGGAAAAAATTAGCCATCACACCCTAGTGACGAAATGAACTACAGCGTCACATGGGTGTGATTACATTTTATGGGGGAAATTAGCCATGCACGCCTGAATCTTCCACCGCCCTATAAACCTAATATTTTCAATGCCAAATTAGAAGAATCCGAGGCATGATCAGAAAATAATGAAAAGACAGAGTTGTTCTATAAATCAAGGAGGGGATTCAACCAAAGTATCATGTGTTTTTATCAACAAAAGGAGGAGAAATAAACAACGGCGACACTAGGGTTCCGTTTCTTGCCAAGAGGTGTAGAGACCATCTCCGGTAGCAAAATTTTCAGGGAAGACGCGCACCAAAAGTTTCAAGAAGAAAGGAGATTAGAATCAAGAGAAATCAAAGAAAAATTAGACACTACTATAGTAACCTCATGGGCACTGGCGAACACTGTGTGCATTGTGTAGAGAGTTATAATCCCAGGGCTGTGACGGCTTTTTCTGTGGTCGTCACACCCCTGTGACGATAGTAAAAGATTTCTTATTTCATTTTTTGAATTCTGATTTATTTTAGAATGAATACTTGTTATGTTTTCAAAATCATGATAGCGTAAAACTCCTTTTGGGACATAGGGGAGTAATCCTTTTTAATTTTTGTAATGACAAGATAGACATCTACTTGTTAGTTATTCATGATTGTTAATTTTGCCTTTGTGATTATTTATCTCGAAATTATTGGTTTGTGTCATGGACTTATAGGTGACTCACAAATCTGGAACCGTTAAATTAGACCTAGTAATGTAGACTACGCAAGCAGCTAAGTTCTAGAACCCTAATTTTTTATGTTTATTTTACATGTGAGTATTTTGATTTATTAATTTCATTGTGTTAGATAAGATAATTGCCTTGAAAAGTGAATTAGATTGTTAGAACCTCAGGTAAAACCTGTAAGATTAAACTATGAAGTTTTTAATTTTACTTGGGAAATAGACCTCAAGAATTGAACCACAGAGTGATCTTCAATTCTTGTTATCTAGTATTACTTTTGTTAAACACTGAACAGCAAGTCACGAAAGTGAAGGCTGGATTCGTGTAAGTTGGAAGTCCGAATGGAGTTAGCTTTTATTTTGTTAATCTTTTCTTTAACATGAATTGAATAACTAACAAGAAATTTTATAATGTTTAGTCTTAAAAATTAAAAGTGATGAAACCTTGGTCCTAGTTTTCTCTCTCCAATTTCCAACAACAGTTTTCGTATATTCGTTCTCATTTTATTCCTATCATACATCATTCGCTTAGCTAGTAAGAATTCAATTATTTGGTACTTAAGTCTCTATAGGTCCGATGTCTTTTTATTACTTCAACATATCTATGCACTTGCGGACACATCATTGAGCCACTTCTATTCAAGCTTTGTGCAGATGGTATTTTCCCATGGTGTTTACCCGAGGAAGAGGTTGCAAATGTCCTATTTCTCTGCCACACTTCTTCTTATGAATGCCATTGTAGCACTATGAATACAACATTTAAAGCCCTCCAATGTGGTTTATTCTGGCCCACTTTGTTCAAGGATGCAAGAAACTATGTTCAAGCATGCAATCGCTGCCAAAGGATGGGGAGTATATCTCGACAGAATGAAATGCCGTTGAACACTATTTTAGAAGTGGAAATATTTGATGTTTGGGGCATTGATTTTATGGGCCCATTGCTATCATCATGTGGTAATAAGTTCATCTTGGTAGGGGTTGATTATGTATCCAAATGAGTTGAAGCGCTAACTGCACCAACCAACGACACCTAGGTTGTCATCGAATTCTTCAAGAAATTGGTATTTCCCAGGTTTGAAATGCCACGAGTTGTGATTCGTGACGGAGGATCACATTTCATTGAGCAAAAGTTTGAGTCACTACTTAGAAATTATGGGGTGACACATGTGGTAGCGACTCCTTACAACCCCCAAACTAGTGGCCAAGTGGTCCAACTGGGAGATCAAAAGCATTCTATAGAAAATCGTATTGCATTCACGCACAGATTGGTCGCTCAAGCTCGACGATGCTCGTTGGGCATATCGTACAACATTTAAGACACCTATTGGTATGTCTCCATTTCAGTTAATATATGGTAAATCATACCACTTACTAGTGGAGCTTGAACATAAGGATTTTTGGGCGATTCGGTTACTCAACCTTGATTAGAGACAAGCTGGTGACAAAAGAAAACTCTAACTTATTGAACTTGATGAATTCCGGCAAGAGGCATATGAGAATGCCAGGATTTATAAAGAGTGGACAAAGAGGTGCACTGGTTAGCATATCATTAGAAGAAAATTCCAAGAAGGAGATATGGTTCTTCTATTCAATTCTAGGTTGAAACTCTTCCTTGGTAAGTTGTGAACTAGATGGTCTAGGCCTTTCTTAGTGCATAAAATCCATCCCTATGGTGTCATGGAGATCTCAAGTGAAGAAACCGGAGTATTCAAGAACAATGGGTAGTGCCTGAAATATTATTTCCCAATTTAACCCATTGAACAGGGAGTTACCATGACTCTCTCTAATCCCCACATACCAGCATGATGCGAGCTATGGTCAATGTAAAGACCTTAAATTAGTGCTAATTGGGAGGCAACCCAAGCTTGTTCTTTTTCTCACTCTTCATTTTCACCATTGTCACTCATTTCATTGCTGTTTTGGATAGTTATGTGTTTGTTGTGCAATGACTAGGTAATGATCAAAATCTTGATCATGATAGCCACATAGCAATCATGGGCAGGCTTCTTATTAGATGCTACTAACAAATCATCAACGTTAGCCACCTGATCCGATTTGCCCCCAATTACTTAGTGCTTGATATGCCTCTCTAGGGTTCATGCTCAACTAGCTGTGGTCCCCTTCGACACTTGCGACCCCCACTTCTGCTCCTGCTCTATCTCACCACCTTACACCGCTGGCACCCCTTTCCAACTTCTTTAGGTTTTTGGTGTCAAACTCCAGTCATCTCTAGGTTCTTTATTTCTCCTGCGATTTCTCACTGACCGTGTGACACGTAACGAAAGTGCACGGTAATGTCGCAGTAATATAAAAGATTGTCGATCCCATAGGGAGTAATGTTAATTACTAGCAGATATGAGTTTTAGAAGCTAAACGGTTCGAATTGGGGTTTTGGAAAATAGTAAGTAAACGCAAGAACTCAATGCAACTACACGGAAGATGTCAATAGGAGAGGCATCGGGACTTCGGTATCCACCACGTTGATGAATCTATCTTATTTAAAACTTATCTGTTACATGAGTTTATAATAATGCATAAGGAATCTTTCCTCTAGTAAAGGTTGAAAGTCCCCTTGACAAGGGGATGAAACCCTAATAGGTGCATGTAAGGGATTTAAACAGCGGAAGAGGGTTTCTAGATCTATTGCATGCTTTACGATCAACGTTAA
>CM050440.1:32837305-32862825 GCA_027562315.1 Costus pulverulentus | reverse complement strand
TTGGCGCCCTCCTCTCCAAAGTTGGACTTTGGCTTCAGTTGATTCCGGTTCGGATCTTGGTGGAGTGCTTCAAGAGTTGGACTCCGACGAAGCTCCACCTCCTCTCCTTGGCATTTCCTCTGGAGTTGGCGCAAGTGATTAAGGAAGTCTCCCAAAGGCATGGATCTTCTTCCCGAGGCTAGCACCGAACGTGGAAGAAGAGGATTCGAGGTTCGGCTGTGTGCGAGACTGCAGAGGGTGCACATTTGGGCACCTGCATCGCATTACTTAATTTGCATCAAGGTATCATCTCCTACTCACCGTGTCGATCTCCTCGCAAGACTCGATCTTCTAGGTTTTTTGGGACTGGCCTATTTTGGGGATTGCTTCCGCTGTGCTTGTCTGTAAAAAATTTTAAAATCCCCGGAGTTTCCCAACACTTAGCACTATGTAAAATTGACAGTGGTACCTAAGACAAGAGTTGAAGTCCCAAATAAAAAGTGTGTATCTATGGAGGTACATATCATCAAAAACACAAAAAGAATAAAAAGAAAAAAAATGAATGAAGAAAAGGAAAATTTTGTGTGGAAAAAGACTTTGGATATCTTATTCTTGTAAACAAAGGTATGATAGATTTGAACTGAAATTGAATGAATTCATGAGATTGAAATTCTACTTTTTGTAAGAGTTGTGAAGTTTTATTCGATTAAGTTATGGATCTTGAAAATTGAATTCAAAGGATGATATGTCTATTTAAAATTTTATGAATCAATTGGTGAGATTTTCATTAGTCATTGTATTTTAGAAATTTATTCTTCATGAGAAAATTTTTCCTATGATCAATTTTTGATTTTTGCTTGAGGACAAGCAAAGTTTGAGCCTTATGTGTTTGATGACACAGAAATTTATAGCAAATTTCATGCCATTTCATATATCTTTTTTTATCAAATTCGTGAACCTTTGCTTATTTTTATGCCCTTTTTATCAATTATTACGGAATCTACACTCTTTTTGGTTTTTGATGTTTTTAGGTAAAAAGGCATGATTTTTAGGCGTTTTCAAGCAATTCAGATGTATGGATGAGTTCCCACCATCAAGAGGAGGTTACATGACAAATTTCATGAAGATTGGAGCTTTAGACCAAATTACGGCAGGGCCGTAATCTATATTATGGTACCGTGATTTCACCTGTCACCATAATATCAGAGCACTGCCGTAATTTGGGAATTTTTCATCCAGAAAGTTTTTCAGAAATTACGACACTGCCGAAAATAATTTCACGGGCCGTAATTTCAATCTACTTTTCACCCGAAAGATTTCCAGAGTTCATGGCAGGGCCGTAAACATTTCCACAGTGCCATATTTTGGTGAGTTTTCTGACCTGAGTGGGGAAAATACGGTACCGCCATAAGTCATTTCATGGTACCGTAAGTCTGGTTGAATCCTGTACAGAAAAACTTAAAGAAATTACGGTGGTACTGTAATAAAAACTATGACCGTAATTCTATTCTGAACACGTGATTTTCACAGACTTTTTGAAGCCCAAATTTTGTGCGATCAATTGTGGACGATCCAGGGCATAATTGGAAGATCCGTAAGAAGCAAAGGGGGAGCTTTTGACGAGAAGAAGAGAGAGACACCAAAAGCCCTAATTATCATCCATCGACGAGGCAGAAATTGGCTTTCACGTTGCCGCCTTAGGTTTCGCCGCCGGGAAGTGTACAACGCATCTCAAACCTTGAAATTTGAAGGGAAGATTCGCCTGGAGTGGGAGAACATAGCCTAGAAGTTCCAGAGTGAAAGGAGATCGATTAGAGGAGAAATCGATAAAGGCACGCCGCCGACACTATTCACACATGGAAATTACGGTCGTAATTTCCATTACAGCCATGTGGTTATTTGTATTTTCCCTCTTTCTTTGATTTCTTACACTTTGATACTATGGATTATTGTAATCTTTCACCCATGCTAGCTTAAACCTTTTATGGGACATGGGGGAGTAATTCCCTTTGATATCTTAATGATTATATAACTATTTCATTACTTCGTCACGTATAATTTTTGCATGATAATTCTACTTATGTGAAAATTGCTCTTTAATTCTCCATAGATTCATGTTATTAATCTTGTTTTAGAGTTTTCGCAATAGACCGAAAGGTGACTTGCTTGAGAACTTGGAACCCTAGAATTGCATGTTAGGAACTTTAAGAAATTAGGTCAGTTCTTGTTTCTTGCTTTTAGAAGAATAATTGCCATGATAATAATATGAATCTAGGATTGTGTTAATTTATAAAACATGGAGATCTTGTGCGAATGTGAGGATTGGAATGTTGGAGAACCATAAGTAGAAGTTGTGTTGAGACTCGGATGCACGAAAGTGATCATTGAGTTCTTTGATTGATGATTTACTTATTTTCAGCTTGGGATAGATCTTGCGCGAAAGCGAAGATCGGTCTCTGCTTGATTGTTTGCATGAAAGTGAGATGATCATTTTATGAAGTAAATTATGTCTTTATCATGATAAAATTAAACTGACGAATTACTATTCATATGTAGTCATAGAAATTAAAGAGGATGAAACCCTAGTCCCAGTCTCTCTCTCTCTCCCTCTGATATTTTCGTTAGCTTTCATTAGTTCACTTGCATAGTTTCAATTGCCTAGATAGAAAGAACACAATTATTAAATACTTGACAACAAGTTCTGTGGTTTGATATTTTTCTTTATTACTTCGAGTATCCGTGCATTTGCGGACACAACAGCACACTGGCCGATTGCTCCAAGCAACTCCCCTTGTTGAGACAGTCTGGGCATTTCATGTCCAGCGAGGGTTGCATACAGCATGAAACCCTAACCTCTCAACATTGCCTCTAGAGTTTCATCATATGCCTAGCCCATATGAAAATCTAGTTAAGTCGATTCCTAACCGTTATGCCCAGGGCCAACAAGTTTCCTTGCGAAGGCACGGCTAGGTTAAAACTGGACTGGGGAAACCATTGCCACCATGCACTTTCTAAAGATAAGTGGGTGTGTCCCACGAGGGTGGGAAACAGTTCACAACTCCACTGATCGATAGCTTAGTGAGGGCTACACGTTAGAAGGCTACTAGACTTAATATTTTAATCGAGAGTTTTTGTTTAAGGTCTCATCATTTTTATCTTATGTCTAACAATACAGGCATGCAATCCTAAGTGATGTGGGGTGGAGACATGAAATATGGAATAGCATGAAAATTAAAATCTAAGGAAAACAAATATGTTTTGGTATTTTATGGTAAAAACCGAAAATTAATATGCATGCAAATCTACTAAGAAAACAAACAAGCAACTAGTTAACTTACTCTAACATGCTTTCAAAACAAATTAAAACTAGACATGTGATTAACTACTCTAAGGCTAAGCATGCAATCTTAAACTAAACTATTTTAAACTATAATTGAAAAACTAGGAGGGATACTTACAGAGCGACCCTTGAGAATAGAAGAGTCGTATCGTCCCGGTCTTCAACGGTCCTACTCTGATGGAAGGAATTGCATCATTACAAACACTCCAACACATCAAACCCAAACATGCTTGGGTATAAAATATTAAATGTCCTTTACAATGCTAAGATCAAGAGGGGAGGTTAAGCCTCCAAATTCATCTTGCTAACAAGTTCAAACAAACTACTTCATCTAATCTAATTAATGATGATGTGTTGCTCAAGTCTTGGATTGAAGGCCTTGTAACTTTTGGCCATGAATGATTCCTTGGAGATGTCTCATGTTATGGAGTCCCTTTTGATGCTGAGAGCTTCAACAAACAAAGAAGACATGTTAGATCATATTCAAGATTTAGATATCAAAGGAACAAGGGTAGAGTGTTTGGTTTGATATTGCAAGGGCTTTGGGGATCCGCCAAAGTGGGTGAAGGAATCCTTTGAGGAAGATGTGCCTTGATGATGGAGTGGGGATGTCCTTGAGCCAAGTTGATGGAAAGTTGCGCCTCTTAATGATGAGATGAAGGGCTTGCGCATCCTACAACATGCAACAACAACGTAAGTGTAGATCAAGCAAATATAGATTAAAGAGAGAGTTAGAGATGCTTGTTGAAAGTGTTGTTCAGGAGGCCCTTGAGGAGAGGGGATGCGCCACTTGTTGGGTGAAGAGGTTGAACTTGCGCCACTATGTGTAGAGAAGATATGCGCCACCAAGGTAGAAGAAGATGCTCCTTGCGCAGATAGATGGTGAGATCCTTGAAGAATAGGTTAGCGAAGGGAACCTTGGCCATTGGGGAGGAAGTGGAGATAGGTGACACAAGCACCTCAGAGCAAAAGGGGAAAGGGGAGGGCGACACAAGCACCCAAGGTTGCTAGGCAACTAATCGACATTTCATTATTAAATCTTTCTAATCAACTTACATGCGATTACAAGTTTTGTAGAGCTTTTCCTTAACGTTAAAAAAGGGCAAATAAAGAAAGAGTTTTTGGGTCTTCAATGCCTTGAAGGTTGGCACTTGCTATCCTTCCAACTATTGACCAAGGACTTATGGAAATAATTTGAATTTTGAAGGCTTGGTCGGCTTGAACGATTAGGGAGGAGCTTTGTGGCGTTGGCTTCTTTCTTTTGTTGGCTTTGGCGACTTTGGAATTACTTTGGGCGCATTCCTCTTTCCTTGGGCGACAAGAAGAGGTGATAATGTTTACTTGAATGGCTTGGGTGGCAATGAGAATAAGGAAGAAGTCCCCCTTGATTTGTGGATCTAGATTAGGCTTGTTCTTGCAGGTTTTTGACACACTCGGATATGCCTCCAGCTCGGATCCTTGGGGCTAATAGCAAGACCAAATCTTCCTCCATCATATGGACCAGTTGGAACAAATTCAAATTGATCATATTTTCCTACAAGAGACACCAACTTTTGCTAATTGATTAAATTCCTGCACTTGTTTCAAAACTAATCTGATTAGCTCTCTTCTTGCAGGTGCTTTAAGCAATTGGTGTAACCAAGGTCTTCCACTCTGGTCAGATAATGATGCACGCATCTTGCTCTTTCATTCGGACTAGTTGATGCAATCCCATATTTCACGGTTTAATCTATGAGGCGTTGTAACTTTTGCAATTTGAAACATTTTTGTGCTATTTTAATTTACTGATCTGAATAGCTATATTGGTTGTAGATAATCTATATGCTCGAATAGGAGTCTACTCTTTATTTTGATATGCATGCAAAGAACTAATTTAGTTCTACAATGTGGTTCATTTAGTTTGAATATTGAATGATTGGAACCTTCTCTCTGACATTGCTACATTTGCTAAATGATAATTTTTTGCACTCCTGGAATTCTGGCTGCTTTCATAAATCTGCTGTTTTCTGAAAATAAAAACAAATAAACAATTGTAATTTTCATCAGTAGTTTTGTCACACGCTTCCCCCCTACATCAGTTTGAAGATAAAAAAAAATAAACAATTGTAATTTTCATCAGTAGTTTTGTCACACGCTTCCCCCCTACATCATATAGTGATAACATAACGATAAAACATCATAGGCATGCTTTAGCAGATACTTAAAGTAGTAAAAGAATGATGTGATCATAGCCTATTCAAGACATTGAACCAACCCATGCCAAAAGGAGGTTCAACTCTTGACCTAGGACTCAAGCCCCAAAGACAAGACCTAACCTAGGCGACCTCTAGCTTGGTCTTCAAGGTTGGCTCCAAGGTCCTTCTATCTATGGTTTAGCTCTCAAACCCTAGGGGTACACCCCTAAGGTTTGGCCAATGCCATGGTCTTCCTCCAGGGAAGGTGCACCATCAAGCAAGCCACAAGAGGGATAGCACACAAGCACAAGGTTCGGCCAAACCCTAACTTGCGCCCCCATCCAAAGATGCACCATCTTTGAAGAAGCTTCTTGCGCCACCAAGCAAGGTGCACAAGCTTCAAGCATGCGCCAATCTCCAAGTACATGCGCTACCCTAATCTTCTTATTTATTAAAAGTAAAAAGAAAAGCGGCACGCAGGCCTCACAAAGATACATCACAGGCATACAAAGGGGCTTGACTCATGACCACAAGATTATGCACAACCAAGGTATTTACTCATGCAATTCTACATGCACATGAAAAACATAAAATCTGAAATTTTACTTTTTCATAAAACAAGTCTCTTTTCCTCATCTTCTAATCACAAATCTTTTGGCTATTCGTGATTAATTTTTCATGATGATTTCATAGATCCTTTAGGCTGGCAATTTTGTCAGATCAAGAGACCCGGCCAGTCCGAAGACACAATGCCCGTCCTACTTGACAAAACTACGTGCACCTTTGATCTTTAAATCAAGCAAGAAAAATAACCCAAAAATCCAAAAGAGATTGACAAGATGATAGGAACAAGAAACACTAATTTTTCCTACTTAGAAAAATCATTCGCCATGTGATCATGCAATTTTCAAAAATTGAGATATGGCATGTGAGCATGCAAAAGCATGAAATTACATCGTTCGAGTCTTGCAAGTCGCTCTGATACCACTGCTGGGAAACCCCGGGGATATTTTACAATTTTCAGAGATAGAGATTACACAAATACATTGCACAGTGGAAGCAATATCCCTGAAATGAGCCAGTCGCAAAAACCCAGTGAAGATCGCATGCGAGGGAGTTGACACGATGAGTTAGAAAATACCTTATAGGAAGATGAGGCCGATGTCGAGGTAGGCGCCCAAGTGTGCGCCCTCTGCAGTCTCACACACACGGATGCCTCGAGTCCTCTTCTTCCACGCCCGGTGCTAGCCTCGGGAAGAAGATCCAATCCTTGTATTCGTTCTACACCACTTGCGCCACCTTCAAAGGAAGAAGCACAAAGAGGAAGGAGGAAGAAGGAGATAACTTCTTCACTTGCGCCACCCTCTAAGAAGAGATGCGCCAAGGGAAGAGAATAAGCTGCCAATGCCTTGAACTCCTTGCGCCAAGAAGGAGGATGAAGGCTTGCAGCTAGGAGGAAGAAAACTTGCGCTAAGTCCACCCTTGTACTCGCCCTTAGTCTCTTGCTCACACCAAGATCATCATCTCTTGAGCCTCTCGCATATCCTAGATATATAGAGGCTTGAGGGGGCGGCAAAACAAGGGTTGGGCGCAATTATTATGTGAGTATGCAGCTAGGGTATGAGAAGGGTGGCAATTAGGGTTAGGGCTAAGGAAACTCTCCAAGAGCTTTCTATAAACCTTTTCCTATTAGCCATATGTGCCAAAGACCTTCCAAAGAAGTCTATGCAACCATATCAGCCCCAAGAATTTCCATAGAGGCATGCATTCCATCTAAGGATGAAGGGGAAAGGTGCCTAAAGCTTCTAAAAGAAGCAAATTTGCCCACTCTACCCTATTATGCCCCTAGGCGCCAATGGGGTGGAGATTTCTCCCCATTATACCCTTTAGCCCATTAATTCTTCATGATAACTTGTTATTGGGCCTCATTGGGTAATGAGCTAGCCCAAACTTCATTGCATGGGTTGATTAAGCAATTGGATCCAATCCAATGCAACCCTAATCCAAATATGACCAACCATGGTCAAATACGGGTCAACCTGCCAAAAATAAAGTTTGGCTCCAATAACTCTCTTCCATCTGATCAGGCCCATTGGCACTGATGAAATCTCCAAGATAGATCTGAGCTATCCAATAACCCGATCATAAGGCTTCCTAATCAATACGAGAACTTGAATATCTTGGTGTGCGACCCTGTAGGTTCCTCTGACGCTTGCAGTGCTGACCAAAGGTCACCACAAGTAGTGAGTGGCACCTAGCAGTGCATCGCTGCTACCCAGGTCATTGGAATGGATATCGACATCGACATCCCCATCATCGCAACAAGGTATAGATGCATCACAGTCTCTTTGCCGAACTGATATCTGATTGGACAAGTGTGTCAGCACTTGTTTTCACCCAATCACATGGTTATGACTAAATCAGGTTCTCACCTAGGTATGACCATACACTTTCAGTCAAAGAATCATAGAGGAGCTCCATGGATATCAAGCTTCGCTTAGGAAGGGGAAAATCCTTTGTCTGTCTATTGACCTTCTCATATGGGTCGTGACTTGGTCAATGACAACCGTTATTACCTTCCAACTGCGGCGAGATGTTAGGTTGTATCAAAGCATATCTTTAACCATATAGAATGGTCAATGACCTCAAATCAAGGGATCAATGTATCTCCTGTCACTTGTGAGGATAACTCATGACATCAAGTCATTGCCTCACAGCGGGTTTATCCAGTATATCTACCACTGATATACCCATATGTCTGCGTTAGCACCTCGTACCTAACCAGCCCATATACCAGTCTCACAAGTACCAGAGCTATCCCATATCCACTCAGGTACATCGACTGGGGACAATCATTTAAGCACAGATCCAATCTGTCTATAGGGACATTATCATGTAAGCACATAATCGCAGATGTAGACAAACATAGATAATGGCAATGCCATAATTGTATAAATATCAATGTCAAGTAGTACAATAATGGACCAATGCCAGGTCCTAGGGCATATACACCAAAACTCTCTTCTCTACCATCTTCTTCCTCTGAAAACCAAGCTAACTAGTGACATGTTCCTAGTTTCTAGATTTTCAAAATTTTGTGAGCTTGCTGCTGACGATCCACCGGTCCGATCCTTACGAAACTTCAGTCAACACTCCTCCTTCCCAAGACGAATCCACAGCCACCGGCATCTACCCATCCACCTGTCCGATCACCAGAATCGAACTCCAATTTGAATTCTTTGTTCTCTCCAACCTTCCGCCCCAGTTCTGCCTTTTAGTGACATCCTCCTCCAACAATGAACCATTCGACCCCAAAATCTAGCAAAGACTTCACCACGATCACAACGTACTCCAGTCGTAGCATATTCAACATTCGTGCACCACTAGATGAACGACGACGACCTCTGCCCGCTTGCGCACTCCCCCTGTTCTGAAAGAATAGTCGCCTCTCCGCCTCCGCCAGTGTTCCAACGCCATCCACACCTCGCTCCAACACCACCTGTCCGTGCTCTGATGTCATCAATGCCACCTCATTCTTCTTCTATCCCCAATGCCTCTGCCGAGCTACCCATGTTCTGGCATCGTTGATCGGCGCAAGCCTAGCTTCCAGATTTCCCCTGTTCCATACTCCTTCATTCCTGGTTTGCTCTTTCATATTAATCTGATTACCCTTATTGTCACAGGTTTTTGAAACTCTTCGACAATCCTCCGCGTCTATTGTTTGGAACTTATTTAATGACCAAATCTTGTTCTACCTCTCGGATCAGTTGGGTGGGATCCAAATTCACTGGATCATCCTATGTGCCAAAATATCTTTTGTTCTATCCTTCAGATCAGTTGCGTCCACCAAAGTATCAGCAGAACTTCAGTTGTTTTTATTAGTTGGATCCAATTTTATTTTCTAGTTTGATTAGCTGTCTTTATTGTAGATGTTCTATTTGCCTGAAAGATCTTCATACCTAATTTTGATACTTCTAAAAAGATCAAATCTTGGTCTACCATTTGGATTAGTTGGGATAAATTCAGATTGATCAGATCGATCTGCGAGACATGGCAACTTTTGATAACTGATTAATTCCTACACTTGTTTTAAATCTAATCTGATTAGTGTTTTTATTGTAGGTATTTTGTGCACTTGGTGGAGCAAAAGTTTATAACTTTGGCATGATTATGAAGCACACATCTTGTTCTACCTCTCGGATAAGTTGGTATCATAGAAGAATCACTTGTTCAAACTAGGAGGCAATGCAACATTTACAATCTAATAAAATTTTTGTAATGTTTTCATTGAATGATATGACTAGCTATATTGTTGCAGATGTTATACATGCCTCACAGCTCTTCACCGTCTAATTTTTATGCGATTCAAAATAACTAGTTTTGTCCTACATCTTGGCTTAATTGATTCGAATTTTGGATCTATGAATTTACCTACAAGGCCTAGCAACTTTTTTTAAATGATTATCCTCTGTTGTGCTGTTTCCAGCCTTGGATTTCTGCCTGTCTCCTTATTTATGCTGTTTCATGAAGTTTGATGTTTATTCTAAAAAATAAATAAATAAATAATTAGATTTTATTCAGTAGCTTAATTCACACGCTTCCCCCTGCATCAAACATACTACTCATACAGATCCAATGTATCTAAAGTCTACTTGTTGGGCTAGACACAAATATATTATTGGGGAAATATGCTCTAATGTGATCACTTCTCATTGTTTTCAGGTTTAAGGTAAAAACCAAAGGGAATATTAGACTTCAACTCACATCTTAGGTGTTACTGCCAATTTTTTGCAGTGCGAAGTAGAGGAGTCTCTTAGACTTTGGGTTCTACTTTAAACTTGTTATGTAGTAACTCAATACTTATACTTTGTGCTTTGATGATACATTTCATATGTCTGCTTCTTTGAATATTAATATCTTCTGATGTTTTGGTGATACATATTACATTATTAGTCTAATGATTGCTACACTCCTGGTTTAGATAATGGATTACACTATTTAATTTCTAAAATGCTGATGATTTACTGATCATAAGTGATTATATTGTTTTGATTTCAAATGGAAATCATGATAGCTTGATATTTTATATTGACTCCATGAGATATTATTATTATGATATCAATCTTAGTTCAAAGTTAGGTAATTCATTTGATTATCATGTTTGATGTGAAGTGACCTATCTGATATTCGATTAAGGTTCTTACTTTCAAAGTATGCTTATAATCTCTTTGTGGAAGTACATACCTCTTTCTATTTGATTCTCCTTACTACTTGTTGGTTATTATCAATGCACTTATCTGATTATTGTTATCTCATCTCAAAACAAAAAAAAAACATAAAAAAATAATAAGACTCCTCTACTTAGTACTGTGAAAAATTAGTAGTGGTATTGAAGATATGAGTTGAAGTTTATGAAAAAAAAAAATAAGACTCCTCTACTTGGCACTGCAAAAAAATGGTAGTGGTACCAAAGACATGAGTTGAGGTCAAAACAGAAAAAAAGGAGAAAAGAGAGAAGATGAAAATAATACAAAAATAAAGAGTGCATTGATTTTTTTTCCAACTTGTATCTTTGGTTGAATCAGGTGTTGAAAACAGTGCATATACCAAATAGAAGATTATTGAATTTCGTGAAGATAAGCTTAATTTGACTTTAGTTTTTGGATCTTCACACCTTTATTCTTGAAAACAAATGATTACCTTGAATCCCCTGACTTACTGAGGTTTCTTCATAATGATATCTTCTCAGGACACAATGTTTTACGAGCTTGACCCAATTTCATTTTTTTTTCTGATTACCACTCTTATCTGCTTTTCTTGAGGATAAGTAATGATCTATGTCTGGGAGATTTTGATGTCTCATATTTTTATAGTCTTTTTGACCTATATTTACTAGTGAATCGAGACCTACAATCACATTTTTACATCTCTTTCCGGCTTATTTGACTAACTTTCTTCAGAAGCTTTACCACTTGTCATGTTTGTTAAATATAGGACAATTCACTCGGTTTTAGAGCTATCTGGAAGTACATTTATATCTCTGAGTTAATTTGGAATCTTAATAAGAAGTTTGGCTTCAAACAGGATTAATTTTAAAAATTACGGCTGAGGCCATAATCTACATCATGACCATTATTCTCATATTGACTTCCTAATGGACCCATTTTTAGGTAAGCATAGTCATAATCTGAGGTTGTGCCCATAACTTCCTCGACAGCGACCTCTCGGAAGACAAAAACCTTGACAAGAGACATTACGGGTATGACCATAATTTTAGCATGGCCGTAATCTCCTGATCAGTAATCTTTGACATCACACTATGGCTAAAATTCAAGTCAAGGCAAACATCAGCTAACATGCAAATTTTCGGATGAATCAAAGTTTGGCACTAAAATTATGGGCATGGCTGTAATTACCATTTCGCCCATAATCGTGTTGGTGTATATGCCCTAGGACCTAGTTTTGGTCCATTGTTGTACTACTTGACATTGATATTTTATATCATTCTGGCATTGTCATTATCTATATTTGCTTACATCTGTGATTATATACTTATATAATAATGTCCCTAGAGACAGATTGGATCTGTGCTCAAATGATAGTCCCCAGTCGATGTACCTGAGTGGATATAGGACAGCTCTGGTACTTGTGAGACTAATATATGGGCTGGTTAGGCATGAGGTGCTAACGCAGACATATGGGTATATTAGTGGTGGATATACTGGACCGACCCACTGTGAGGCAATGACTTGGTGTCACGAGTTATCCTCACAAGTGATAGGAGATGCATTGATCCCTTGACTTGAGGTCATTGGTCATTCTATATGGTTACGTATATGCCTTGATACAACCTAACGCCTTGCCATAGTTGGGAGGTAATAACGGTTGTCATTGGGCATATCACGACCCATATGAGAAGGTCAATGAACAGACATAGGATTTGTCCCTTCCTAAGGGAAGCATGATATCCATGGAGCTCCTCTATGGTTCTATGACTGAAAGTGGATGGCCATACCCAGGTGAGACCTGATTTAGTCATAGCCATGAGATTGGATAAAAACAAGTGGTGACACACTTGGCCAATCGGATATTAGTTCGGCAAAGAGACTGTAATGCATCTGTACCTGATTGCGATGATGGGGATGTCGATATCGATATCCATTCCGATGACTTGGGTAGTAGCGATGCACTGCTAGGTGCCACTCACTGCTTGTGGTGACCATGGGTCAGCACTGCCAACGTTAGAGGAACCTACAGGGTCGCACACCTTGATACTCGAGTTCTCGTAATGATCGGGAAGACTTATGATCGAGTTATTGGATATCTCGGATCTATTTTGGAGATTTCATCAGCGCCAATGGGCCTGATGAGATGGAAGAAATTTATTGGAGCCAACTTCCATTTACGGCATATTAACCATGGTTAGCCTAGTTTGACCTTGGGTTAAATTGGATTGGATCCAAGGGCTTGGTTAACATGCATAATGGACCTTGGGCTGAGCTCATTGTAGAGTTGGGCTTATTGGGCTTAAGGAGAAGGAGAAAGTAGGCGTGTGCTTAACCCTGGTTAGACTAGAGTTAATGCCTATGGTTTGAAATTAATCATATTGGTTAATTAATTAATTAATTAGAATCCTAATTGGATTAAGACTAATTATTTAATTAATTAATTAGAATCCTAATTAGATTAGGATTTAATTGTTTAAATAATTAGAATCCTAATTGGATTAGGATTTAATTGTTTGAATCAATTAGAGTCCTAATTGGATTAGGACTTGATTAACTTGATTAATTCTCCTACATCCTCTCCTAGCCGTCCACTTGATTTGAATTGTGGCCACACATTAGACCGCCTCTTGCTCTATATAAGAGGCCCTAGATGCCCCCTCTTGACATACAATTAATCTTGAAGGCGTGATCACAAGAGAGAGGCGAGAGCAAGAGGTAGTGGCACACTTCTCTTCCATCCAACCCTAGCCGAGAACACTTCATCTTCCTTTCCTCTTGGCATGAGGAACTTGGTGTTGCTTGGCGACTTCCTTCTCCTCATCTTCCTCTTGGCGCATATACCTTGGAGGTGGCGCAAGGCTTGAGGAATAAGCACAAGGCTTGGATCTTCTTCCCGAGGCTAGCACCGGGCGTGGAAGAAGAGGACTCGAGGTGATCCGTGTGTGTGAGACTGCAGAGGGTGCACGCTTGGGCACCTACTACGACATCAGCCTCACCTTGCTCAAGGTACTTTCTATCTTATCGTGTCGACTCCCTCGCTTGCGATCTTCACTGGGTTTTTGGGAGCGGCTCGTTTCGGGGATATTGCTTCCACTGTGCAATGTTTTGTGTAATTTCTATCTCTGAAAATTGTAAAATATCCCCGGGGTTTCCCAACAAATCGCATCGAGCAGCAATAAAAGGCCAACATTGAATTGGCCATAACTTCTTCATTATAAGTCTGTTTTGGATGTTTTTGGTGTCAAAACATAGATAATTAAAAGATCTATCAAAAGAGACTATTGAAACTATATAAGAGGTAAAATTCACTGAATAAAGTAGCACCCAGTTGGGGCTCAAGGGGGGCAAGTGAGTTTTGTAAAAGGGAGAAAGGCTTAGCGACAACAAGGGAGGAGGAAGGAACCATGCATTCCATTCTAGAAGATATGCAGGAAAGTTATAATGCATTTTCAGAAGAGTTTGCTTCCTCTTTCTTCTATCTTCTCTTTAGTTCATTCTATTCCTTTAGAGATTTGTACTGAATCGACACTACGCTAGCTAATCTTCTTTATCGGAACTAGGGTGTAGTTGAGTTATTTGGAACTTATTTTTGAACTTGTTTTCTCATAGCAAATACAATTTTTTCTTGTGTTTATTCGATCTGTGCTATTTTATTGCTAGTATTGCCTTGATCATGCAATAACTTTTCTTGGGCGCCACAAGAAGTACCGAAAGGAGAATGGCGACGCTAGATCGAACATGCTCTGAGCTGTGAAGAAATGGGGCAAGATTTGTATGAGAAATTTTATGATATCTCTGAACACATTGGATCAATCAAGATCTAGTTAACCATGAAAGTAGGACGCCGATCTAGATTGATACCGGATTATGCCGTTGAAAGAGGGAAATTTGTACCATTGGATATCTCCTTGAACACTTTATGATTGTGTTGTTATGATATTGTCTTGTTTGAGTTTAAGATCCATCAACGAGATGCACTCGAAGTTTCGATGTCTCTAAATCTTATTTTCTGTTCAAAACTATCCCTTGCTTGATTCAGCTAGCATTTGCATTTAGTTGTATTATGATTTATTTTCTGCAAAACCAAAAATCATTCACTGAATTGACTAGCTATTGATAGATCTTTTAATTATCTAACCGCAAGCGTAATAGTTTATCGTAGTAGTACTTAAGAGTCGATCCCGCAGGGACAATGATCAAGTACCGAGTGATTGCAAATTAATAGCTAGACAATCCGGTGATTGATTTTGGGTTTTGTAGAAAATAAATCAAAATACAACTAAATGCAAATGCTAGCTGAATCAAGCGAGGAATAGTTTTGAATAGAAAACAAGGTTTAGAGATATCGAAACCTCGAGTGCATCTCATAGATGGATCTTAACTCAAACATGACAATATCATAACAATGCAATCTTAAAGTATTCAAGGAGATATTTAATGGTACAGATTATCCTCTTTCGATGGTGTAATCCGGTATCAATCTAGATCGGCATCCTACTTTCGTGGCTAACCAGATCTAGATTGTTCTAATGGGTTCTGAGATATAATAAAGTTCCTCATACAAATCCTGTCCCATTTCTTGACAGTATAGAGCATGTTCGATATAGTAGATCTAGCGTTGTAATTCTCCTTTTGGTCCTTCTTGCGGCACCCAAGAAAAGTAATTGCGTGATCAAGGCAATACTAGTAGTAAAATAGCATTTATTGAATAAACACAAGACAAAATTCTATTTGCTATGAGAAAACAAGTTTAAAAATAAGTTCCAAATAACTCAACTACACCCTAGTTCTGATAAAGAAGATTAGCTAGCATAGTGTCGATTCAGTACGAATCTCTAAAGGAATAGAAGGAACTAAAGAGAAGATAGAAGAAAGAGAAAGCAAACTCTTCTGAAAAAGCATTACAACTTTCCTTCAGATCTTCTAGAATAGAATGCATGGTTCCTTCCTCCTCCCTTGTTGTCGCCAAGCCTTTCTCCCTTTTGCAAAACTTGCTTGCCCCCGTTGAGCCCCAACTGGGTGCTACTTTCTTCAGTGAATTTTGCCCCTTATATTATTTCGAAAGTCTCTTTTGAATGCTTAAGTTGATAGATCTTTCAATTATCTACGTTTTGACACCAAAAACGTCTAAAACAGACTTATAATGAAGAAGTTATGTCCAATTGAATGTTGGCCTTTATTGTTGTTCGGTGCGATTACAGGCGTAATGGTAATTATGACCATGCCCATAATTTCAGTGCCAAACTCCAATTCGTTTGAAAATTTCCAGGTGAGCTGATGTTTGCCTTCACTTGAATTTCGGCCATAGTGTGATGTCAAATATTGCTAATCAGGAGATTACGGCCATGTAAAATTATGGTAATACCCGTATTGTCTCTTGTTAAGATTTTTGTCTTCTGAGAGGTTGTTGTTGATGAAGTTATGGCACAACCTTGGATTATGACTATGTTTGCAAAAAGATGGGTCCATTGGGAAGTCAATACAAAAATTATAGTCATGATGTAGATTATGGCCTCTACCGTAATTATTGAAATTAATCCCGTTTGAAGCCAAACTTCTTGTCAAGATTCTTGATTCACTCAGAGATATAAATGTACTTCCATATATCTCTAAAAGCGAGTGAATTGTTCTGTATTCAACAAACATGACAAGTAGTTAAGCTTTTGAAGAAAGTTAAGTAAATTAGTTGGAAAGGGATGTAAAAATGTGATTGTATGTCTCGATTCGCTAGTAAATATAGGTCAAAAAGACTATAAAAATATGAGACATCAGACTTCAACTCACATCATAGGTACCACTGCCAATTTTTTGCAGTGCCAAGTAGAGGAGTCTAAGAGATTTTTTTTGTTTTTTTTTTTTGACATGGCGTAAGATAAGTGAACACAGGTAGTGCTCTTCAGTACATATGTAATAATCCCCTAACAAGAAGTGAGGAATCATAGTATGAATAAGTAAATATATACCTTAATATGAAATCGTATGTATACTACTAGCATGGCATCCTTGAACATTCAAAGAGATATGTGACCCATTAATTAACAGTTTCAAACATTCCAATTAAAAGATTTCAGAATCATAGAACAGATGGATATGATCATAGAGTATATTCTAATTGGATTGTGCATTCAACATATCGTAACTACTACACTTTACACATTCATGTATTCGATCTTAAAATTTATACATGGATATCATAAGATCAAAATTAGAGTCACAGCATATTTATTAACTAGATGATTGGTTGAACTATAATTGCCTAAAGCACAATAAGCAAAGCAAAAAAGCATGAATGAATTGAGTCATCACAGTTAATCTTCTAAATCATAATAACGGTACATTCACATTTTAATCTAACAACGTGATCATCTCATAACTTGACCAAACTAGATAAAATTAACTCATCACATGACAACATCAAAAACATAATATAAGACAAGAAACATCACATAACAAACTAGCACAGATAAGCATGTCAAAATATCCATACAGCATAGTCAGGGCCTGGAGACCAGGCCCTCGAATAGTGGCATATAATACAATGCCAAATAAATATCCACACAAGTAGCATCAAGTTGCAGACAAATCAACATCATAAGAGAAAAGCACTAAGACATAGAAGAAGCATCACAGTAACAAATAATATCAACTAGATCGCAAATATCTCACCTACTCTAAATATCGCATAGTCCTCTATGCGAAATCAAAAATGTGGGAGGAGTAGGTGGACCACCATAGGTAGGGAGGCTCACTTTTTCTTGCGCGACCGAGAGCCGTGAGCATTGGAGCTCTTACCCTTGCCGCGGTAGGAATAGTTGGGTTATTCCTCCTTCGAAGAGTCGGTCACCCACTCCACGTTATCAGTTGAGAGGAAAGCTAACCCCTCATCCAAAGAAGATAGCTTCTCCCATATAGCGTTCATGAGTTTCACCTGGCGTTGGAAGTCACCTTCCATAGCTCGCTGTCTGTCGCCCTGGGAGGACTGCTCCTAACGAGCGTACTATAATGCGAGGTCTGATCTTGGACCTCACCCTGGCGAAGCTGCGCCTCATGCATGTTCTGGAGAAGGGCCATCATGGACCCTATGGAAGAAGCACTGCCAAAGTGAAAAGTGCCGGGGGTAGGAGGAGCACTGTCGACTGGATCCGCTACCGGCGATATGTGCCAGTTCTTCTTAGCGCACACAGTAGTGCGCTTAGTGTTAGGCAAGGGTACCGTGAACTGGCTGTCTTTAAAGGTGAGGCAGTAGAAATCACCTCGACGGACAGAAGCTTAATCGCAACACACGACTCGATATCGAGTTGATTGTTGCCACGAGCCTTTGGTGTACCATATAGAATGATCCCCAAAGAAACCACTAGCGGGGTGATCAATCCGACTGAATTGCTTTGCCAAGTGGTATCCAGAATCTACCTAAAAAGAATGTAACATAGCCCATAAATAAAATAATTCAGACCGACGGATCATACCGTCACTCTTGATGCGTCCAAAAATGGTATGGGTCATGACTTGATGAACATATCGTAGGACTGGGTTGCTAATGCTAGTAGCCTAGGCAACTTGTGTAGAAAAGTTGTACTTAGTAGTGATATCTCCCAAAAAGTGGTTTTCTAAATAATCTCTAGGCACCTTGGGAGTGCAGGACTCTAGAAAGCTGTAGACACCGCACAACTGAGATAGCGTCATAGAGTGCTCAAGGTTACCTAGCCAACAAGTAAGGCACCCAGGGTTGGTGTCAATGATGGTATCTGCTCTAACATCAATAGAGCTGAAAAACTCCAGCGTAAGGCCCAGATAAGTAGGGTGGGCCATATGAAAGAATTGACTCTAGCTGACATTAGAGTAGAGCCACTCCACGTCATCCAGGAGGCCTAGCATGCTCAATGTTCCACGGTCAAGGTAGCGCGTGTTGGTAACCTTGCACTGAACTAGTAGTTTGTAATGTTTTTTTGCTTTGCATTGTGGAACAAGATGCTGAATTCATTCGGCGCCTGGACTAGAGGCTGCTGTTGCGTGGAGGATGATGGTCTCCGAGAAAAAGAGGCCATGGTAGGAACCCTTGGCGGTTGTGGTTGAGGAGGATGCGGCGGTGGCATTAGTGTATACTCGTCATCTTCAGTGGAGGGACCGCCGAGAGACTTGCACTTTCTGTTTAGGTGCCATCTTGAGGAGAGAATGATCTGTAGTCATGTCTAGTGGTGATGAGGATGGAACACAAGCAAATTGGAACCGTCGGTAGTGATTGGAATGAGCGACAGCATGAAATCCCAAAAATCCAAAGAGAATCACATATTGGATGCTAAAAGTTGGTGACTGAGGGCGCGAACCTTGGGGGAAACTCGAGTTTGAGAGCAGGAACTCGCTTGGAAGCAGCAAGAAGAAAAAAGATCGCTAAATAGGAGAGGATCGAGTGCAGGGGAGGTGGTAGCACGAGTTTGTGGCAAATCCTAGCCATGCCTGTGCGTATATACGGCTAGGGTATTTATGGAATTACGAGTAAACCCCAACGTGTTCACCCAGCTATGAATTCCTCTATAAGATTTTGGCAAATTGAAATCACGTGTGAACTCCGATGTGTTCACCCGACCATGAAGCTCTCTATAAGAATTCTGTACTTTGGAATCAATGGTGAACACAGGTGTGTTCACCCGGCTGTAAAGCATTATGTGAAAATTCAGCTAGTCATAATCACGGGTGAACACTAATGTCTTTCCCCACCCGTGAAGTATTCTATGGAAATTCTGCATCGCTCGCAAACAGCCTTCACGGGTGAACCCCAAAATCTTCACTTGGTCGTGAAGTTCTTTGTTACAAATATGATATCCCAATATAGTATACTTCACGTGTGAACCCCGATGTGTTCACCTGGTCATGAAGTTCCCTGTGCTGCACAAAAAAGATCAACTCGAATAGCTTGCTCTTATAGTAGATTCCTACAATACAAAATAGTTCACCATCAGCAAAATGTTGGGAAACCCTAGGGATTTTAAAATTTTTACATACATCATAGATACATATAGCGGAAGCAAATCCCTGAAACAGACCAGTCCCAAAAAACTAGAAGATCAATACTTGCGAGGGGGTTGACATGGTGAGTAGAGATAGTACCTCAAAGCAATTGATAGAGATGTTGATGTAGGCGCCCAAGTGTTCGCCCTCTATAGTCTCGCACACAGCCAATGCTTGAGTTCTCTTCTTCCATGCCCGGTGCTAGCCTCGGGAAGAAGATCCCTGCCAAGGGAGTATCCTCCAAGATCACATGCGCCACCACCAAGAGAGGAGGTGGCAAGGAAGAAGAAGGAAGGAAGAATCCGCCAAGCCAAAGTGCTTACTTGCGCCAAGAAGAGGAAGAAGCAAGGTGCCCACGACTTGATGGAAGAAGAGCTCCAAAGATCCCCTAGCTTGTGCCCCCTTTGTTGTCCATGCCTCCAAGGATTAGTGTAGTCACAAAGGGTTTGGCTTGGGCTTGTTTTATAGGAACAAAGGGTAGTTAGGGTTAATTGGAAGGTATAGGTGATTAGGAATTTGATTAAGGGAATTATTCAATCAGTTATCTTGATCAAATCTCTATTCCTATATGCACCTAAGCCTTGCCTAAGCAAGCTTCAGCCATATGCGCCCCATGCTTTCCTAAAGAAGCACAACTTCCATGCATGCACCAAGATTAGGTCAAAGCATCATGATGGATTGCCTAATGTGGCTTGGGCACAAATCCTAATCAAATTAGGACTCTAATTATGTTAATAATCAGCCCCTCAAGCACCTATCATATCTCAATTAATATCTCAAGTGATTAAATCAAATCCAATCTTAATCAATCACTAGAAAGATATCAATCAAGCCACAGGTGCCAATCCTAGTCCAACTAGGACTCAATATGCGCCTACCTCATTAATCCTTCCCCATCATATCCTTTAGCCCATTTAACTCTTCATGACAACTTATTAGAAAGCCTCATTGGGTAATGGGCATAGCCCAAACTTCATTATGCGTGTTAACAAGCTATTGGATCCAATCCAATGCAACCCATGGTCAAATGAGGCTAACCATGGTTAATTTTTGGTCAATATGCCAAAAATAAAGTTTGGCTCCAATAAGTCTCTTCCATCTCATTAGGCCCATTGGCACTGATGAAATCTCCCAAATAGATCCGAGTTATGAAATAACTCGATTTGAAGGCTATCCAATCAATATGAAAACTCGAGCATCAAGGTGTGCGACCCTATAGGTTCCTCTGACGCTGGCAGTGATGAACTTAGGTCATAACAAGTAGTGAGTAGCACCTAGCAGTGCATCGCTACTACCCAAGTCTTCGTAATGGATATCAACATCGAAATCCCCATCATCGCAATAAGGTACCAATGTATTATAGTCTCTTTGCCAAACTAATATCCGATTGGACAAGTGTTTCATCACTTGCTTTCACCCAATCTCATGGCTATGATTAGATCAGGTTCTCACCTACGTATGACCATACACTTCCAGTCATAGAACCATGGGTGGGGGCCCATGGATATCAAGTTTCCCTTAGGAAGGGGCAAATTCTATGTATATCCATTGATATTCTCATATGGGTCATGACATACTCAATGACAACCATTATGAACTCCCAACTACGGTGAGGTGTTAGGTTGTATCAAAGCATGTCCCTAACCATATGGAAGAGTCAATGACCTCAAGTCAAAGGATCAATGCATCTCTTGTCACTTGTGAGGTTAACTTAGGACACCAAGTTAGAGCCTCACAGTGGGTTGGTCCAGTATATCTACCACTGATATACCTTGTGCCTAATCAGCCCATATACCAGTCTCACATGTACTAGAGCTATCCCATATCCACTCATGTACTTGACTAGGGATAGAGTTTGAGCACAGACATAATCTGTCTATAGGGATATTATTATGTAAGTACATATTCGCAGATGTAACATAACATAATAATGACAATGCTAGAATGACATATAAGATGTCAATATCAAATAGTACATAAGATAGGCCAACAACTGGTTTAGGGGCATATACACCAACAATCTCCCACTTACACTTAGACCTAGTTGTTGAAAAATCTCAACCCCATATCCCTAGCATGATCATCATGCTTTTGTTGCGCCAAAGCCTTGGTCAGTGGGTCTGCTAGATTGTTGTCGGTGTCAACTATTCTAATATTGACATCAGCTCTGTCCATGATCTCTCCGATAAGGCGAATTCTCCTGAGTATGTGTTTGGACTTTTGATGAGACCATGGTTCCTTTGCCCGTGTAATCGCTCTATTGTTGTCACAATAGAACTCAATCAGATCCACAGCGGTTGGAACCACCTGAAGCTCAGAAATGAACTTCCTGATCTAAACGGCTTCTTTGGCTGCCTCAGAAGCGGCAACATACTCAGCCTCAGTTGTAGAATCAGTTATGGTGGATTACTTGAAGCTTTTCCAGAATATGGCGCCTCCATTCAACTTGAACACATAGTCTGCCCGCGATATGAAATCATTAGGGTCAGACTGGAATGACGCATCAGTGTAGCCCCGTACACTGAGCTCTTCCTGTCTCCCATTGACCAAGAACAAATCCTTAGTTTTTCTCATATACTTAAGGATGTTCTTTACAGCCACCCAGTGATGTAGACCTGGATTGGATTGGTATCGGCTAGTTATGCTAATAGCATAAGCCACATTTGGTCTAGTACATAATATCGCATACATGATCGTACCTACTACCGCAGCATAGGGGATTTGACTCATGTCATCCCTCTCAACCTGTGTGGTGGGACATTAGCTCTTTAAGAGAATATGGTCATGTCTCACTAGAAGGTACCTCTTCTTGGATTGCTCCAAGTGGAACCTCTTTAGGACCATATCAATGTAGGTACTTTGACTAAGGGCTAGAAGCCAGTTGGATCTATCCCTGTAGATCCTCATGCCTAGGATATAGGTGGCCTCCCCTAAGTCCTTCATCTTGAAACACTTCCCCAACCATGTTTTCACAGATTGAAGGCTAGGGATGTCATTCCCGATGAGTAGTATGTCATCTACATGCAAGACCAGAAAAGTCACCAAGCTCCCACTAAATTTTCTATACACATAGGCGTCATCTTCACTTTTGATAAAGCCGTAATCTCTTATTGCCTCTTCAAACTGAAGATTTCAACTTTGAGAAGCTTGCTTTAATTCGTAAATGGATCTTTTTAGCTTGTAGACCTTATTGGCCTCTACAGGATGGATGAAGCCATCAAGTTGTGTCATATAGACATCTTTTGTCAGCTTCCCACTAAGGAACGCTATCTTAACATCCATCTGCCATATCTCATAGTGATGATATGCAGCTATAGCATGCAAGATTCAAATTGATTTAATCATGGCAACTGGCGCGAAGGTTTCATCATAGTCCACCAAGTGGACCTGTCTGAATCCTTTAGCCACATGTCTACCCTTATAGGTACTATGTTGCCATCCATGTCAGTCTTCCTTTTCAAGACCCATTTATAGCCTATGGGTTTTACCTCATCAGGTAGCTTAACCAAATCCCGGACTAGATTAGCCGACATGGGATCCATCTCGGATCTCATGGCCTTAAGCCATTTCTCGGAGTCCGGTCCAGTGACCGCCTCGTTATAGGTTCTGGGTTCATCCTCGATGATGAAGATCCCATTGTGTTGAGTTGGCAATGACCCATACCTCTCAGGTGCATGACGAATCCTCCCAGACATACGCGGGACCTGTGTCTGAGCCTCCAGTACAACAATTGGTGCAGGTGGCTTAAGTTCCATCTCAATCTCTTGTGGTTGGGCTTGGACCTCATCCAAGTCAAACATTCTCCCACTAACTTCTTTCATGAGAAACTCCTTCTCTAGAAAGACAGCACCCCAAGCAACAAAGACATTATTCTTGGTTGAAACATAGAAGTATTATCCTTTAGTTTCCTTAGGATACCCCACAAACACACATTTATCAGATCTGGGGTTCTAGCTTGCTAGAATGCTGACGTTTGAAATAAGCCTCACATCCCTAGATTTTGATAAAAGAGAGATTCGGGCATCTCCCACTCCATACCTTGTATGAAATCTTGGAGACACTCTTAGATGGAACGTTATTCACTATGAGAGAAGCTGTTTCAAGTGCATGACCCCAAAATGAGGGTGGTAGAGTTGCATAACTCATCATAGATTGAACTATGTCCAACACCATTCCATTGAGGTGTTTAGGAGGAGTGAGTTGGGATGTGATCCCACACTCTCTAAGATAGTCAAATAACTCACCGCTCAGGTACTCTCCACCACGATCTGATCGAAGAGTCTTAATAGATCTACCAAGCTAGTTTTCTACTTCATGTCTAAACTCCTTGAGTTTCCCAAAGGATTATAACTTATGTCTCATGAAATAGATATAACCATATCTACTGAAGTCATCAGTAAATGTGATGAAATAGTTGTACCCTCCTGATGTAGGAGCATACAACATGAAGGAAGGGGAAAATGTGGCCCCAATGGTGCCCCAAAAATTTTCCACAGAAAGTTCCTCGGGGTACCCAATGACGGAAGCCACACACCAAGATTCCTGTGGGCAACTACCCGATTCGAGGGCAGCTTCACATGCACAAGTTAGATTTTCCACAGAAAGTTCCTCGGGGCACTCGGCGATGAAAACCTCTCCCCGAAAGCCCTGCAAACAACTTCCTGAAGATTCACATGCATAAGTCAGATTTTTCACAGAAAGTTTCACGGGGTACCCAGCAACGGAAGCCACGCCCCGAGATTCCTATGGGCAACTACCCGATTCGAGGGCAGCTTCACATGCACAAGTCAGATTTTCCACAGAAAGTTCCTCGGGGCACCTGGTGACGAAAACCTTGCCCCGTGAGTCCTGCAAACAACTTCCTGAAGATTCACATGCACAAGTCAGATTTTCCACAGAAAGTTCCTGGGGGTACCTAGTGACGAAAACCTTGCCCCGTGGGTCCTGCGGACAACCACCCGACTCAGCGGCGGCTTCACATGCGCAAGTTAAATTTTCCATAGAATGTTCCTCGGGGTACCTAGTGACAAAAACCTCGCCCCGTGAGTCCTGCGAACAACTGCCAGAAGAAGTCACCGAACTGTCCCGACGACCCCATTTCGACTTGCACAACCCACCCTACTATGTTGCTCCACCTCATGAAGACTCAAAGGAGCCCGACAAGATGGTTATTCGGTGATCCCAACGCCCATCGCACCCACCGGACCGCTTCGTGGGTGTTATCAGCCCACTTTCCGTCCACACCGTGGTAACCCAGCCCAAGGACGCCATGGGCCAACCCCTCGAGAGCCCAACTCCAGATGGGCCACACAACCACATCAGCAACACGGCCCAAGAGAAGGCCACGGCGATAGTTATGCAGCCCAGTACTTCAAAATTCTGCTACTTTGTTGCGATGTTCTCCAAGCATGTCTAACCGTCGTCGCAACCACCTCGTACACTGAAGAACCAAAGGACCTGCGCCCCTGTAGGAGTAGATGTAATTGGTAGGATTTTATTCTGTTTTGTCTTTTTGTTGCAGCTTGACCACTTTTTGGTTGTTAGTTGTTGAGATGCTGCCCTTTTGTCTTATTTACCCCTCCTTATCTTATAAAAGAGAGGGGCTGGCTAGCATTCCCCCTTAGTTCTCTTTGAGTGTGAGAGTATGCTTGGTGAGGTGAGAGCCTCCAGCATTGTAGAAGTCGAAGAGGAGCTTCGCCTTTAGAGTTTCTGGGTCGAGGTTAGTGCCTGATGACTCTAAATTTCATAGTATTTTCCGTACTTATTTAGTAATCTTTTGAACCATAATGTTAC
>CM050440.1:32809430-32821570 GCA_027562315.1 Costus pulverulentus | reverse complement strand
ATCATATGTTTTCATATCCGATCTTGATTTGAAACCCTTTTTCCGCAAAGCTTGTTAGAATCGCAAGTTTAGGGTTTCTCCCCCTTAGATTAGGGGTTCCTACAGATAGATCTTGCGCAAAAGCGAGGATTGGTCCCCGCGTGATTGTCTGCACGAAAGTGAGATAATCCTTTTATGAAGTAAATTAGGTCTTTATCATAGCAAGATTTGATTCACGAACCTTTTATTTATATCTTATCATTGAAATCAAGGTGGATGAAACCCTAGTCCCATGTTTATCTCTCTGATTATCCTTCGTGTTAGCTATACTGCTTACTTTCATCATATTCGGTTTACTTAGCTAGCGAGAAAATAATTATTTGGTAATTAACAATAAGGTCTCTGTGGATCGATATTTTTATTACTTCGATAATTCCGTGCACTTGCGGAAACCTATCACAAAGCAACATCATGAAATAATAGCACCAAGGTAAGATATACTCATATGAATATCAAAAAAATAGAATTGATTAAAATTACACGAAAGAAATGATCAGTGGGCTTCAACCAAGTCCCAAAAAGGGTTTTATGCTACAATAGTCATGAAAGCTCACATAAATCTCTCTAAAATATTAGAAAAATTGCTACAAAATATTTTGGAGAGGAAGGAGAGGATGAACCGAACAAGATCCCAAAAAATCGTGAAGATCTGACGCTCCAATCACTCGAAATCGCCTCCAAAACACTCTGTCGCCTATGTCGTTCGCCCTAGCTGGCGAACGGCATAGGGCGGTGTTCACCCCCATGTGAAGTCTTCCATATAGTTTCATCAAGTAAGAAACACCGATGACCCCCACGATGTTCACCCGCCCGTGAAGTCCTCTGTACGTTTTTGTGCATATTTCCCCCGAGAGAATCACGGGTGAACACCGATATCACGGGAAGGCCGTGAAGTATTCTGTGGACTTTCGGACATCCAGGCAAAGCACTGGTGAACCCCACTGTGTTCACCATACTGTATTTTTCAAAGAAGCTCATATTGAGCCCAAATTTGATGTGCAGCTGTTGTGTTCGCAAGTGCACGGATACTCAAAGTAATAAAAAAAAATATCGAGCCACAAAGACCTCGTTTGTCAAGTACTGAATAATTAATTTCTTACTAGCTAGGCAATCGAAATATGCAAGTAAACTATAGAAGGCTACACGAAAATATCAGAGAGAGAATCTGGGACTAGGGTTTCATTCACTTTAATTTTCATGACTAGATGTAAAAAGATGTTCGTCGGTCTAATTTTATCATGATAAAGGTATAATTTACTTTATAAAAGGATCATCTCACTTTCGTGCAGACAATCATGCAGGGACCGATCTTCGCTTTCGCGCAAAATCTATCCCAAGCAGAAAATAAGTAAATAATCAATCAAAGAACTCAAGGATCACTTTCATGCATCCGAATTCTAACTTGATTATCTCAAGTGGAATCTCAAGGATCACTTTCGTGCATCCGAGTCTCAACACAAGTTCTATTTATGGTTCTCCAACATTCTGATCCTCACTTTCGCACAAGATCTCCACGTTTGATAAATTAACTCAATCCTAGATTCATATTATTATCATGGCAATTATTCTACTAAAATCAAGAAACAAGAACTAACCTAATTTCTTACAGTAAGTTCCTAACATTCAATTCTAGGGTTCCAAGTTCTCAAGCAAGTCACCTTTTGGTCCTTATTGAGAAAACTCCAAAACATGATTAATAACATGAATCTATGAAGAATTAAAGAGCAATTATCACATAAGTAGAATTATCATGCTAAAATTATACGTGACGAAGTAATGAAAAATTTATCTAGTCATTAAGAAATCAAAGGGAATTACTCCCCCATGTCTCATAAAAGGTTTAAGTTAGCATGGGTGAAAGATTGCAATATTCCATAGCATCAAAGTGTAAGAAATCAAAGAAAGAGGGGAAAAACAAATAACCACACGACTGTAATGGAAGCCGTAATTTCAGCGTGTGAATAGTGCCAACGGCGTGCTTTTGTTTATTTCTTCTCCGATCAATCTCCTTTCACTCCAAAACTTCTGGGGTATCGTCTCCTCTTCCAAGCGAAGCTTTCCCTCAAATTTCATGGCCGGAGATGCGCTGTACGCTTCCCAGCAGCGAAACCTAAGGCGGCGGCATATAACTCGATTTCTCTCTCGTTAGTGGATGAAAATTAGGGCTTCTTCATTCTCTGTCTTCTCCTCGCCAAAAGCTCTTCTTTTGCTTCTTATGGATCTTCCAATTATGGCCTGGATCGACCACAATTGATCGCACCAAAATCGGGCTTCAAAACGTCCAGAAAAATCGCATGTCTGGAATAGAATTACAGCCGTGGAAATGGTTACGGCAATGCCGTAATTTCGGCATAACTCTTGGTACAGAAATCATCCGGAATTACGGTATTTGAATTTCATTATGGCAGTGCCATAATTTTATCAAATTTCTCGGGTGGAAAATCGACTCAAAATATGGCCCGTTAATTTTATTACGGTAGTACCGTAAAATCCATCAAATTTTCTGTACGAAATTGAATCTAGATTACGGGCCCATGAAATTACGGCAGTGTCGTAATTTCTGAAAAACTTTATGGATGAAAAATTCCCAAATTATGGCAGCGCTCTGAAATTACGGTAGCCGGTGAAAATATGGTAGCGTAATATAGATTACGACCCTGCCGTAATTTGATCTTAAGCTTCAATCTTCATGAAATTTGTCATGTAATCTCCTCTTGATGGTGGGAATTCATCCATGCATCTGAATTGCTTGAAAATGATTGAAAATCGTGCCTTTTTACCTAAAAATCATTGAAAACCAAAAAGAGTGTAGATTCCGCAGTATTTGATAAAAAAGGCATAAAAAATAGCAAAGAGTGTAAATATGACACAAAAATATCTAGCAAATGGCACAAAATTTACTATAAATTTCAGTGTCATCAAACACATAAGGCTCAAACTTTGCTTGTCCTCAAGCAAAAATCAAATTTTGATCATAGGAAAAGATTTTCTCATGAAGAATAAATTTCTAGAATACAATCACCAATGAAAAACTTCACTAATTGCTTCATAAAATTTTAAATAAGCATATCATCTTCTGAATTCAATCCTCAAGATCCACAACTTAATCAAATAAAACTTTGTAACTTGTATAAAAATTAGAATTTCAGTCTCAAGAATTGCCCATGTTTCAGTTTAAATCTATCATACCATACCATCATTTACAGGAATAGAATTTCTAAAATCTTTTTCCACTCAATATCTCTTTTTCTCTTTTTGTGTTTTTGATGGTATGTACCCACATAGATACACACTTTTTATTGGGACTTCAACTCTTGTCTTAGGTACCACTATCAATTTTACACAGTGCCAAGTAGAGGAGTCATTTTCTTTCTCTTTCTTTCTATATTTTGTTTTTTTTTTATTCTTTTTTTTAGACATCAACCCATATTTTCGGTACCACTGTCAATTTTACACAGTGCCAAGTAGGGGAGTCTCTCACTCTTTTTGGATTCTGGATTCTCTCTTCCCAACAAATAGCAAGATAGACTAAACATCAACTAGACTAATCAATTGACATCACTTCAAAATTACACTCATATGCTAATTTTATTTAACAAGTAGCTTCACTTTTAAATCAAATTCATCAAACATTATATCCATCTAAAATCTTATTCATCAATCAATGAAAACTTTCAAAAGTAGGAATATATTAGAGAAATAAATTTGACATGATAGATCTAGTCCTAATCACAAGCATGAGTTCATTCACCATCAATAGAATATCATTTTATCTATAGAATCATGATAAAATAATTAGAAAGTAGTGGACACAGGAAGTTGGGAAGACTAAACATCGATGGGGAAGATGAATTTCAAAGAAGTGAAAAAAGAGGAATACTCACAAAGTTTTGCTCATCAGCATCTAATCCAATCTCTTTTCTATTTCTACGATAGCTAAGTCGAAGAAAAATTAGTTCTAAAAGCAGAAGTAAAAATACAGAAAAGTAAATGAGAATAAACTGAAGAAATAATGCTTGGGTTGCCTCCCAAGCACTAATTTAAAGGTCTTTAGCTTGACCGTTCTGCACTCAGATTTGATCGTGGTTCATCAAGGTAAAACTTTTCCTTTTCTTCAATCTGCTCCTCTTGATAATAATGTTTCAACCTTTGACCATTAACCTTAAAATCTCTTATTTCCTCACTCCATATGTCCACGGCTCCGTAAGGATAAGTTTTCTTCACCTGGAAAGGTTCGGACCATCGAGATTTAAGTTTTCGAGGAAAAAGTTTCAATCTAGAAATGCATAAAACAACAAAGTCACCTAGTTGGAATTCCTTTCTAAAAATATGTCGATCATTCCATCTTTTAGTCCTCTCCTTGTAAATTTTTGCACTTTCATATGCAGAGAATCTAATCTCATCTAGCTCATTCAACTGTAACCTCTATTTTTCACTTGCGTTCTTTAAGTCAAAATTGAGTGTCTTGATTGCCCAGAACGCCTTATGCTCAAGCTCTATAAGTAGATGACAAGATTTACCATAAACCAATTGAAAAAAATACATACCTATTGGAGTTTTAAAAGCAGTCCGATAGGCCCACAGTGCATCATCAAGTTTCAATACCCAATCTTTCCTGGTGCATGACACTGTCTTTTCTAAAATCCCTTTTATTTCTCTTTTTGATATCTTAACTTGTCCACTTGTTTGGGGGTGATAAGGTGTTGCAACTATATGATTTACCCCTTACTTTCTAAGCAAGGCTGAGAACTTATGCTCTATGAAATGTGAGTCTCCATCACTAATCACTACTCGGGGTGTCCCAAACCTTGGAAAGATAATCTTTTTAAACAGTTTAACAACAACTCTGGAATCATTAGTAGGAGAAGCAAGAGCTTCAACCCACTTTGAAACATAATCAACTGCCACAAGAATGTACTTGTTACCTCCAGATGATGGAAAATGTCCCATGAAGTCAATCCCCCAAACATCAAATATCCCAATCTCAAGAATATTGGACAGTGGCATCTCATGTCTTCTGTTAATGTTACATGTCTTCTGACACCTATCACAAGATGAAACAAAGTTTCTAGCATCTTTAAAAATTGAAGGCCAGTAAAAACTGATTGTAACACCTTGAAAGCAGTTTTCTTAGTACCGGCATGACCACCATAAGAGGATCCATGACATTGAAACAATATATCTATGATTTCCTCTTCAGGTACACATCTTCTAAAAATACCATCTACACATCTTCTAAATACATAAGGCTCATCCCAAAAATAGTGCTTTACCTCAGCTAAGAATCTCTTCCTTCTTTGGTAACTCAAATCAGGAGGAAAAACATTAGCTACAAGGTAATTCACTATATCAGCATACCATGGGGCTCTGATTTGTTCAATGGCCAAGAGTTGTTCTTCATGGAAGGAATCATTGATTATATCATTATTTTCAGTCTCCACCATTATCCTTGAAAGATGATCTACAACAAAGTTTTCTGATCTCTTTTTGTCTTTAATTTCCAAATCAAGCTTCTGCAAGAGTAAAATCCATCTGAGCAAGCGTGGTTTACTATCCTTTTTCTGCATTAAGTATCTCACAGCTGCATGAACAGTGTACCCCACCACTTTGGAGTTAATCAAATATGATCTAAATTTATCAAAGGCAAACACAATGGCTAAAAGTTCCTTCTCAGTGGTGGTGTAATTCCTTTGTGCTTCATCCAAAGTTCTACTAGCGTAATGAATAACATAAGGTTTTTTCTCCTTTCTCTATCCCAAAACAGCTCCTATTGCATAGTCATTGGCATCACACATGAGCTCAAAAGGCAAATCCCAATCTGGAGGTTGAATGACAGGTGCTGAAACCAAAGCTTTCTTTAATTCCTTAAAAGTGGATAAACAATCCTCATCAAAAGATAATTTAACATCTTTACAAAGCAAATTTGTAAGAGGTCTAGCAAGTTTAGAGAAATCCTTGATGAACCGCCGGTAGAATCCTGCATGTCCTAGAAAGCTTCGGACCTCCTTTATAGTAGTGGGCGGCTCTAATTTCTCTATCACCTCACTTTGGCTTTATCAACTTCAATTCCTCTCTCTGAAATCAAGTGCCCCAAAACTATCCCTTGCCTAACCATGACATGACATGTTTCCCAGTTAAGCACAACGTTAGTTTCTTCACACCACTGCAAAACTCGAGATAAGTTAGCCAAACAGTCATCCATAAAAACATCCATAAAGTCCTCAATAAAATCAAAAAAAATGGTCATCATACATCTCTGAAAAGTAGCAGATGCATTACATAGACCAAAAGGCATTCTCCTATATGCAAAAGTACCATATGGGCAAGTAAAAGTAGTCTTATCTGTTGGTGTATATGCCCTAGGACCTATTTTTGGTCCATCTTTGTACTACTTACCTCTGATATTTATATATCTTTATGGCATTGTCATTATCTATGTTTATATCTGCGATTATGTACTCACATGATAATGTCCCTGGAGACAGATTGGATTTGTGCTCAAATGATTATCCCCAGTCGATGTACTTGAGTAGATATGGGACAGCTCTAGTACTTGTGAGACTGGTATATGGGCTGGTTAGGCACGAGGTGATAACGCAGACATATAAGTATATTAGTGGTGGATTTACTGGGTAGACCCGCTGTAAGGCAATGACTTGGTGTCATGAGTTATCCTCACAAGTGACAGGAGATGCATTGATCCCTTGACTAGAGGTCATTGACCATTCTATATGGTTTGGGATATGCTTTGATATAACCTAACACCTAGCCGTAGTTGGGTGATAATAACGGTTGTCATTGAGCATGTCACGACCCATATGAGAAGGTCAATGGACAGACAGAGGATTTGCCCCTTCCTAAGGGAAGCTTGATATCCATGGAGCTCCTCTATGGTTGTATGACTGAAAGTGTATGGCCATACCCAAGTGAGAACCTGATTTAGTCATGACCATGTGATTGGGTGAAAACAAGTGGTGACACACTTGTCCAATCGGATATTAGTTCGGCAAAGAGACTGTACTGCATTTGTACCTAGTCGCGATGATTGGGATGTCGATGTCGATATCCATTCCGATGACTTGGGTAGCAGCGATGCACTGCTAGGTGCCACTCACTACTTGTGGTGACCTTAGGTCAGCACTGCCAACGTCAGAGGAACCTACAGGGTCTCACCCCTTGATACTCGAGTTTTGATATTGATCGGGTAGCCTTTAGATCGAGTTATTGGATAACTCGGATCTAATTGGGAGATTTCATCAGCGCCAGTAGGCCTGATGAGATGGAAGAAACTTATTGGGGCCAACTTCCACTTTTGGCATATTGACTAAATTAACCATGGTTAGCCTCATTTGACCTTGGGTTACATTGGATTGGATCCAATGGCTTGGTTAACATGCATAATGGACTTCGGGCTAGGCCCATTGCTTAATTGGGCTCACTAATAAGTTGTAATGAAGAGCTAAGAGGCTTAAAGGGTATAATGGGGAGAATTTTATCAAGATGGCGCATGAAGACTCCTAATTAGATTAGGAGTGGCGCATCCTTCTTAATTAGGTATCTTCTTGTGATTGATTTGATTTAGAATCTGATCTAATCACATAAGATATTAATTGAGATATGATTTAAGCAAGTGGGGCTGATTGTTTACTTAATTAGAATCCTAATTCAAGTAGGATTTTCGCCCAAGACAATTTAGGCAAGGATTCATGATGGCTTGACCTTGTCATTGCGCATGTATGAATCTATTGCCTCTTATGGGCTGATGTGGGCGCATATGGCATGAGCTCGCTTAAACAAGGCTTATGCGCATATGGTACTAGAGATTTGATCAAATAATTTGATTGGATAATCTCCCTAAATCATGCCCTAATCGCTCACACTTGCTGATGGAGGGGCCAACCCTGCTCCTAGAAGGTTTGGCAGGACTAGGAGGAAGCCCACCAGATATGGCTTCCCCTCCTAGGTCACCCCCTTCTTTCTTTCCTTATTTGCACTTTCCATATTTGCAACTTGTAGGAATAAGTTCTAGTGAACCTTGTAGTTCTAGGTTATGCATTACTTTCTTGGATGGTCTACTTGTTTTTGCAAATAAATTGGTAGGCTAAAACTAGCTCAAGGGGACACTAAAGAGGCTCAAGCCAAGCTACTCAAGTGGAGCTCCAATTATGGAAAGAGGCACTTCAACTACATCAACTCAAGACCTCAACTTGAAGATGCTTGTAATCAATGCAACTTCCCTTTCCAAATCAAGCCAAGGCGCCACCTATGGAGGAGGATTTGAACACAAGAAAGGACCAGCCCACAGCATACCATTTCAATCAAGCCATCAATGTGCCATCATCAAGATCCACAAATCATGGAAGATTTCACACCATATTTGGGAAGAGCCCATCGAATTTCATCCACAAACCAGCCGAGCACCACCCTTGGAAGGAAGTAATTTCAAAATTCAATGAGGTTCATTGCATTTAACCACAAAACCGTCCAAGCCAACAAAGGAAAGAGACCAAAAGAATTTGGCTACAAGAAGATACCTTCATCCGAGACATTATTGTATGAATTTTCTTTACATGTTTGCAATTGCGCCAATGGTAAAATGTCACCCTCGCCCATGGCTCAAACCAGCCTATAAGTTGTAATCTCTTCTCATACTGACGATTAGTTGCCTAGTTGAAGAAAATTGTGTTAGCATTGGTGCATGTGTCGCCTAAGAATATTCTACCTCCCTCTTCTCTAAAGGGCCGAGCCCTTTCCCTTCTCCCCTCTACTCTTAAGTCTTCTACGCCACCCACTCCTTGAAGGATCTTTGCACACCCTTGGCGAGGCTCTAAGGAAGCTTCATCAATCTTTGATCTCGGCAAAGCAACATAAGACCCTTGAAGGCTCCATCACTCTCGGCCATCATGAAGAAGGACACCAAGAAGACATCTATTTGGCTAAGTTCCTTCCCCTCTCCATTCCTTAAGATTTAGAACTTGTTTCTACACTAATCCAAGTGTTTATTGTAGAAAGGCGCAAGGTTTGGAAGATCCTCTTGGCGCAAGTGTTCTCTCTTCCCCTTCCCCTCTCTTCTCTTAGTTAAAGTGTTAAGGGAATTTGTGAGGCTTAACCTCCCCCTTAGATTGACTTAGTCTATAATATGAATCCGTGGAATGTGCGGATCTTGTTTGTCTGTGCTTGCGTGTAATGAAGCAACTCCTTCCATCAGAGTAGGACCGTTGAAGACCGGGACGACACGATCCTTCTATTCTCAAGGATCACACTGTGAGTATCTCTTCTAGTCATTTCAATTTGTAGTTTAAAGTGTCATTTCAATTAGTAGTTTAAAGTAACTTAGTTTTCATTTTTTTCTCTATTTTAAAAATACAAAGAAATATTTTCCATCCTCGTTAGAGTAATTTTGGTTTTATTATAAAATACAAAAAAAAAATATTTTGCAAAAGCGTTTGTTTACATGCACCCTGCTTGTGAGTGAACCGCCCTACATCAGTTGTCATCTCCTCTAACAGCCCCTTAATGTTATAAAAGAACCCCCTAGCCGCCCTCTCTTGTGTTCAATTCCTTGGAGGCGTGAAGCACTAGAGGGCGACGGCTTTAAGAACTTAGAAGCTCTTCTTCTTCCATCAAGGGCGCAAGCATTCTTCTTCTCCTTCCTTCTTCCTTTCCTTGGTGCAAAGGAACAAGAAAGAAGCTTGTGGCATCTTCCTCTTCCTTCTTCTTGGTGCCTCCCTTCTTGGAGTTGGCGCAAGTTGATTGGAAGACTCTCCTAAGGCATGGATCTTCTTCCCGAGGCTAGCATCAGGCAAGCAAGAAGAGAACTCGAGGCATCCGTGTGTGTGAGACTGTAGAGGGCGCACGCTTAGGCACCTACCTCGACATCGGCCTCGTCTTGCTCCTAAGGTATTTTCTATCTCATCGTGTCGACTCCCTCACTTGACGATCTTCACTGGGTTTTTTGGGACTGGCCTGTTTCGGGAATATTCTTCCGCTGTGCAATGTAATCTGTAATGTCTATCTCTCAAAAATTATAAAATATCCCTAAGGTTTCCCAATAGTGGTATCAGAGCGACTTGCGAGACTCGAATGATGTAATTTCATTCTTTTCCATGCTCACATGCCATATCTCAATTTTTGCAAATTGCATGATCACATGGCACATGAATTTTTCTAAGTAGGAAAAGTTAGGGTTTCTTATTCCTATCATCTTGTCAATCTCTTTTGGATTTTTCAGTTATTTTTCTTGCTTGATTTAAAGATCAAAGGCGCAAGTAGTTTGGTCAAGTAGGACGGGCATTGTGTCTTCGGACTGGCCGGGTCTCTTGATCTGACAAAGTTGCTAGCCGAAAGGATCTATGAAATCATCATGAAAAATAAATCGCAAATAACCAAAAGATTTGTGATAAGAAGATGAGGAAAAGATACTTGTTTTATGAAAAAGTAAAATTTCAGATTTTATGTTTTTCATGAGCATATAGAATTGCATGAGTAAATACCTTGGTTGTGCATAATGTTGTGGTCATGAGTCAAGCCCCTTTGCATGCCTGTGATGTATCCTTGTAATGCCTACGTGCCGCTTTTCTTTACTTTTAACTAAGAAGAAGATTAGGGTGGCACATGTACTTGGAGATTAACGCATGCATGATTGCTTGCGCACCTTGCTTGGTGGTGCAAGAAGCACTCTTCCTTGATGGCGCATGGTGTAGTGGCGCAAGATGACTTGGCTGAGCCTTAGGGCTTGTGTGCTAGGTGTCTTGGCCCATACATGGTGGCGCATCACTCTTGAAGGAAGCCCATGGCATTGGCCGAACCTATGGGGGTGCTTCTAGGGTTCCCCAGAACTACCTTTAGGGTTTGAGAGCTAAACCATGATGAGAAGGACCTAGAGCCAACCTTGAAGACCAACCTAGAGGTCGGCTAGGCAAGGTCTAGTTTTAGGGGGCTTGAGTCCTAAGTCAAGAGTTGAACCTCCGTTTGGCATGGGTTGGTTCAATGTCTTGAATAGGCTATGATCACATTATTCCTTTACTGTTTTCAGTATCTGCTAAAGCATGCCTGTGATGTTTTATCGTTATGTTATCACTATAGGATTGCATGCCTGCATTGTTAGACATAAGATAAAATGGATGAGACCTTAAACAAAAACCCTCAATTAAAATATCAAGTCTAGTAGCCTTCTAACGCGTAGCCCTCACTAAGCTATCGATCAATGGAGTTGTGAACTGTTTCCAACCCTCGTGGGACACACCCACTTATCTTTAGAAAGTGCATGGTGGCAATGGTTTCCCCAGTCCAGTTTTAACTTGGGTGTGCCTTCGCAAGGAAACTTGTTGGCCCTGGGCATAACGGTTAGGAATGGACTTGACTAGATTTTCATATGTGCTAGGCACAAGATGAAACTCTAGAGGCAACGTTGAGACGTTAGGGTTTCATGTTGTATCCAGCCCTCACTGGACATGAAATGCCTAGACCGTCTCATCAAGGGGAGTTGATTGGAGCAACCGGCCGGCGTGCCCACCTTAGGAAGCATGGGTCACTTCGTGTATCTCATCCCACCCTCATGGGACACGAAGCCTCATGTGGAATAAGGATCCCACCTCACTAGGAAATCTTAAATTTCTCAATTGACTTTGTGGGTTGTCAATTCAAAAATAGTGGGAGCCATAATCATTTAAAATAAGTCTAGTTTAAATGATTCAAAGTAGTATTAATCTATTGTTTCTTGGGTGTTGTAGAAAGAATGGCTACGAACACTGGCGGATTAACACTGCGATCCCTTCTTGATAAGGATAAGTTGGTTGGATCCAACTTTATGGACTGGCATCGGAACTTGAGGATAGCCCTCAAGCTCGAGAAGAAGTTGTATGTCCTCGAACACCCTCTTCCTGTGGCTCCTCTGCCTAATGCCCGGACAGAAAACAGGGATGCTTTTAGAAAGCATCAAGATGACTCTTTGGAGGTTGCATGTCTCATGCTACCCACTATGGCACCTAAACTTTGTTGGTGTGTATGCCCTAGGACCTAGCTTTGGTCCACTTATGTACTACTTGACTTTGATATTTATATCATTCTGGCATTGTCGTTATCTATGTTTGTTTACATCT
>CM050440.1:32774614-32788362 GCA_027562315.1 Costus pulverulentus | reverse complement strand
TTTCCTTAGCTAGTGAGAATACAACTATTTGGTACTTAACAATAAGGTCTCTGTAGTTCGATATCTATTTTATTACTTCGAGTATCCGTGCACTTGCGGACACAACAAGTTTTTGGCCGCAAGTGCACGGATACTCGAAGTAATATAAAAATATCGAACCACAGAGACCTTGTTGCCAAGTACTGAATAATAGAGACCTTGGCAATAAGGTCTATGTGGTTTGATATTTTTATATTACTTCGAGTATCCGTGCACTTGCGGACACAACAACAGCTCCTTCTCCATAGTCGCATAATTTATTTGAGCGTCGTCAAGCGTGCGACTGGCATAATAGATGGCGTGAAACTTCTTATCCTTCCTCTGTCCCAAAATCGCTCCAACAGCTTGGTCGCTAGCATCACACATCAGCTCAAAAGGTATCGACCAATCTGGGGGTTGAATTATTGGAGCAGAGATTAATGCATCCTTGAGTTTCGAGAAGGCTTCCTCGCAGTCCCTGTCAAAGCAAAACATAGCATCTTTAGTAAGCAAAGTAGTTAAGGGGCGAGCTATCTTAGAAAATTTTTTAATAAATCTTCTGTAGAAGCTGACGTGTCCAAGAAAGCTCTTAATTCCCTTCACTGATGTAGGCGGCTTGAGATGTTCAATGACTTCAATCTTCGCTCTGTCCACCTCTATCCCTCGTTCAGATACTAGGTGCCCAAGTACAATGCCTTCCTTGACCATGAAGTGGCACTTCTCCCAGTTCAAGACTAGGTTCACCTCTTCGCACCTCTGCAAAACCTTAGACAAATGAGACAAGCAATGATGGAATGAGGAACCATATACAGAAAAATCGTCCAAAAATATATCCATGAATTCTTCGTTAAAATCAGAAAATATGGCCATCATTGCTCGCTGAAAGGTCGCGGGGGCATTGCAGAGGCCAAAGGGCATTCTTCAATACGCATACGTGTCGTAGGGACATGTAAAGGTTGTTTTCTCCTAGTCATCCGGGTGGATAGGGATCTGGAAGAAACTTGAAAAGTCATCCAAAAAACAAAAATAAGAATTATGTGCGAATCTATCTAACATCTGGTCTATAAATGGAAGAGGGAAATGTTCCTTTCGCGTGGCCGAATTCAACTTCCTGTAATCTATGCACATTCTATGTCCCGTGACCGTGCATGTAGGTATCAGCTCGTCTGCCTCGGTCTTTATCACTGTGACGCCACCCTTCTTGGGTACAACATGTACGGGACTCACCCAAGAGCTGTCTGAGATTGGATAAATAACTCCGGCGTCTAATAGCTTGAGCACTTCTTTCTTCACTACATCCTTTAGGTGCGAGTTTAGTCGGCGCTAGAACTCCACTGAAGGTTTGCAGTTGTCTTCCAATAGGATCCTGTGCATGCATACAGAAGGGTTAATCCCTTTTATGTCATCTAATGAGTAACCTATTACCTTCCTATGGAGACGAAGTTCATCGAGCAACAACTCGGTTTGCTCCATGTCCAATGTCGCACTGACAATCACAGGATATGTGGAGTTTTCCCCCCAAGAATTCATATCTCAAAGTGCTAGGCAAACTCTTTAGTTCAATTTTCTGCTGCCCTTGATTCTCCTGATTTTCTTCTGTCTTACCAACAGGACATACATCACTTTCTAACAATGCAACATACTCGTCTGCCTCCCCATCGCCATCTTTATCAATAGAGTTCGTTAAGGCGAGTTCCAAAGGATCCACTTCTCTCCTAGGCGGCTAAACATCCTGTGTAGCTTTCTCCACAATGTCAATGCTGCAGCATGTACCTGCAAGAGAAGGTTTTTTTCAAGGTATCAGTTAAATCAAATTGAATAACGTTGCCATAGATGTTCAAAGATAGTTTCCCATTCTTGACATCCATGACAGTGCCTGCAGTAGCAAGAAAAGGTCTCCCCAGAATGATAGGGAGCTTGTCATCCTCATCAATTTCCAAGACAATAAAATCAGCAGGAATAAAGTAATCTCCTACTTTAATAGGTACGTCCTCTAAAATACCAACTGGGTGGCGTACAGATCTATCTACAAGCTGTATGGAAATATTAGTTGGTTGCAAATCCCTAATTCTAGCCTTTTACATAGTGATAGTGGCATGAGGCTAACGATTGCTCCTAGATCGTACAAAGCTCTCTGAAAAGACATCTCCCCAATCTGGCATGGTATGGAAAAACTATCTGGGTCTTTAAGCTTCTGAGGGAGCTTGTTCTAGATGATGGTGCTGCACTCCTCAGTAAGTGCAATGGTCCCTTGATCTTCTAGCTTCCTCTTATTTGATAAGATATCTTTTAGAAATTTTGCATAAGTCGGCATCTGCGAAAGAGCATCAATGAAAGGGATGTTAATATAAAGTTTCTTTAAAACATCTAAAAACTTACCAAACTGCTTGTCCAATTTGGCCTTGGCAAGCCTCTGTGGAAAGGGAATCGGTGGCTTATATGTTGGCGGTCCCACATAGGGTCGCTCCTCCTCAACTGGCTCAGGTGCCACCGGTGTCACATCAGTATGCAGTTCCACAGGTTCTGGTATTGTCTCTTCTATCATGTCATCTGTCGGCATCTTTGGATCTTCCAATTGCTTGCCACTCCGAGTGGAGATTACATTGCACTGCTCCCTCGGGTTTACTTTTGGCTGGGATGGTAGCTTCCTTGGTACTCTCGATGATGAGCTAGCTTGCTGGGCTAGCTGACTTTCTAGCATTTTATTGTCTGTTTCCAGGGAGTCCATCTGTGTCATCATCATCTTCATCATGTCTGTAAGTCCTTCAAGTTGCTTGCTCAGAATTGAATCATTGTTGGGCCTTGGCTGTTGCTGCGGTGGTGGCGGCGGTGTATTGTAGTTTCTGGCTTTGAATCGTAGTGGTCTGAAATTGTTCTGTTGGGGTTGCCTAAAGTTTCCTTGTGGGGGCTGGGTCTGCTGTGGTGGAACTTGTCCAGGATAAATTGGCTGAGTTGTCCGGTAAGAGAAATTTAGGCGCCATCCTGGATTGTAGTAGTTGGAATAAGGGTTATTATTCTGGTTGAAGTTTCTAACTGCATTCAACTGCTCAGGATGAGCCGCAGCCATTTGTCCATCTCCCGCCTGACAATCTACCCCTGCATGACCTACAACTCCACAAACCTCACAAGAAATAGCGTTAACATCCATAGAATTAACAGACCAAGAATCAAGCTTCCTAGTCAAATTATCAACCTTAGCCGTGAGTGCAGTAAGAGAGTCTAGGTCATACTTACCTGACTTCTTGGTAGAAGTACCTCTCTCAGATGTCCATTGGTGATGGTTAATCGCCATATCCTCGAGAAAGTTCATTGCATCTTCCACTCTCCTATTCATCAAAGCACCTCCAGCTGCAGCGTCCACTGTAAGCCTCGTGTTGTAATCCAAACCGCTATAGAACATTTGGATCAAAACCCAAGTCTCAACACCGTGATGTGGACACATCCTATGGAGCTCCTTAAACCTCTCCCAAGCTTCATATAGAGACTCTCCATCCTTTTGCATGAAGCTCGTTATCTGATTTTGCAATTGGATTGTCTTTGATGGAGGGAAGTACTTGGAGAGAAAGGCTTGAGAAAACTCTGCCCATGTTCTTATCGAAGCAGCAGGTAGTGTGTGCAACCAAGCTCTCGCCCTATCCCTCAGAGAGAAGGGAAATAGTCGCAACCTGATAGCATCAACAGACACACCGTTAATTTTCAACATGTCGCAATATTCTAGAAAAATAGAGAGGTGCATGTTGGGGTCCTCAAGAGGAGAACCACTGAATTGGTTTTGTTGCACCATAGAAAGAAGTGCAGGTTTTATTTCGAAGTTGTTGGCCTCAACAACGGGCCTAGCAATTCCAGATTGAAAACCATGTGCGTAGGGAGCGGAATAATCCTTCAATGTCCTGTTGTTGTTATAGTTGTTTCCCATTGGTTGTTGTACTCGGTCATTATTCACTTCAAGTTGAATGTGTTCCATCTGATTTTCTCCTCCTGGATGGTTCATGATTTCTCTCTTTTGGATTTGATTTTTCTTCCTTCTTGTCCTGAAGGTGCGCTCGATCTTTGGATCAATGTCAAAGAATGTACCTGCCCTAGAACTTCTTCGCATAAACCGGTCAGTCAAAATTATAAAGTTCTAAGACAGCAAATAAATAAAAAGAAAAAGAAAATAGCAGTGCAGTAAGAAGAATCTAACCTAAGGCCTAGTCTACCAATTCTCGGAAGTATACTAATATCAACTGTTGTTCCCCGGCAACGGTGCCAAAAACTTGACACGCTCTGTAAGTGCACGGATATGTCGAAGTAATATAAAAGATGTCGAATCCCACAGGGAACAAGGTTGAGTACTAGAAAGTCCGAGTCCTAATAGCTAGGAGAATTGAAACGTGGGTTTTTGAAGACGGAAACCGAAAACAAACGAGTGCAACTACTTCGGTAGAGGAAAGATATAAGAGAGAATTCAGGGCTATGGCTTCCACCACGATGATAATCTTAATTGCACAAGAAAGATATTAGTTATTTGGTTTATTGGTTTTGCACAAGGAGTCTAACCCTAGGGTACAAGGTGCCCTCTCTCGAGTGATACACTCCGGTGTTCATTTTAGACTGACCTCCTACTCTCACGGTAGATCGTTCTAAGACGAACCCAATGAGTTCTATGGCAAATTATGAAATCCTTGAGCGAAGACCAAGCACTCTCGTGTCGAGGTCTCGCAAGTTTTACTCAGAGGTTCGACCCTTACGATCCTTCTCTCGATATGAATCGTAACGGCTAACACGCGATACTACTCAGCCAAGGTAAAACCACAAAATAAATACGTCAAAGTAAAATATGCTCACAATTCATACCAAATAGCATAAATAGATACAAAGTTTGCAATTAAAATCATTAAAGGGTTTCCACCAAGCCCCGAAATAGGGTTTACGCTACCATCGTCATTGAAACGCTCAAAATCTCTCTTTTAATGAAATGAAAAGTATAAGAAAATGAAGCTAAGGGGAAGGAGATGATGAACCGAAGGAATCCTGAAGAAATCGTGATGATCGTGTGTCTCAATCTCCGAAAATCTCTAAAAATTGCCTCTGTCGTCGTGTTCTTCCACCCACGCCGCTTCTTCATGTGAATGCTCGATAGTTAGGGCATGAAAAATTGGGGCTTTTACATTTCATCTATTCGCCTCTGAAAGAGCTTTCTATAGACACCTCACTTGCTAAATTTGGATTCCAAATGAGTGAGAAATCATGGAAAAACCAAGTGGAACTCGGTCTCGTTCGCGACTGGGATGGAATCACAGGTGAACCCTGCCGGGTTCACCTGCCCGTGATTCCCTCTGTGAGTTCGGACGAATAGAAGCGCAGTGAACCTGGTGGGGTTCACCCGCCCGTGCTTCTCTCTGGACAGATCTTGGCTAAAGTGAAAACCGGTGAACCCGGTGGGGTTCACCTGGCCGTGATGCTTTCTGGACTTCTGCTGGCTGACGACCGGGATGGAGAACCCGGTGGGGTTCACCCGGCCGTGATTCTTACTGTGCAGTCCCTGCAGCCTGGCGAAGAATCTGGTGAACCCCATGGGCTTCACCTGGCCGTATTTTTCAAGCTGACTCCGTTTAAGCTCAAATTTGATGTGTGACCTCGACTTCATACAAGAAATCGTCCCATGACCTTAGAATCTTCAAAATATGTCGAAAAAGGCCATTTTTACATGAAATTCCATAAAAGTACCAAAAAGTGAAGATTCCAAAGATATCAAGTAATTTAGCCTAAAAAGAGTATGAAAGTATTGAAATAAGCCTAGAATTAGCATGAAATATCCATGAAAATCACCACTAAAATGCAACGCATCACACGGCTGTGTATCAGTACACGGGTGCGCTTATGCACGCCTCGTTGCAAAATATCCTAGGTTGTCACTTCTCATCACGGCCATGTACCGATGCACGGGTATGCCCATGCATGCCTCGGTGCAAACTATTAATTCCTTTCATGGCAATGTACCTCTGCACACCCCTGCTCGTGAACGTGTCGGTGCGCTAGCAAGATAGTCTGACAAGCCATTCACGGCCATGCATGGATGCACTCGTTCGACCGTGAACAGCTTGCAAGTAACTGAAAAATTCCAGAAAAATTATCATCAGCTGGGTATTACCTAAAAAGCATAGATACGAAAGAAAATTGAAAAAGTATAAAGGGTAAGAAATAGATATAAATAAGAAACTAAAAGTATAAATAAGAGGTTGGGTTGCCTCCCAATGAGTGCTTCTTTAAGATCACTAGCTTGACCACGGTAGAATGTCAAGGTGTATCTAGTGTAGTAGAGGTGAAGTAGGTGGCGTGGAGTCTCTACTTTCGTCGTCATCCCAAATTGCACCTATTAAAATAAGTGCAAGATATAAAAGTTTTTCTACTATTGATTTTACAGAACATGGAACAGTGGATTGGTAAAAATCATGAGCTTTCTTAGTATCATTCAAAACTTTGTCTTCATGCACTTCTAGTGTTCTTTTCCTCAAGTCAACTCCTGTGGCATCTTCAATTGAAATCATCATAGCCATCATCCCATCCTCTTTCAGACCAACAGAGTCATCAGGCTTATCTTGGAAATGCTCTAGAAAAGTATCTAGAAAGATTCCATCTTGCCACTCGACTGTGCAATATTTCCCTTCATCACCATTGCACTACAACTGGAGCCTAAAAAAGAAAATTCTTTATTATTGATAGAAAGACTGAATGATAAAATATTCCCATCAATGCTAAAGGGCATCGTTCTTCGTAGGACATCGATCATGGCTCCAATTGTACCAATGAATGGCCTGCCCAATATAAGAGGAAAAGTAGAATTCTCTGTAATGTCTAGAACCATAAAATCTACTGGAACAAAGAATCCTTTGATTTGGAGAGGCACATTCTCAGCAATTCCAAGCGGGTGAAGTCTATAACTATTGACAAGTTGAAGAACTTTAGATTTTGATTTCCCAAGTCTAATTTCCTGAAGGTGCGGAGCGGCATGATGCTGACGCCAACACCCAAATCCAAGAGTGCTTTTTGATGACACCAAAATATATAGTAAATTTTGTGCCATTTGATAGACCTTTTTGTGTCATATTTATGCTATTTTGCTTGTTTTTAAGCCTTATTTGTCAAATATTGCGGAATCTATACTATTTCTTATTTTTGATGATTTTCAGGTAAAAAGTGCTATGTTTTGATGGATTTTGAAAGATTTGAGCGCATGAATGAATTCCAGATGTCGAGACGAAGTCGCCTATCAATTTTCATGCAAATCAGAGCAAGTTTGAAAAATACACCCCTATCGTAATGGAAATTACGGGTGTAATTTTCTGCCCAGAAATACACCACTGCCGTAATGATTTTTATAGGTCGTAATTTTGGTCTAGAAATCTACAGAAGAAATTACAGTACTGCCGTTAGGAATTCCACATGCCATAATTTTGGTCCAAAAATTTACAGAAGAAAATACGGCACTACCGTAATATTTTTCACGGGCTGTAATTTTGACCCAAAAACACACATAACAAAAATACGGCACTGCCGTAAACAAAATTACGGCCGTAATTATGTTTTTGGCCGAGTCTTCTACGGACACTCAAAAGCCCAATTTTTGCGATGCAATATCTAGAGATCCAGGGCACCAATTGAAAAACCGTAAAAAGAGGTCTCTTCTATAAATCGAGGAGAAGATTTGAGGACAAGAATCATCCAATTTCATGAAGAATCGAGGGAGAAATCAGAAAGGGCGTTTCTAGGACACGGCCTCACGCCGAGAGGCGTAGAGGCCATCTCAGGCCGCTATTTTTACTAGGAAGCTTCGCATAGAGGAGGAGAGGATACCCCAGAAGTTTCATAGCGAAAGGAAATCGATCAGAGGAGAAATGAACGAAAGATCGGAGGAAAATTGCTGCTGGGTTATAATAACAGGTGAACCCCGCCGGGTTTACCTGGCGGTGAAGTCTGCTGTGAAGTTCTGTAGAGTAAAAATCACCAATGAACTCCGCAGGGTTCACCTGCCAGTGAAGTACACTATTTCTGCGCAAACTTCCTTCGAGAGAATCACGGGTGGGGTTCACCAAGCGGTGAAGTCTTCTGTGGACTTTCGGACATCCAGTGAAAACACCGGTGAACCCCATGGGGTGAACCCCATGGGGTTCACCTGGTCGTATTTTTCAAAGTAGCTCCGATTGAGCCCAAATTTGACGTGCAGCTTCGTCTTCACGTAGGCAATAACCTCATAACCTTAGAATCTTTAAAAGACTTCAAAATTGGGTGGTTTTACCTGAAATTGCACAAACACAAGGAAAAGTGAAGATTCCGAACAAAGCAAGTAAATAAGCCTTAAAAGAGTATAAAAATATCAAAATAGGTCTAGATTCATCATGGAATAATAATAAAAATTGCTACTAAAATGCAAGGCATCAAACACTCCCAAACTTAAATCTTTGTTTGTCCTCAAGCAATAAAATAAGATGAAATACATGATGGGTACAAGATTAATCATTCATGTCGAAGCATGTATCTAAGTTAGAAAAATAATTATTAATAATCCAAGATCTAATCAGAAGAAATCAAGTAAATGGTTGTTTCAAGCATTCAGCAGTTTGATCCCACAATTTCTAGACGTCAACCAACTCTGCTTGTAATAAACATAGAATCCATTGAAGCATACACAATACTCATGCAAGTCCAATCCATCCAAATTAGATAGTTGGGGTTAACTCAAATGTATTATATAGGATACGATACACTAATTATTGCAATAGACTTCAACTCATATCCTTAGGTACCATTGCCAATTTTTCGCAATGCCAAGTAGAGGAGTCTCTTTATAGATTTCAACTCACATCACTTAGATTTCAACTCACAACCTTTGGTACCAATGCCAATTTTTCGCAGTGCCAAGTAGAGGAATCTAATGATGAGTTTTTTTTTTGTAATGTTTCAGGTTATAACATATCCTTTCTTTTCTTGACAAATGCAGTGTCTCCCCAACAATAGAAAGGAATTCAAGGAAAGAATAAGTGGGTGTGCATCCTAGAAATGAATCACATGTAAATTACAAACTTAAGTTGATTAAATAATCATAGAAATGTTCAACCCACTAATGAACGACCTAAAATCAATCCAAATTAGAAGATTTCAAAATCATAGAACATATGGACATGATCATAAAATATTTCTAACAAGATGGTATATTCAACAAGTTTTTGATTATCCCTAACCAAACATGCATTCAGTTTTAAAAATTTTGCATAGCTATCATGGGAGCAAGACTACCATACTCTTAACATGATAAATTAATGAATGAACTCATGAATGAACTCTCATCACAAAATTGCGACATACACCTTAAAATGACCACATGCAAACTCATAGAAAATTCACACAGCATGTAGGATGATCATAGTGGAATACCAAAATAGATAAAAAAGCAAATCCCAATATGTTTTACACAATTGTCAGAGGGTGGGGCCTGAAGATGTGGACTAGGCCCATGAATAGTGCGGCATATAAGTACAATGCCAAAATACCATCCATCAACTAGAACAGACCACGACCATAGCAAGTCAAATGCCACATGGGAACAAAGATAAAACTAGAATAGAGAAAGCTCACCCACTCTGAATATCGCATAGTCCTCTATGCGAAGCTGTATATGTGAGAGGAGCGGGTATCAGTGGAGGGTCACCTGGACGCTACTTCCTTTTACGTGATTTAGAGCTAGAAGCCCGAGAGCTCTTGCTCTTGCCACGTGAAGGAAAAGCTGGCTGTTCTTCTTTGTTTGAGGAGATAGTTATGCGCGCCATATTCTCTTCATAAAGTTCAACTTGGTACCTTTACTCTTCCTCTAAAAGTTTGTGATGAGTCAAAAAGCTCCAAAACTTTGATTTTTTTTTTTGGGTTTTCCTACAATGATAAGAAAGCAAGATCATAAGAATTCTAACACAAAACAAAATAAACTATCAAACTTTAAAATCAAAAGACTAATTAAATAGAACACACAATACAAAAGTAAAGGCAAGCAGAAAAGACTTGGGTTGCCTCCCAAGAAGCGTTTGTTTAAGGTCATTAGCTCGACTGTAGTGTTATTCATAGATCAGAATGTAGATGTAAGTAAAAAGGGGTTCATACCTTAAAGGGTCAGAAAGTGATTTCAAGCCTATTTTACCTTCATCAGTTACCTTGGTTGTTTCCTTATGTAAATTTTCAAATTGTACCTTCCTCAAGTTGACTAGTTCAGTTGAATCAAGGAGTATAGCAAAAGGTTGAGCTTCTTCATTGTCTTTTACCTTCTCTTCAGCTGCAAAACAGATATCTATAGGATATACAAGTAATTCGTCAATCACATCTTGGTTAACCACCTCCTCAACAACATTATGACAAGACCCTACAAAATAAGGCATAACTTTTAGTGGTTTCTCATGTTCCTTCTCCTCAATGGATTTTTTAGGTTGAAGTATTTTAGGAAATCTAATCTCAGTGTCATGTGCAGGCATCCTAGGCTCCTCAAGTTGTTTCCCATTGCAAGTTATAATTGCATAACAATATTCTTTTGGGTCTATTTCAGGTTGGGATGAGAATTTACTAGAGGCTATTGTAGAGATGCTAGCTTAATTAGCCAATTGGGTTTCCAACATCTTATTATGGGTCTCGAAAGCATCTACTTTAGATGTTAGTTTCCTAATGACTTCATAAACACTTTCATTTTCCTTGGTTTGTGCAGCCATAATAGCCTCTAGTAGTGAGTCAAGTTGACTTTTGAGGTGACATAAACTGCCTCGGTTGGAATGCAAGAGGTTGTCTATAGCTAAGTTGGGAAATTGTGTTGGGATTGTTCTCATAGGAAAAATTTTCATAGCCCCATCAACTTGGATTATATGTATTGGAATATGGGTCTAACTGTGCTCAAGGTTTGAAATTCCAAAATGTGTTGGTTTGCTTACCAAAAGATTCAGGTTGTGAGATTCCTAATTAGCATTCAGTGAATTTATGACCTGAAATTCCACAAAATTCACAATAAGCATTAGTGGCTTCAACTGAATTGACAATAAAAGAATCTAACTTTCATGATAAAGTATCTACCTTCGCAGCTAACAAGCTCAATTCATGCAAATCATACTTACTTGGAGTTGCAGCTTTATATGAGTTAACTCTCTCACCTGACCATTGACTCTGATTGAGGGCCATATCCTCCAGTAGGTTCATAGCATTATCCACAGTCTTGTTCATCAAAGCCTCACCAGCAGCTGCATCAACAATATGCCTCGTGTTATAATTTAGATCATTATAGAAAGTGTGAACAATTACCCATTTTTGAAGTCCATGATGTGGGCATATTCTTTTAAGTTCTTTAAATCTGTCACATGCTTCAAGCATATAATCTGGTTACGAAACCACACAGTCTTACTTTCAGGGAAGTATTTAGAAAGGAAAGCTTGGGAGAGTTGGTCCCATGTAGTGATTGATCCTGGTGGTAAGGAGTGTAGCCATATCCTCGCTTGGTCCCTAAGAGAAAAAGGAAAAAGCCTTAGTCGGATTGCATCATTAGAGACATCATTTAATTTCAAAGTATCACAATATTCCAGAAATATAGCCAAATGCATATAAGGGTTTTCTCGGGGAGAGCCTCCAAATTGGTTCTTCTTGAACCAACGATAGAAGTGTAGGCTTGATCTCAAAATTATTGGCTTCCACATTTGGGTGAACAATGCCCAATTGTAAGTGTTGTATAGATGGAGCAGCATATTCTCTCAAAGTCTTGTTGTTCATATTTCCAGCAGCCAAAGGTACTCGGGCATTCTCCAAATTCAAATATAAAGGCTTCAAGATCTAGGTCATACAGATCACCTGTTCTTAAGCTCCTTTGCAAAAAAAATATTGATTAGATACAATGATAAAGCTTAAGAGAGGAAATAACATAAATAAAATTTTAAAAAAAATAAGAAAAAAAAAAGCTTAGTCTCTTAACTTTCAGAAATTTGTTAATATTGACCGAAGCTTCCCAGCAACGGCGCCAAAAACTTGATACGCACCGCAAGCGCACGGTGTTATCGAAGTAATATAAAAGATTGTCGATCCCACAAGGAGCTAGGTCAAGTACCAACTATTCTGATATTTAGAAGCTAAGTAATCCAATTTTTGTGTTTTGGTAATAAAGTAAATAACTCAACTATAATAAAATAGGAAAAAACAACGATAAAAATATGAATGGTGTCTATTTGAGAGATATCAGGGCTACGGAATTCACCACATTAACTGAATTATTTGAACTGGAATTTAGTTAATGCATGAGTTTATCATTTTACATAAGTAATCTTTCCTAAGTTACAGGATGCCCCTCTCGGTGGTACACCCTGGTGCTTATCTGGAACAGTCACCTACTCTCGCGGTGGATCGTTCCAAATAAACCCAATGAGTTCTATGAAAAATTATGTTACCCTTGAGTGAAAATCAAGCACTCTCATGTCATGGATTCATAAAATATGCTCAGATAATACTCAAAACATCAAGAGAGTTTAGTTCATACAATAGATCAAGTCAAAGGCCTTCATTCGAGCCCCAAATAAAGGTTTACGCTGTAAAAGCTATACAAATCCGCATAGATCTATCAAATAGACAAAGAAAACTAAAAACAAAGACTAAGGATAGGTAGGAGAAGATGATTCAAATGTTTTCTCCAAGTTTCATGAAGATCTTTGCGAAATCGGGCCAAAATCCTCTCCGGAAAGCCTTGTCCCCAGCCCTACTCGTCCTTAGCTGCTCGAGCACCAATTTCTCCTCCTTTAGGGCATAAAAATTGGGGCTTTTATATCCCTTATGTTCTCCTTCGAATAAGCTTTCCAAAAAGTCCTCTCTTGCCAAATTTGGACATCAAACGAGCTGAAAATCTCCAAAATTCTGAATGGGTGTCAGTCAACTCGCCCTAACTCGCCTTTTCCTTGATTGCTCCCCAAATATGGCACGAAAAAGAGGGATTTTATATCCAATAGATTCGCCTCTCTGTTAGCTTTCCAAAACATATTTTTTTTTATATTTTTCTAATTTTTATTGGGCCCAGAATCGAAAAAAATTGAGTAGGGGTCGGTCAGCCTAGTTTTGATCACGTGTAAGTTGGGCTGCTGGGTTATAATCACAAGTGAACCCCACCGGGTTCACCTAGCGAAGAAGTTTGTTGTGAAGTTCTGTCGAGTAAATATCACCGATGAACCCCGCGGGATTCACTTGCTAGTGAAGTGCACTATTTCTACGCAAACTTCCTCCGAGAGAATCACGAGTGAACCCCACGGGGTTCACCAAGCGGTGAAATCTTCTGTGGACTTTCAGACATCCGGTGAAAGCACCGGGGGTTCACCTGGTCGTATTTTTCAAAGTAGGTCCGATTGAGCCCAAATTTGACGCGCAGCTTCGTCTTCACATAGGCAATCACCTCATAACCTTAGAATCTTCAAAAAACTTCAAAATTGGGTGATTTTACCTGAAATTGCACAAACACAAGGAAAAGTGAATATTCCAAACAAAGTAAATAAATAAGCCTTAAAAGAGTATAAAAATATCAAAATAGGTCTAGATTTATCATGGAATAATAATAAAAATTGCTACTAAAACGCAAGGCATCAGATGACAATACTAGGTTTCAATAAGATCGCATGACTTGGTAATATGATCAACCATGAAAGGAGAATTAAAGCATTACCAATGCCATTGTTTGAGTGGCGGCTTGGAAGAAGAAA
>CM050440.1:32751528-32774514 GCA_027562315.1 Costus pulverulentus | reverse complement strand
TGTGTCTAAATCTTATTCCATGCTCGAAGCATCCTATAAGATTAGAACACATATTAGTCTCAATCATATCAAGGCTGTCTCATGTTCACCAAGATATCTCGACTAAGGGCAACTCTGAAAATCAGCTAAGCTGAACATCATTGAGACATTACTCAGAAGTATACATATAGTAGCAGATAATGCAACAATCTGAATAACAACAATTGCCTTTATAAAACATATACATAGTTTGTACATGATACTGATAATAACCCAAGGCTTCAAACATTAGCCTTAAGGGCATACCCCAACAAGGTTAGCAATGCCAATGTTAGAGGAACCTGTAGGGTGGCACACCTTGATACTCGAGTTCTTGTATTGATCGGGAAGCCTTATGATTGAGTTATTGGATAATTCGGATCTATTTGGCGGATTTCATCAGTGCCAATGGGCCCGATGAGATGGAAGAGAGTTATTGGAGCCAAACTTCATTTTTGGCAGGTTGACCGTGTTTGACCATAGTTGGTCAAATTTGGATTATGGTTGCATTAGATTGTATCCAATTGCTTAATCAACCCATATAATGAAGTTTGGGCTAGCTCATTACCCAATAAGGCTCAATAACAAGTTGTCATGACGAATTAATGGGCTAAAGGGTATAGTTGGGAGAAATCTCCACCCCATTGGCGCCTAGGGCCATAATGGGGTGGAGTGGGCGATTTTGCTTCATTAGGAAGTAAAGGGCGCCTCCCCCTTTGTTCCTTGATGGTAAGCTTGCCTCTCAGGCAAGTCTAGGGACTGATATGGCTTGAAGGACTTCTTAGGAAGGTCCTTGGCGCATATGCAAAAGGGAAAGAGGTTTATGGTAAGTCTTGGAGACTTTCCTTACCTCAATCCCTAATTACTCCCTCCCCTTTACCCTAGCCACCCCCTTCTTTATGAATTTTGCCCACACCCTATTTTTACCGCCCCCTCTTGCCTCTCTATATATACATGTGTATATGCGAGAGCTAGTGACAAGAAATATTGGCGTGAGCAATATTAAAGGGGCAAAAGCAAGAGGCCTTGGCGAAAGCTTCCATCTTCCATCAATTGGCCGCAAGTCTTCTACCACTTCTACTTCTTCTCTTAGTGCAAGAAGAGCTTGAGGTTGGCGGCATCATCTCCCCTTCCTCTTCACCTTGGCGCATCTTCCTTGAAGGTGGCGCAAGTGGTGTTGAAGGTGACATAAGGCTTGGATCTTCTTCCCGAGGCTAGCACTGGGCGTGGAAGAAGAAAGCTCGAGGCATCCATGTGTGCGAGACTATAGAGGGTGAACACTTGGGCACCTACCTCGACATTGGCCTCATCTTGCTCCTAAAGTATTTACTATCTCATCGTGTCGACTCTCTCGCAAGACGATCTTCACTAGGTTTTTGGGACTGACTTGTTTCGGGGACATTCTTCCGCGGTGCACTTGTATGTGTTTGTAATGACTTTGAAAAATTGTAAAATATCCCCGGGGTTTCCCAACAGAGCCAAGCCATATGGTACCTCTTAGAGAAGTTGCGCCACCTTCAAGGAAGGATGCGCCAACAAAGAGGTGATGGAGAAGAAGCCATCAAGCCCTAGTAGTCCTTGCACCATGAGGAGAAGGAGAGGAAGAAACTTGAGGTGTTGGATGGAGGAGATGCGCCTATGTCAATTGCTCTTGCCTTTGATGAAGCTCACGTCAAATCCCTTTTCTTGCTCTCGCATATGTTATGATACAATACCGCAAGGGGCGGCAAGACTAAGACATATAGGCGAAAACACAAAGAAGCATGTGGCTAGGGTAAGTGGGGAGTCCAATTAGGATTTGATGTACAAAAAGGCTCCAAGCTTGTACCATAATCAAACACCCATTAGCCATATGCACCTAGGACTTACCAAAGATGTGCATCAAGCCATACGCACCCCAAGCATTGCCATAGAGGCAAGCCTTCCATCTAAGGAGAAAGGGGGAGGCACCAAAAGCTTCCTAATGAAGCACTAGGCACCTACTCCTCCTCATTATGCCCTTAGGCGCCAATGGGGTGAGTTTTCTCCCCATTATACCCTTATGCCCTCTTATTTCTTCATGACAACTTATTATTGGACCTCATTGGGTAATGAGCTAGCCAAACTTCAATACACAAGTTGATTAAGCCATTGGATCCAATCCAACGCAACCCAAAGTCAAATGTGACCAACCATGGTCAATTTCGAGTCAACCTGCGAAAAATAAAGTTTGGCTCTAATAAGTCTCTTCCATCTCATTAGGTCCATTGGCGCTGATGAAATCTCCCAAATAGATTGAAGTTATCTAATAACTCGATCATAAGGCTTCCTGATCAATACGAGAACTCGAGTATCAAGGTGTGCGACCCTGTAGGTTCCTCTGATGTTGGCAATGATGAACTAAGGTCATCACAAGCAGTGAGTGGCACCTAGCAGTGCATCACTGCTATCGAAGTTATTGGAATAGATATTGACATCGACATCCTCATCATCGCAATAAGGTACCGATGCATTACAGTCTCTTTGTCAAACTGACATCCGATTGGACAAGTGTGTCACCACTTGTTTTCACTCAATCTCATGGTCATGACTAAATCAAGTTCTCACCTGGGTATGGCCATACACTTTGAGTCACAGAACCATAGGGGGGCTCCATGGATATCAAGCTTCTCTCAAGAAAGGGCAAATCCTCTGTCTGTCCATTGACCTTCTCATATGAGTCGTGACATACTCAATGACAACCGTTATAACCTCCCAACTACAATGAGGTGTTAGGTTGCATCAAAGCATGTTGCCAACCATATAGAAAAGTCAATGGCCTCAAATCTAGGGATCAATGCATCTCATGTCACTTGTGAGGAAAACTCATGACACCAAGTCATAGCCTCACAGCGAGTCGGTCCAGTATATCCACCATTGATATATTCATATGTCTGCATTAGCATCTCGTGCCTAACTAGCCCATATATCAGTCTCACATCTACCAAAACTGTCTCATATCCACTTAGGTACATTGACTAGGGACAAGAGTTTGAGCACAAAACTAATCTGTGTCTAGGGAAATTATCATGTAAGAACACAATCGCAGATGTAAACAAAGTATGATAACGACAAGGCCAGAATGATATATATATGAAATATCAGTGTCAAGTAGTACAAAAGGTAGACCAATAACAGGTCTTAGGGCATAAACACCAACACTTCCAAGAGCAAGCATTTCCTTGATGAGTTACTTGGACACTTTCGAGGGTATCGGCATAACTCAAGCACACCTGCAAAATAGAAAGTACAAAGCTACACCCTATACATAGGCAAGCAACGCCCTCGACTTAGGCGTGCACGGGAGAACCGTCTGAGAAGAAAACCAAAGTAAAGCCCGGCCGGTGGTAAAATCTAACCACCACTACACATGATAATCCATACAACAAACCCGAGGAGAGATATACCTTCGAGACGTGTCTTGCTCCACAAGTCGATGACATTGTACTTCACTCACTATTCGATGTCGATGAAGGAGACGTACACAGACTTCAGCTTAGGACAGCCCACCCAACCTCTCAGCTGAAGGCTAAGAGGGGAGTGGAAGCTCACGCCGAACTCACCCTCTCGACCAAAGCTTTAGAAATCCAGTGGACACAAGCGTCGAACCCTCCTTTGCTTCCAATCCACGTCGCTAGTGGGATCTGTGGTCGTCGCTGTCGCTTGGAAGTCCACCACCGACAGGGAATACGTGTAGACTAAGGTTGATAAACCCAGGTGCTTGCATCCCTTTCTTCTGCTTGCCTCGTTCACAACAGATCCAAGCCTTACGTCAAGATCTAGGCGGAGGTCTGCTAGAGGAGCTATCACTAACGTCGAGGATGAAATGGTAGACGTCAAAGACCTAGTGGAAGGTCACATGTGTGGAATTGGAGGCAGACGAGGCCACCTCACTCCCTTGTCTGGCTTTAGCACCAGAGAATATGATGTCTTCCCCCTTGCCTTCGGGCACCAACGTCCTGCTCTACCCTTGCCGGCGAGTCCACGACCAGGTCTCGTCGCCGCAAGAAGCTTGTTGAGAAGAAGGAAGCCCACATTGTAGCCGTCGCTCACTTGTTCTCCCTCCTACGAACAGTATGCCAGATTTGCCAGCCCTAGACCCTGAGCATTGCTGCCTAATTTGGTCTCCACCCCATGACACTGGAAAGGAAAGTTTCCAGGCAGACATCCACACATAAGGCATCAAAATGTTGATCAGCTTGATGCTTCCACCGGGGCTAGATTAGATTTGGACCCTAGGCTCATCCAAGCTGATAAGTCAACTTGGGTCCATGCCTTAAGTCGTCCCACACAGCTAGAATGACTAGCGCATCAATAGGTGCATTGAATTAGACACTAGTGTCACGCCAAGTTGAAACCGGATGAATCGACTCCGCTTGTGCGTTGCATATGCGTGGACAGCTCTAGGTCCTCAAGTCAAGCTCCTACGTGTCCGTGTGAGTCCCCACGCTTGACGCAACTAGCTCGATCCTTGCTAAGTAGACTCATGTCAACCTCAATCACACCAACACCCCCAAGTTGTCCACACCTAAGTAACCGAAGACCACAGCCACTTGCCAAACTCGGTGGGTCTCAAAATTTAATTAAGTTCCGAGAGTATCACACAAACCATGTTCAAAAAATAAACCCCATGTAGTTATTTGGCAATTAATATTGTAAAAAGCTATGTTGCATTGTCTATTGTCAAATCAGATAATGGTAGAATCCGGTTTTAATCAATAAAACTATGTTCTATTTTATAACAATCATCTTGGAACCATTCTTCGTGGAAAGAGGAATAGATTTCATTTTAGAAAAAAAAAACACATTGGCGCAAAATATCATTAGATACGAAGACTTATTAATTATTGTTTGGTTGATGAATCTCTATCCATATAGTCAGGAGAATTGTTTGTTTGAATATGTAGATATGACCAAATGCGTGATTGAAGATCATTCATATTTTGAATAGGATAATTTGGAGTTAGTAGTTGGAAGCCTCTTCAATTGTCTTAGTGTGGAGCAAGGCTTAGTTGAATATTAGCTTAAGGAAAGCACTCTTGACATAAGTAAGTTGTTAATCAAAGTACTGGGAGACTAGAAAATGCAGTAATACGTGACGCAACGATTTGTGCATGCAATTCTCCGTCCAAAGGATCAATACTTGTGGATTATATTTCTAATCAAAAGTGCTTAGCTGGTGGTCTGCCTTTCCAACGTCGTTTCTTCCTGTTTCTTCGGCGGGGAACGAGAGACAAGGACATACTTCAATTATTGTCTTCCGATCATGGCAACAAAGACCATCTTCTAGTTGCTTTAGAGCAATCACACAATCTCCAAAATGCTCATGATATATAGCGCTCATAGCAAAATTTTCCGAATTAAATTTGGGTGGGAATCAAATCCATTGAAATAAAGATGATAAATCAAATCAAAGCTTGACATTGAAGCTTTTGATCTCAATTTTGTTTGATTTGATTATAGGACCACCTTTCAGTTACGAGGATTTTAGTATACTCTTCTAAATTATATCAATTAATGTTAAAGATTATCTTTGTGATGTTAAATTTCACATAAAAACTATAATTAGGATTATTAGATACATACATTTGAAAATTATATATATTTTTTTGTATTAGGAACAAGTCTAAGAGAGAAAAAAAAAAGATGATTCGTTATTATTAAAATCCTTTTAATAATGTAGTTTCTTAGCATAGAGCCACGGGAATGACGTGATAATTAATAATGAAAGAATAACGGCGCCTCCCCAAAATTAAACGGTCGAGCTGTTTGTTGAAATTAAAGAGGAAAAGAAATGGAGAGATTTGTCATGTGAATTTCTGATTTGGCGCCGGCCGGCTGGCTTTCCAAAGCAGCCATTCACTCCTTGCTTAACCTGGCTTTAAAAATGAATGCACCACGCTTCGATGAGAACAAGGCCACATTTACTAATTCCGCCATTGACAACAATTTCCTTTATTCTCCTATCCAAACACTCTCTTCGTCTTCTTCTGCTTCATGTGCCAAATAGATGCGCAACCCTGATTCAAGAAAGAAGATGTGCCCTGCGGCTGCCGCCGCCTCTTTCCTTTTCTTCCTCCTCTTCTCCTTTGCAGGTTTGATACCTCTCGATGCATGTCTTTTTTTTTCCTTGATGCGTTATCTAGTGTTCTTGTCTTCCAACTGATCAATAGATGCTTATGATACGATGGATCCCGAGGGGAACATCACGGTCAAGTGGGATTTCATGACCTCCAATGCCGATACATACACGGTACTAGTTTACCATCCCTTTGATTCCCTCTTCTACTCATTTCTAGTATATATTAATTTGACCAAGAACTACTCGATCACATCTCACAAGACATCCTAATATAATTACAGCATTCGTCATGTTATTTGTGTTAGAAAGAAAAAACACATGATCGCAGGCGTGCCAGACAAGTCTGCCGTTCTAACTAGGTTTAGTTGTTAATCATGTTTAAGTCTATGTGAGATTTAAGTAGTTCGCAGTAAGTGAATGTGACAGATTATGGTGAGCATATACAATTACCAACTGTATCGGCACATCGAAAGTCCTGGATGGAGGCTTGGATGGACATGGCCTAACGATGAAGTGATCTGGGACATGCGAGGCGCAGAAGCCACTGACCAAGGCAACTGTTCCAGATTTAAGGGTGACACTCTCCCTCACTGCTGTGAGAAGAACCCCATTATCGTCGACCTGCCGCTGGGTTCTCCCTACAACATGCGGACCAGCAACTGCTGCAAGGGCGGTGTGCTGTCCTCTATCACTCAAGATCCGTCCTTCATCCTCTCCTCCTTCCAAATGGTCATCCAGTCCGGTAACATCAGTGACCCCGCCACGGGAAAGCCTTCAAATTTTAGTCTTGGCGTTCCCGGTTACACCTGCAGCAACGCAACAACCATGCCTCCTAGCAAGTTCAAGTTTGACAAGCAGCGGACCACACAAGCGCAAAGTAAATCAATTTATTTGCCCCTTGATTATATGAACTTTCAATCAATATTTCATTAAAAAAAAGAGCATATTTTGCAGTGACATGGCAAGTGATCTGCTCCTACTCCCAGTTCAGGGAATCAGTAATGCCCACCTGCTGTGTGTCCTTGTCCACATTCTACAGCAGTACAATTGTTTCGTGCCCTCAATGCAGCTGTGGCTGCCGAGGCTCGCCAGCATCTCCCCGGTGCTTGAGGTAAGTGATTTTTCATTAATTATTCTGTAATTTTCTTGGGAACAAGAAAATCTACTACACTAATCACAATAATATTGTTTCCAGCGTGGAGAATCAAAAGGCTAAGCTTCAGCAGTTGATTCCGGCTGACAGCGACGACGGGTTAACAGCGGGCCCTATTTTGTGCACGCAGCACATGTGCCCGATCAGCGTGCACTGGCATGTGAAGGTGAGCTACCGCAAGTACTGGAGAGTGAAGATGACCATCACAAACTACAATATGTATAAAAACTACAGCGATTGGAATTTGGTGATACAACATCCCAACCTTCGGAGTGTGGCACAAGTTTTCAGCTTCAATTACCAACCCCTCGTTCAGTACGGCGACATCAGTAAGCAGTATATTATTATTATTTTTTTTTATTGATTTGATCACTAGTCCCAGCAATCCATATTATATATATATATATAATGCGTCTGCCTGCAGATGATACAGGGATGTTCTGGGGGATCAAGTACTACAATGACATGCTGCTCAACTACGGTGAGATGGGAAATGTGCAGAGCGAGATGTTACTGCACAAGGACGTCGACGACTTCACCTTCAGCGGTGGCTGGCCTTTACCCAGGCGGCTACTCTTCAACGGACACGTCTGTGTCATGCCGCCGCCGGACTTGTACCCTTCATTGCCAAAGAGGAGCAGCTCCGCCACTCCCTCATTACCTCATGGCCTGAGCCTATCGTCGTCGATCTTGCTCTCCATGCTCTTGCTGCTGTTGTGACTTAGCGATAATGTAATTGCGGATGACCAAAACTTGGGTTAGAGCTTAGAGCTCATGGCTTTTTGTTTCTTGACAAGTAAAGATTAAAGTTTGTTGTTTAAAAAGAAAATTGTTGGACGCCGTTAATTAACTGTACTCATAGAGAATTGTAATGCTCCGACGATGGCTGTGTTAATTTTAATCCAAATACAAAAGTATACCTTCTCACACATATTCGACACCGAGAAGAGGGCAATCTCAAAGCATTATCAAATGCACTTGCAATGAATAGGTCTCTGCTAGCGAAAATATTAAAAATAAAAAATTTCATATAAAATGCATATGAAATAACATTACTACTTGTAAGCTTTGCTGTTATCGAAACAACTAGAATATATTAAAGAGTACAAAATAAAATTTTTTATGGCTATAATCTCAATCTTTTTTTTATAATGACAAACCATTATTATATAAGAGAGCATATGGTAGATCTTATTTGTTTGAATATCATCAAACATATATTAATAGCTTCCTAAGTAACTTAACACCACATATTTCATTATTATCGAGAGAATATATCAATTATGTTCATTGAAATTTTAACAATATTTTCATTAATAACTTAACATCATTCATGTTTCATTAGCATCAATAGAATATTCCAATCATGCTCATAATTTATTAAACCCATATAGTAAGCCACAATAGTAGGAGATTAGTTTAGATAGATAAGCTTGAGCAACCGAGAGGGAACAACCTATATATTATGATAAATTTCTTTTAATTCAATAGAGTGCCACAAAGGGGAGAGTTAATTTATATTATCATAGGAGACCAACATGGTAAACCTCAAAGTCCAAAATTTAATCAAACAATTAATTCCTCTATATTCTTAATTTCTTGATTTCAAAATCTCTTTTGTGTGATTTCTGGCAATTCTATCCAAACTCACTCAATTCAATCTGTCTAGCTAGTGAAATCATGATTAGTCGGTACTTAATAACTTGGTCTCTATGCGAATAATATCTATTATTATTATTTTAACAAAGTTGTGTACTTGCGGCCATATCAAACAACAAAAACAAACTCCCCTTTGCCAATAATTCTTAAGGGAGTAGTTGCTAACAACAATCACTGTCAATGATAGTAGTAGCATTTGCCAACCGTTTGAAAGGGAGTGATTTCTAACAATAATAACTGTTGATGATAGTAGTGGCACACTATGGTAGAAAGTCGACATCCTCACATGATAGCATTGGCGATGCAACAAACATAACTACTGAACTTGATAATGACGAGCAAGGCTCAAATCCTTACCATCATCATTAGAAGTTTTTTCTTCCTTGAAATAAAAACTAAAATTTTTAATTATTTTTTAATATGTGAATAGGATGATTAATAGTAAATAGTAGGGAAATAATTCTAATGTGAATTTTCATCTAAGATTGTTATGGAAGATTTCATGCAACTTTTAAGTTTTCATGAATAAAGCAACAACAAAATATATGAATAAATAAAGTAAAAAAAATACATTTAGAATTTAGAGTCTATATGCATATTCATGTTTATCCTTAAGTGAAAATATGATCTTTCATGCAAGTTGAACCCAAATTAAACACTCTGTGATAATTCAAGGATGATCAATTTTTACCATCTTCATGAAAAATGGGCTACATACTATCGTATTGAGACATTTTTTGCTGATATGATCACAACACAACATAACACAAGCATGAATACTCACTTCAAGAGATTCTTTAGGAAAAATTGTTTATGTTTGAATTCTTGGATCAATATAATAAAGCATTTAAATTTTTTCGTGAGTAAGAAACTAAAGTCGACTTCAAGAGCAAAAAAGTACACTAGTTGTGGTTTTTGGCAATATTTTAAAAGAAGTCGATGCAGTCTACATCAAAGTAATATATCAAGAGTTGGCTGACCAATTTATGAATCATGTAGATTATTGTACAGACTCAATGAGTTCTGATTGTTTTGTACAAATATATACAATAACTTTTGCAAATGGCACTAGAGTTAAATTATTCACTTACAACCCTTCTTCCGTGACTATGAATTACACATGAAAAATGTTTAAATCAAGGGAAATTTATGTAGGCATGCTTTCAAAGTATTGGTGAAACAATATAGTTTTATTACCACAGTATTATATATTAAAAAAGTGGATAAAATATGCCAGAGAAAGCAATAGTTCCAATATTTGTCCACCTGTTATTGATTCAGATGGAAAAGAGATCTTAATATCTATGTATAATCGAGTCTGCCAAAAATAGTACTATCTTGCAATAATGAGTCAGCATTCTAGGCGAGCCCTTGAAAAGATTAAAATCGCTATTGATAAACTAAGGCTAGAAGTCTAGGACATATTGTACGCTGATCATCAAGCTGGGGACATAGATAACAATAGTAATGATATTGGTCTAGACCCAAATATCACCATAAAGACCCTAGCTATCAAGAAAGGTCCAAGAGAGAAAAGAAAAAAGAATATGTTAGAAAGAAGGCCAAAAAACGGTAATGCATCAAAGACAAGCCCAAATAAACCTATGACAAGACTTGCTGTTGGCACACCTCCTATACCTACGTTTGCTGCTATGCATGTATATAGTTGTACATAAGCTAAAATTTTATTTATTTTTACCAATACTAATGTACTATTTATTATTGTTGGTGTGTATGCTCTGAGACCTAGCTTTGGCCCATCTTTGTACTACTTGACTCTGATATTTTAATCATTCTAGCAATATCGTTATCATTGTTTATCTACATCTGCGAATGTGTACTTACATAATAACGTCCCTGGAGACAGATTGGATCTGTGCTCAAATGGTTGTCCCAGTCGATGTACCGGAGTGGATATGGGACAGCTCTGGTACTTGTGAGACTAGAATATGGGCTGGTTAGGCACAAGGTGCTAATGTATACATATGGGTATATTAGTGGTGGATATTTTGGATCGACCTGCTGTGAGGCTATGACTTGGGGTCATGAGTTATCCTCACAAGTAACATTAGATGCATTGATCCCTTGACTTGAGGTCATTGACCGTTCTATATGGTTAGGGACATGCTTTGATACAACCTAACATCTCGTCATAGTTGGGAGGAAATAACAGTTGTCATTGAGCATATCACGACCCATATGAGAAGGTCAATGGACAGACAGAGGATTTACCCCTTCCTAAGGGAAGCTTAATATCCATGGAGCTCCTCTGTGGTTCTATGACTGAAAGTGTATGGTTATACTCATGTGAGAACCTAATTTAGACATGATCATGTGATTGGGTGAAAACAAGTGATGACACACTTGTCCAATCGGATATCAATTCGGCAAAGAGACTGTAATGCATTTGTAACTAGTTGCGATGATGGAGATGTCAATGTCGATATCCATTCCGATGACTTGGGTAGCATCGATGCACTGCTAGGTGCCACTCATTGCTTGTGGTGACCTTAGGTCAGCACTGCCAATGTTAGAGGAACCTACAGGGTCGCACACCTTGATACTCGAGTTCTCGTATTGATCGGCAAGCCTTATAATCGAGTTATTGGATAACTCGGATCTATTTGGGAGATTTTATCAGCACCAATGGACCTGATGAGATGGAAGAATGTTATTGGAGCCAAACTTTATTTTTGGCAGGTTGACCCAAAATCGACCATGGTTGGTCATATTTGGATTGGGGTTGCATTGGATTAGATCCAATAGCTTAATCAACCCATGTAATGAAGTTTGGGCTAGCTCATTACCCGGCCCAATAACAAGTTGTCATGAAGAATTAATGGGCTAAAGGGTATAATGGGGAGAAGTCTCCACCCCATTGGCGCCTAGGGTCATAATGGGGTGGAGTGGGCGATTTTGCTTCTTTAGGAAGCTTTAGGTGCCTCCCCCCTCATCCTTTGATGGTATGCTTTCCTCTATGGCAAATCTTGGGGCTGATATGGCTAAAAGAACTTCTAAGGAAGGTCTTTGGCACATATGGTTAATAACAAAGGGTTTATGGAAAACTCTTGGAGAATTTCCTAAACCCCAAAACCCTAATTGGCACCCCACTCATACCCTAGCCGCCCCCTTTCTTCATGAGTTGCGCCCACTGCCCCCCCTTTGCCTCACTGCCTCTTGCCTCTATATATATCAAGGGATATGCGAGAGGCAAGGACAACAATAATATTGGCATGAGCACTCCAACGGGCGAGAGCATGGCTAGTGGCACATCACCTCTTCCTCTTGAAGCCGCAAGCATCTTTTCTTATTCTCCTCTTGGCGCAAGTTAAAGGAGACCTTGGCGGCTTCACTTTCTCCACCAACCTCTTGGCGCATCCTTCCTTCAAGGTTGGCGCAAGTAAATTGGAGATCTCCCTAAGGCTTGGATCTTCTTCCCGAGGCTAGCACTGGGCATGGAAGAAGAGAGCTCGAGGCATCCGTGTGTGCGAGACTGCAGAGGGCAAAAACTTGGGCGTCTACCTCAACATCGGCCTCATCTTACTCCTAAGGTATTTACTATCTCATCGTGTCGACTCCCTCGCAAGACGATCTTCACTGGGTTGTTGAAACCGGCCTGTTTCGGGGATATTCTTCTGCTGTGCAAATGTAATCTCTGTGAAAAATTGTAAAATATCCTCGGGGTTTCCCAACAATTATATGTTAATAGGGTCTTGTACCAAGTGTTCAGATTCCTGCATAATCTATATTCTCGTATACTACCATGATGATGGGAACCACGTCATTTTATGTAAGTATTTACCTTATACGATGATTGTATATTTGTATGAAATTGGTACTAGATTCACCTTTCTTAATGTAGTACTCAGATAAAGGCTCACACATTGCTCAACCACAATTTGATCTCAATTTATCACAGCAAAATAATTTTCAATAGCTGATGATGAGATGTAGAGATTAAATTATGGTGTAAGATGAACAAATTGTAAATTGATTTTCATGTAATGCAAATTGATTTTCGTTAATTGCAAATTGATGGTAAATTATCATAGAATGTGTGCTAACTACAGTAGAATGTGGGCAAAATGTCTTAGAAGTAGGGTAGATTATTATAGAATGTAGGCTAAAAATCATAGAATTTGGGCAAATTATCCTAGAATGTAGGATAAAAATCGTAGTAAGGCAGATTATCATAAAATGTAGGTTAAACATTATAGAAATGGGCATATTATCGTAGAATGCACAAATAAAAATTGTAGAAGTAGGGTATATAATCGTAGAATACAGGCTAAAAATCACATAATCTGGGTAGATTATCATATAATACAGGCTAAAAATCATAGAATCTGGTAGATTATCCTAGTATGCTGGCAAAATACCATAGAATATGACAAAATATCGTAGAAACAATTTATCAGCACTAATAATCAATGAAACAATTATATAGTTAGCACCATCCATACTATATTAACAGTGATCTTCCTAAATCACCAATATATATATTAACAAACTTATTGTTAGTTTTACAAATGTCTAAAATTCACTACAACATAGGTCCATACTATTTACAAATCAATCACAGTAGTGGCGGATCCATGACCCAGAGCCAAGTGGGGGCAATATAATATGTGGATACAAAAAAAAGTTCCCATTGTCGTCTTGTAGAATATTTTTCATTTCTGTATTGAAGGCTTGAAGCTATGAAGAATGTGAACAGTTTTTTCTAAAAAGTACATGCTAAAATATTATCAGAATTCTTAGGATTAGTAACCTAGTTAGAGGTAAGTAAGTTTATATGGCTAGCCCACAGCCATAGTCCAATCAGAATCAAGTAAATTTTGTTCAATGGGGTCATGCACAACTAGCTAGTGAGGGCAAAATTTATATAAATACATGTAAGGTATAAAAATTTTAGCTAGTGTGGGTAAATGCCCACACTGGCGCCTATGTAGATCCGCCACTGAATCACAGGATCACCAAATACATATTTACAAACTTGTGGCCAAATTTGCAAGCTTATCACCAAATTTACAAGCTTGTACACAACAAAATGTACTAGGTTACCAACCAATGAATATGCTTCAAAATTATTACTAGATGTATAGATCTACCATATATCATACTCTGGATACCCTCTAAATAGCTCCAAACTAATTAGTGCCCGCAATTTTAGCATATCTTACTGTATGAAATTAAATGCTTTGGCACTAGAAATACAATCTATATACTTCATTAGAAAAACTGTGATATACACTTTCGTATTGCTATGGGCAATCTTCATCCCACTATATCGACTACTTTCCAATATCAATTTTTTCAATGCCTTGACATAAAAATGACCCTTCAGAATAGCGATATTATACAATTGAAACAATAAGAGGTACGTAATCAGCTAGTAATATCATAAAAAAAATAAGAAGATTTACTTACAAATTTAAGTAGAGCTACTTTATGAGTTGCATTGGATATTAAAGAATTATGTACATACAATTGTTCTTCACCATTCAAAACTAGATCAAAAGGGATATAGTTCAAGACCTAATTTATTTTATCTCTTATGGTGGAATTTCATGTGCTAAGTGTGTTGAGCACTGCTCTTCATAGACTTGCATGAAATTTAATTATTTTAAAAGACTTTTGAGTACTTTTATGGAAGATTGTTGGAGTTTTGAAGAAAGAACCAAAAAAATCTATATCAAGCAATAGAAAGGCAAATTCCGAGGCTCGAGTTGGCCATTTATCATAGCATAATTTTAGCAACTAAGAGACCAACTACAAGCCAGCCACATGCTAGAAATGAACTAGGATGAAGCTTGGAATAGGGTGATAGAACTCATCAGAAACAGCATGCATCCACCAAGCAAAGGTGAGATAAGCCCTTGATGAGTGCTATTTTGATATGATTTACAGTACAATTCATATGATCTTTTCAGGCTTTATTCTTGTTTTATAGCTTAATTTAGTATTTCTTCTTGTAAAGTTCAGAATCTTCACTATTTTTTTGTTTGTTTATGAAATGTAGGTCATTTTACCTTATTTTCAATGATATTTTAAAGATTTGAAGTTACAAGAAGATTCATCACAAATCCCCAAGGTCACAAGAAAAATTCAGATGCTTTAGAGTTTTATATGAAGAACACGGCCTGGCCGTGCATACCGTCACGGCCGTGTTCGACAGAAAATCCAAAATTAGCCGAAGTCTTCACCGGCGTATGCATGGCCGTGTTCGGGCGTTCCCAGATCTTACGTGCTAAACATGGCCTGCCCATGTCCAGACGCATGGCCGTGCTTACTAATTTGTATTTCACCGAACCGAACACGGCCTGCCCATGTTCGCCATCATGCCCGTGTTCACGTCCGCAGATCGCGACCTTTCACCCATTTTTCATCAAATCCGACGCTCCAGATGCCTAAAAATTGGGGGTAATGCCCAATTAACCTTCCTAACCGCTCAAGGCTTCGATTAATGTATAAAACCAAGGATTTTGGGCGGTTACAGGGTTTGAACTTTCGAAGGACGCGACCTAGGGCGAAAAGGGGCAATTTTACATGTTCAAGGGCTTGATTTGACGGATTTCTTTGGGGCTTTCGAGAGAAGACTGAAGATTCATCGTCTCCTACCCTTGCATTGTAAATTCCCTTCTTTTTGAATATATTTTCTTGGGTTATCTTTATTCAAATGATGTATGCTTTAGAGTAAAACCCTAGTTCGGGACTCAGGCGTAACCCGTTGAACAATTCTGCACATGTAAAACATTTTTATTAAATCTCAGAGCTATTTTTAGTAAATTGACTTATTTAAATGAGTTGCTCTTATTGCGTATAATTGTTTTGGCCAAACTTTTGTATGTGTTAAGTGTTACGAGATGAACCGAGAGGTGAATCGTAATACTTGAACTTTCTCATTTAAACTTGTGACTAGAATTATGAGAGTCATCCGACGTCACTCGAGGATTTACAATCTTTCATAGAGCCTATTGGGTCTTTAAGTTAGTTTTGCTACAAGAGTAGGAAATTAGCTTAATTAGGCACCGGATTACGCTTCGAGAGAAGGTAATCCGTACAATAGCATTGATCGCCTTAAGTTGTTTACTGTCAGATTGCGCTTTGAGAGAAGGAGATCCGTTTTCTAATTCGTTTTGATTCAATGTTTTACATTTAAAGCATTCAATGAGGTGAAACCTGAAGTTCCGAACATTTCTAAAACTATAATTTTTCCACTTATTCATTGATTTCTTGAGTCGATATTTCTAGCTTAGTTTAGATTTTTCCATTCTTATTTTGGATTGTCAAGCTATTAATGACACTAGAAGTCGGTACTTGACACTTCGCTCCATTGGGACGATATTTTACTACTGCAATAGAAACCGTGCACTTGCGGGGCCTATCAAGTTTTTGGCGCCATTCCCGATGAGCAAGGCGTAGTCAATATTGACTAAACAGTTGATTTGATAGACTAGATACTTTTTGCTTTTATTTGCTTTTTTATTTTTTATTTTAGTACATTTGTTAATACTTTTTGTCTTCTTCCTTTCTTCAAGCTTATTTTATTCTCTAGTCTGCTAACCTTGTGCATACCAAGAACAATTAGAACAGGTCAGCTAGTGCTAGAAGATCCCGAAATTGAAAGGACCCTTCGAGCTCAAAGGAAATTTCAAGATCAACAACTTGTGGAAGCCCATCCGGACCAGTCTACTGCAATGGACTAGAACCACTCACTACGAGATTTTGCTGCACCTAATGTACAGGGCTTGCACTCTAGCATTGCTCGACCGTCGGTCGAAGCAAATAACTTTGAGATCAAGCCGGTCCTTGTGCATATGGTTCAGTAGAACCAGTTCAGCGGTTGACCACAAGATGACCCCAATTTATATATGTCCATTTTTCTTGAATACTGTGATACCCTCAAAATTAATGGGGTAACATTTGATGCTATCCGCTTATGTCTTTTCCCATTTTCTCTTAGGGACTGCGCGCGCGCATGGCTACAGTCCCTCCCACAAGGCTCAATCACAACATGGGATCAGCTTTCCCATGCATTCCTCTCAAAGTATTTTCCACCAAGCAAGACTGCTCAATTGAGGAATCAGATAACAAGCTTCAGCCAGAAGGAAGGCGAGTCGCTCTACGAGGCCTAGGACCATTTCAAGGAGTTGCTACGAATGTGCCCACATCATGGACTGGAAAAATGGGTACTAGTGCATACTTTTTATAATGGTCTCCTATATAATATTCACTTATCTGTAGATGCAGCCGCGGGAGGAGCCCTGATGAATAAGAGTGTAGACGATGCCATGAATTTAATCGAGGACATGGCTCTAAATCATTACCAATGGATGAGTGAGAGAAACGTCCCGATAAGAGGAGGAGGTAAGCATGACCTTGACATGTTGAGTTCGTTGGCAGCCAAGGTTGACTCCTTGTCCCACCAACTGACTTCAATAAATTTTAATACATCGTCCGTTAATTCGATAACATGTGATGTTTGTGGTAACTTGGGATACGGTGCTACTAACTGCCAGATAATGACACCTTCTTCTTCTGATGCTTCTGTTGAGCAGGTGAATGCCTTAGTAAATCAAGATCAAAGGAACCAAAATGACCCATTTTCCGGCATGTACAACCTCGGATGGAGGAGTCATCTAAACTTCTCCTACCGGAATACTCAGAACCAAGCCAACCCACCGAACTTCAATAATCAGGCTCCCTAGGGAAATTCAACCAATCAGTTCTCTCATCCTCAATTCAGGCAACCACCCGGATTTCAACAAAGGCAGGTTAATCAGCCTCAGAAATCTAGTTTAGAGTTACTGCTGGAGAATTTCATCAATACTCAGTCCAAGCGAAATGAGGGTGTTGATGAGTCTATTCGGCAGTTAAATTCCAAGGTGGACTCCCTAATTTCTCACACGAAGACACTAGAGAACCAGATTGCTCAACAAGCTAGTTCATCCTCTCGGCCATTAGGGAAGCTCCCTTCTCAAGTAGAGGCAAATCCAAGAGAGCACTGCAACGCGATTTTGACTTGCAGTGGAACTCAATTGGAAGCTCCCCATGTGTCACCTAGAGAATGTCTTGTTGGAGAGTTAGATATTGATAGCACAAATGCATCATAATCAGAGGAAATACCCATAAAGGCGGAGGTCCCACAAGTACCGGTCTTTATTCCTCCATCACCTCACATGCCACCAGTCTCCAGTCCTCAACGATTGGTCAAGGCATTGATAGGACATTACAGTTCACTAATGCCTTCGAAGCTTAATGACCGTGGCAGTTTTTCTATCTCTTGTAGTATCAGTAATTTTTCTATTGAGAGAGCACTCTGTGATTTGGGGGCCAGTGTGAGTATCATGCCTCTCTCCTTGTTCAAAAGTTTGGACTTGGGAGGCCTGGAACCCACACCCATAGCTCTTCAATTCGCAAATGGCTCTATTCATCGCCCAATGGGAATAGTAGAGGATGTGTCGATTAAAGTCAGGGATCTCTTTGTCCTTGTAGACTTTGTAGCTACCACCGGGGTTGTTATAGATGTCAAGAAGGGGAAACTATCTCTGAACTTTAGTGATACTATTGTGGACTTTAATCTTTCAGTTGATAAGCCAGCTTTTTCTTTTTAAGGGTTGTGCTATAGTGTTGAGACAATACCTGTGCTTGCCAATTGTATGGGGCCAAGTGGGATATTCTTGCATCCCACCTTTGCACTAATATGGAAGCAGGTGTCATACTGATGAGGGAGGACCAGACCTTTCATGATGACTTGTTGGACTTGGACTTGGATTTTCATTGCGCAAGGATGTTCCGTAGTGGGGTTGATGAGAAGCATTTATTTGATTTTGGGAATAAAGACTTTCAATTTAAACATGTTTTTATTTCACTTGATTTGAAGACATTGCTTACTATACACCTATTATTATTACTACTTATCTCCATAGGTGTTCATTTTGGGCGAAGAAGAAAGGGGCGAGTACTTGCCATTTCTTACGCCTCTAACCCACTAGACGTGTCATGATAACGCACAGACATTGGTCTAGCTATTGACCTTAAACCATCACGGGCGTGTTTACATTCAGCCCACTTCGCCGAAGCTACCACGGCCAGGCCGTGTACCTGATCACGCCCGTGCTTATAACCTTCGGGTTTTGATGAGCCACTCACGAGTAAGCCGTGATAACCGTCACGGTCGTGCTTGGGTTCACCTTTTCTGCGTATAAGAAGGCACTGTGGCAGAACTTATGCTTCACGCCCGTTCTTTCGCCGCTGCCGCCATTTCTCCATGGATTTCTTCATCTCCGGCTACTAGATTTCTGCTTCACCGCCTTCCAAAGCATCAATGCCCTTTTCTGCTTCTCAAACGGCCTGGATCGTCCTCAAGAATAGGATCTGCCTTCACTTCTAAGTAGCTCAAAAACTCCAGTGTGATGCCAATGTAAGTGGGAGAGAATAACTACTAGAACTGTTCCCACCCAATGGCTGCATACATCATGTCAACGTCTTCTCTTAGCCCAAGCATCTGCAATGTGCCTCGATCTAGGTATCTCGTGTTGAGCACTCGGCGTTGACGCAGCGTCTGATAGCGCACTTCCTGGCCAGCGTTACGAAAGATAATCCCAAACTCGTTCGGGGAGAGACATATGGCGTTTGCCGGCCGGTGGGTGTGCATCCATGGCGCGACGATGAAGAACCTGGTGTTGCTGAAGATGGCCGGTAAGATGGAGGAGTGGGCATCAGCTCATACTCGTCGTCCTTGATGGCGGACAAGTCAGAGAATGCTTGTGTCAGCCGCGCGGTCCTCTTGCTAGCCATGGCTTTGGTTCTTGGAGGCATGTTGGCTAGAGATGATCGGAAAGAGGCTAGTAAGCTTCGGTGAGAGGAGATATGATCATCGGAGCACCTTGATTCTTTAGGATTTGTTTCGGTTTATTGTCTCCTATCCTTTAGAAACTCTTCCTTGTGATTTTCCCATGTTAAAGGAGAGATTTTTGAGCATTTCAATGATGATTGTAGCGTAAACCCTATTTTGGGGCTTGGTTGAAGCCCTTTAATGATTTTGGTTGTAAACTTTATTTCAATTTCGTTGTTTGGAATGTATTGTGAGCATATTTTCCTCTGACGTGCTTATATCGTGATTTTACCTTGGCTGAGTATTTTCACGTAATAACCGTTACGATTCATACCGAGAGGAGGATCGTAAGGGTGAAATCTCTTAGTAAAACTTGAGAGACCTCGACATGAGAGTGCTTTGTCTTCGCTCGAGGGTTTCATAATCTGCCATAGAACTCATTGGGTTCACTTAGAACGATCCACCGCGAGAGTAGGAGGTCGTTCTAAGTCGAACACCAGGGTGTACACTCGAGAGAGGACACCTTGTACCCTAGGGTTAGATTCCTTATGCAAAACCAATAATCCAAATAATTAATATCTTTCTTGTGCGATTAAGATCATTATCGAGGTGAAAACCAAAGCCCTGATATCTCTCCCATATTTACTCTCAACCGTCGTCGTCGTGATTGCTTGTTTTTTTTTTCGATTATTTTAGTTCTTAAAACCACGTTTCGATTCGCCTAGCTATTAAAATTTTGATTTTCTAGTACTCAACCTTGTTCCCCGTGGGATTCGACATCTTTTATATTACTTCGACATAACCGTGCACTTGCGGGACGTGTCAACATCCTTCTTTCATTACCATTTGGTTTCTAGAAAGTTTAATTACTTGAGGACAAGCAAGATTTTAAGTCTGTGATATTTTGATGAGTGCTATTTTGATATGATTTACAGTACCATTCATATGATCTTTTCAGACTTTATTCTTCTTTTATAGCTTAATTTAGTATTTCTTCTTGTAAAGTTTGGAATCTTCACTATTTTTTCATTTGTTTGTGAAATATAGGTCATTTTACCTTATTTTTTATGATATTTTGAAGATTTGAAGTTACAGGAAGATTCATCACAAATCCTCAAGGTCACAAGAAAAATTTCAAATGTTTTAGAGTTTTTTATGAAGAACACGGCCTGACTGTGCGTACCGTCACGACCGTGTTCGATAGAAAATCCAAAATCAGCTGAAGTCTTCACCGGAGTGCGCACAGCCAGGTTCGGGCGTTCCCAGATCTTACGTGCTAAACACGGCCTGCCCGTGTCCAGACACACGGCTGTGCTTACTAATTTGCAGTTCACCGAACCGAACACGGCCTGCCCGTGTTCGCCATCACGCCCATGTTCGCATCCGCAGATCGTGACCTTTCACCCATTTTTCATCAAATCTGATGCTCCAGATGCCTAGAAATTGAGGGAAACGCCCAATTAACTTTCCTAACTGCCCAAGGTTTTAATTAAGGTATAAAATCAAGGATTTTGGGCGGTTATAGGGTTCGAACTTTCGAAGGACGCGACCTAGGGCGAAAAGGGGCGATTTTGCTTGTTCAAGGGCTTGATTTGATGGATTTCTTTGGGGCTTTTGAGAGAAGACTGAAGATTCATCATCTCCTACCCTTGTATTGTAAATTCCCTTCCTTTTGAATATATTTTCTTAGGTTTTCTTTGTCAAACGATGTATGCTTTAGAGTAAAACCCTAGTTCGGGACTCGAGCGTAGCCCGTTGAACAATTCTGCACATGTAAAACATTTTTATTAATCTCAGTGCTATTTTTAGTAAATTGAATTATTTAAATGAGTTGTGCTTATTGCGTATAATTATTTTGGCCAAACTTTTGTATGTGTTAAGTGTTACGAGATGAACCGAGAGGTGAATCGTAATACTCGAACTTTCTCATTTAAACTTGTGACTAGAATTACGAGAGTCATTCAACGTCACTCGAGGATTTATGATCTTTCATAAAGCCCATTGGGTCTTTAAGTCAGTTTTGCTACGAGAGTAGGAAATTAGCTTAATTAGGCATTGGATTACGTTTCGAGAGAAGGTAATCCGTACAATAGGATTGATTGTCTTAAGTTGTTTACTGTCGGATTGCGCTTCGAGAGAAGGAGATTCGTTTTCTAATTTGTTTTGATTCAATGTTTTACATTTTAAGCATTCAACGAGGTGAAACCTGAAGTTCCGAACATTTCTAAAACTATAACTTTTCCACTTAGTCATTTATTTCTTGAGTCGATATTTCTAGCTTAGTTTATATTTTTCCATTCTTATTTTGGATTGTCTAGCTATCAATGACACTAGAAGTCGGTACTTAATACCTCGCTCCCTTGGGACGATATTTTACTACTGCGATAGAAACCGTGCACTTGTGGGGCCTATCAGCCCTCAACTTAATTTCACTAAGAAAACCGGCCAAGAACTCCAAGGGAAAATGTCCACACAAATAGGAGAGGAGGACAATGCCTAGCCAAGTTAGGGTTGCTCCATCCAGCTACAATGGCACACAGTCAAAACCACCAGCCTTGTATGGAAGCTAATCAGCATCAGAACTCATCGTCTAGAGCAAGAGATGAGAATCCATGGGAGCGGGAAGCGAGGAAGGAAGTTCGCGGGTGGTAGGGAATGGTACAAGCATTACCACCCCCTGAGCTTTCTCATGAGCTTTGCACTTCCAAACTCGAGTTGGATACCAGAAGCCTCCACCAGAACTAGATAGTTGCCGGAGAGGAAGCCATGCAGATGTAGACCAGTTCGCCTAGGTTTCACAACCCAAGCAAAGAATGTGAGAGAGGAGAGTTGTGAGGCTGAGGAAATCCAAAAGTTTCTACTTGCATCCCAAGTCTTTAGTCCTTGAAGCCTAAAATAAAATCGATAGCTGAAGTGGAATTGATAACTTAAGTGCAATTGGCAACAAAATTGAATCTCAAGACAAAATTGAGTCAACTCCTCAAATGTACAATAGCATAAGTATAATTTGTTGGGTAAAAAATAGTTCAATTTTAATTTCATGTTAAAATGCTATGTGATCATTTTAAATTCACCTTATAGATATAAGGCTTTTTGGTTTAAGTGGGTTCTTGTTGGGGTATGCCCTTAAGGCTAATGTTTGAGGCCTTGGATTAAGTACAGTATCATGTATAAACTATATGTTTTTATAAAGGCAATTGTTGTTATTCAGATTGT
>CM050440.1:32735511-32751428 GCA_027562315.1 Costus pulverulentus | reverse complement strand
TTCTTGAACTCGGTTTTACCTAGCATGTGAATCGATCTTGTATGACACATCCTGTTTCTTCTGTGATTTGTGTTGCTTGTTTGGGTTAAGATAACGGGATGTGACATATACTGTGACATCCTTTCGATAAATATTCTTTCTGTGAATATTTATCTAATTTCAATTTTCATAATTATTTCTTTCATCATTCATTCATTCGATAAATATTTTTTTCTGTGAATACTTATTTCATTTCTTTTTTTTCACAATTCTTTCTTTCAGTTTTCATTCATTCAATAAATATTCTTTATATGAATATTTATCTCATTTCATTTTTTATAATTTTTCTTTCATCTTTTATTCTTTCGATAAATATTTTTTCTATGAATACTTATCTGATTTCATCTTTCATAATTATTTTTTTATTTCATCTTTTCCTTCCTTCGATAAATATTCTTTCTATGAATATTTATCCTATTTCATCTTTCATTCATTTGATTTCATCTTTCATCTTTTATTTCGTTAATAAATATTCTTTCTGTGAATATTTATTTCATTTCATCTTCCATAAATAAATATTCTTTCTGTGAATACTTATTTTATTTCATCTTTCACAATTCTTGCTTTTATCTTTCATTCATTTGATAAATATTCTTTCTGTGAATATTTATCTCATTTTATTTTTCATAATTTTTTTGATGTTTGAATACTTCTTTATTTTATTCTTCCGATAAATATTTCTTCTACAAATATTTATTAGATTTCATCTTTCACTAATTTTTAATTATTTCTTTCATTTTGTGTTCTTTTGATAAATATTCTTTATATGAATATTAATCTTATTTTAATTGGATAAATATCTCTTTTACGAATATTTATCTGATTTTAAATTTCTTAAATTGCTACGAGCACTATTGTAATAATATTGAGGAATTACGCTCCGATATATAGTATTGGCGTATGCACCTTCCAAACAATATTATTAACAATATGCAGTAGTAAAATAAAAAATATATTCTTTATTTTCTATTTTGTTATTTTCTTTTTGGTTTCCATTAACTCAAAGTAGTGTTGAGTTAAGACTAATATGTGGTTAAGATAGATTCAAACCCAAATTAAAGGTAGATCTGGCTCACAACATTCAAGTTGTTTCTTCTATAGTTGTCATTTTTCCTTCTTCCAATACTTCTTGTATGTTTTTTTTTCCAAAGGCCATAGCAACATGGAATTTAAATTGTATGAATCAGCCTTATCAAGGACCTGGATTAAGTTCAATTCAACTCAAGTCAAATCTGGTGTTATAAGGACTTTTAATTTATTTGAATCTAATGTCAAGTTGAGATTTAGACATGGGTTTCTTTGTCCTTTGTTTAGATTTCAATTAAAATCTAACTTAAATTAGGCTTAGACTTTCATCTAATTTGATTTTGATTAGAAATTCTGAATTTTAACATGATTTAGATTTCAGCGAAGCCAAATTTCTGATTTCTTTTATGTTCATCTCAAATCTGAATATTTGCAGAGACTTGAAATTTGGTCAAAATTAATGCAGAATTTGCAGTAGTCCAAATTTCTTCTGTCAAAATTGATTTCAATCCTTTTAGCCAAAATACTAAACTTTAGCCGGATTTGATTGTCAAATGATTTTGATTTTTGGTCAAAATAATTATGCGATACGTGTCAAACTGTGCTGGGCAAATGCACGTGATCTTGTCATGTGAATTGATAGATCTTCATCCTGAACTTGAGAGAAAGAACGCCTGCCCCATTCATCACTAGAGAAGAAACGAAAAGGTGAAAATTCACTTATCATTCCTTGCCACGTCACTAACAATATTTATTCACCATTATAGAACATTCATCGTACTTTTTCATTCATCAATTTTTGTCGTTGCTTCCCAATTTCATCTAGATCGTCGGATCCTTAATGAATGAATCATCTGGGTCATTATTTGCAAACTTAAACTGGACCATTAGATCATCCATTCAATAAAATTGGATCGTTGGATCCAATTATTTCCATCATGACGCCCATGATGCACGCGAACAAAGTTCACCGTCCGCCTTTCATCTTCGATTTTCCACCATCCATCGGATATACGATTACTGGCGATCCAGCCGTCAGATGACTAGATCCTTTTTCCCATGGATTTGCACTCTAGAGAAGAATACGTGGCCAAAGTTTTCGTTTGATCGGATGGTCGGATGTTGAGTTCGACAAGAATGAATGTCAAGTGTTTGTGGTTGAGAAAAAAAGTAGAGATCGTCGAAAAATCTTTCGATTTCTGCCATCGGACCATCAGATGGTCGGATCCTTTTGACCACCAGTTCGTACACTGGAGAAGAAGGTTTTCCCAAAATTTCAATTTGATCTGACGTTTGGATGCTGTGTTCGTCAGGAAGGAACAATAGAAGATGATAATTTTTTTGCTTCATTGTTGCCAGAGAAGCAAAGGCTGAAAGCTTCTCATTTTTTTCACTCCTTCCACATCACTGGAAAAGAGTCGACAGGAGGGGAAGAATATAGTCTTCGTCACCCTTCGTTGTCTGCTTCATCAATGGAGAGGAAACATAGAAGAATTAGTGGGTGAATTCCTCTCTTGCAACCGATAGTCTCATCAACATAAAATTGAGTTTTTTTTTACCGGAGTTGTTCTCTGTCAATGGAAAGATTTTTTTACTCAAACTTTTTTTTCTCCGACGATAGAAATATTTTTTTTACTGAAGTTTTCCTTCTCCGTTGAGTTTCTGATACTGTCTAAAAGAAGAAGGAAGAAAACTTACCTTCTACGCCGATGTTTCTTCCCTCGATTGCTCCTTGCTTCAACCTGGAGCATTCCAAAGTTAGAAAGCCGATTAGTCTTCTCTTTCTTTGTCTTCTAATTTTTATATTATTTTTTTTATTTGTTAACCACTCTTGTTAACCGTCCGTTAGTTGCTTCTAGTCAAACTCCTAACCGCATGCCACATCTTTCCTTTTTTTAATTAAAAATAAAATATTTTATTTTTTATTTCTCGTCGACCAACCGCTTCTCATCACTTCATGACCAAAAAATAAATTATCGACCCTTCATCCAAAATTCAAGAAATTGGGATCAAATCCCAATTTAGTCAAAATTTTATCTTTGACTAAAATTCTCTAGCAAGCCGAGTGATTTATTTCAACTTAGTCAAAATATTAATTTGACCCATAATTTCGTAACAATTAATCATGACTAGCCTGATCATATTTAATTTTACAATATTACCCAATTGAATACATCAATTTTTTTTTTATAAAATCAAGGTCAATAATTTAATTATGGCAAAATATTTTAATTTTCAATCAAAATTATCCTCGTGATTCGAAATTGCACATATGTCGTCCCTGCATCAATTCATATCCAAGAATTAATTTTTTTTACATTCAACATAATTGTGAAACTTGAGTGGGCTCAGCAGCAACCTCAAATCTCAAGTCCAAATCAAGTTAATGCCTCAAATTTGCAGACATCTTGTGATGTAGCTACTATAGGAGGGATGGTCCTTAAAGCCATACTCTAAGGATTTACACAATGCACGCGAAAATGGGAGAGGGTCTTTAGACGAGGGAAGTGAAAATCACTTCGGAAATGCAGCAGAAAACACGATGAAATCAACGTCGAGTTCGATCGGGGCAACACGAATGCGAAAGAACACAACGACACACAACTACAAAATGTAACACACGAACCTCGTAGCAATTTAGCACTCTCACGCAGCAGATTTTAAGCTCAGTACGTCGCAATGGGGAAACCAACGGATTCGCAGCACACAGCTCGCACGCCTATGCGTCTGAAACAAACCAAAGAACAACAGAATGTTCACGTCTCCGGTGAACGGATACCCGTGGAAGATCGGAAATCGTAACGGAAATGAACACGACAAAATGAAAAGACAGGCGGACCTGACCGACCGGAGGCAGTGGGATTTACTTTACTGCTTTGGTAACCAGGAAGGAAACACTTCGGAGTCGAGGCACCGACCACGACTCTTACAAACTTTGAAGGCGAAGGGCCGACTTTGACTTCTACAAGCGCTGGAGGCTCTCAGCTCACCAAGAGTACTCTAACACCAAGAGGACTAAGGAACACAACACCCCAGCCTCCTCTTTTATAGAACAAGAGGGGAGGGAACAAGACAAAGCAGAAAAGACAAGCTACTTTAATAACTAACTACTCTGGCAGCCCATAAAGTAGTCAAGCTGCAGCTACAAGACGAAAAAGAAACAAACTTCTACCTAATATTCTTGAAGCTGGTCGCATGGTCCTCTGGTCTTCGTACGGAGGCGGTTAGGCGATCAAATGCGCTTGGAGCATACCGTGACAAAGCAGTAGAATTTTGAAGTACTGGGCTGTGTAACGATCGTCGCGGCCTTCTCTTGGGTCGTGTTGCTGATGTGGTTGTGAGGCCCATCTGGACTTGGGCTCTTCGGGGGTTGGCTTGTAGCGTCCTTGGGTCGGGTCACTTCGGTGTCGATGGAGAGTGGGCTGATAATACCCACGAAGCGGTCCGATGGGTGAGAAGTGCATTGGGATCGCCGTACCTCCATCTTATTGGGCTCCTTCGGGTCCTCCATGGGTGATTCAACATGGTACGAAGGGTTGTGGACGTCAAAACGGGGGCGTCGGGGCAATTCTGCGTGACTTTCTTCATATAGTTGGTTGCAGGTTCCATGGGGTGAGGTTTTTGTCGCTGGGTACCCCGAGGAACTTTCTGTGGAAAACCTAACTTGTGCGTGCGAATTCTCTCGTAGTTGTCTGCAGGACTCTCGGGGCGAGGTCTTCGTCGCTAGGTGTCCTGAGGAACTTTTTGTGGGAAACCCGACTTGTGCATGTGAATATTTGGGAAGTTCTCTGCAGGATTCTCGGAGCGAGGTCTTCGTCGCTGGGTGCCCCAAGGAACTTTCTGTGGGAAATCTGACTTGTGCATGTGAAGTCGTCCTCGGATCGAAAGTTGCCCACAGGAATCACAGGGCATGGCTTCCGTCACTGGGTACCCCGAGGATCTTTCTGTGGAAAATTTTTGGGGCACCATCGGGGCTAGATCTAGATTTTCCCCTTCTTTCATGTTGTATGCTCCTGCATCAGCTTCCGCTGTGTGCTCTGAGGAGTTCTCCTCCGGAGAACTTGGGGGTTGAGGTTCATCGGAGTCCGATGGCTCCTCCAAAGGACCGTAGAATGGAAGCAGATCCGCCATGTTGAAAACGGGGTGAATTCCCATGTGCGCGGGTATGTCCAGCACATAGGCGTTGGGGCCGATCCGCCGCACCACCGCATAGGGCACCATGTAACGTGGCTGGAGCTTAAAATGAGCCCTGTTTGACACTCTCTCAGGGTGGATGCGCACCCTCACTAACTCACCGACAGAGAAATGATGTGACCTACGGTGCTCGTTGGCCTTTATCATAGTATGAGTGTTGCCCAAAAAGATACGGTGCTGAACTTCGTCATGCAAGCTAGCTATATGCTGGGCAAAGGAATATGCATGTTCAGACAGATGGGACTCCATGGGTAGGTCATGTAGGTCAATGGGTTTGTGGGGTTGACGGCCTGTAACAATTTGGAAGGGACTAAGACCCATAGACCTATTAGCGGTGCTATGATATGCGAATTCCGCCATGGGGAGAATGGAATCCCAAGACCTCGGATGCTCGCCGACAAGGCACCGGAGCAAATTGCCCACACTACAACTAACAACCTTAGTTTGCCCATCAGTTTGAGGATGGTAGGCAGTGGAAAACTTCAGCATGGTGCTCATGAGAGCCTACAGTGAGCGCCAGAAGTGGCTCACGAAGCGAGTGTCATGGTTGGACACAATGGTACGGGGAAGACCATGGAGACGGACAATCTCCCAAAAAAATAGGGGTTCGGGCCAATGCCGGATGGCTTCGACTTTGGCCGGGTCAACAGAAAGACCCTCGTCAGACACAATGTAGCCTAGGAAGTGGATGCGGTTGGTCATGAAGGAGCACTTCTTCGTATTAAGGAAGAGGCGCTCCTTGCATAGGAGGTCGAACGTGGAGCGAAGATGCTCCAGGTGTTCTTCGGGGATCCGGCTGAAAATCAAGATGTCATCAAAATAGATGACCAGGAATTTGCCCATGTAAGGCTTGAGAACTTGGCTCATGAGCCGCATAAAAGTGGACGGGGCGTTGGACAACCCGAATGGCATGACAAGCCATTCATAAAGACCATCCTTGGTCTTAAATGCAGTTTTCCACTCATCACCTTCGCGGATGCGGACTTGGTGATATCCACTGCGAAGGTCCAGCTTAGAGAACCAGGATGCCCCAGAAACTAAGTCTAACATATCATCAAGTCGAGGTATAGGGAACCTATACTTGATGGTGATCCGGTTGATGGTGCGACTATCGATGCACATCCGCCACAACCCATCCTTCTTGGGTGTGAGCAATGCCGGGACTGTGCATGGACTTAGGCTCCATCTCTTGTCTATATAAGGAGAGCTAGTGTGTTATAAGAAGGCATCCGCCTTCAGTCAGTGTGTGAGTCAAGTGCAAGTGTTCTTCAGTCTTCTGCGTCTTTGTAAGTTTGTTCTTATGACATTCTAATATAGTACTTCGCATCTTTTAAGTATTTTCTGTGTAAAATACCCACCCCCTCTTTTTGGTATCAGAGCCGTTGTACGGTTCTTATTTGATCGAACGGGAAAGCGTATAAGTATGGAGTAACACTCTGTTAGTGTAAAGAACAACTCTAAACAGATGTAGTATGCTTGATATTTCAGAAAGGCTGTCGTCTGCTTCATTTTTTATGCAAATCTAATGATACCGGGGCTGCCTAAGCCACCATAGTTTAGGTAAAGAAAATAACTAAAGGGCCAATGGCTTGACAAGTAAACGTCCAAAGACCAAGAGAGTCGCTAGGGACAACAAGCTTGTTAACGACCATATAGCATGATGTTATTTTATTTATCTACACTAATATGGTAAAGCGGTTGATATTAGAGGAAAACAGAAGCATACGAATGACCAGGAATCTATAGATATCAAGTATTTCTACTCTTTAGAGAACCTTCTTTACACACTATAACATAGTGCCATAAGATTATACGTGAGTACCTAGTAGATCTGTATAACTGATTATCTGCTCTTTACCTGTGTTTTTACACATAGTTTGGATGAAAAGAGTTTATCCACAAAAGCCGAAAGGCTTTAAAGAACATTATGCTTTTAAGCATAACTTAACCGTAAAAACATACCTTACGGTTAAAAACCTAAAAATAACATTGACCTTATTAGGACAAAAGAAGCCTAAAAAGCAATAAAGATGGATATAAATTATCTATCTTTAAAACTATCACACAGTTACTGGGAAATACAAGCCAATTCCCAGGCAACAAAACATAAATGCTATTTTCCAAAAGAAAATGGTAGATATTCGCACCAATTACACACTGAAAATGCTCAGTTAAATACCATAATTGATTTACAAATCTCTCAGGCTGAAAGCCTTAAGGAATTTAATCATATATGTACTGAACTCTGGAAAACAGTACACACAGAAATGCTAACAAAAAATATTTTGTTAAGAAATATTCATGAAAGTCAGGAATATATTAAAAATCAGTACACATACCTGATTACAATGGTAAAAGAAATCGAAAGATCTCTTTTATTACAAAAATAGCTCACAGCAGAGCTGAAAGAGATATTGGATAATCTCCAAAGACAGTCAAAAATATTTGACTACCAAACAACAAAAACAGCAGCCTTGCTTGAAAAATTACAGAAAAATTCTGAAGAATGGTAATCTTGACTCCTCAAGAAACTCCACAAGAAGATCCTAGATTACCTAGGACAATAGACCATGATGTCAAATATCAAAGAGCACTAGTTGAAACTAGTAATTATTTGGATAATCCTTTGGGAATGATTTCTGATGACCCCCAAGGAGCGTCTGACAAAAGATTTGTTAGACAAAACAATTTTATAATTGCATATCTTATGCAATTAAATCAAAAATTAGATATAATCCTGTCAAAGGCATCATTAACTACTGATTCAGTAGTTAAACAACAAGAAAGTATTAAAGCCTCTGCTGATCTAATTGCTAGACAGTATGAGATAATCCAAAGGTTGGATCAGTTGTTAGCTTTACAAACTCAACAATATCAAAATTCTATCCAAGAATTAACTAATCAATTGGGTCGCGTCTTACAAATGTCATCAGAACAGATGTCTTCAAGGCATAGTGAGACAACTCAAACATCTCAAACTTCTATGTCTAAACGACAACCTAGAAGTACAAAATTTGCCTAGAAATGAGTACACGACCATTTACGGGAACATCTAATACACTTACTGGAACTACAACAGTAAGAGAAAACAACCAAAATGAACAGTTATCTATAAGTAATCCCATCCCACATCTTTTAAATAGGATTTTTGATGGACAAGGGATTCCAGCACAAGTCCTAGAAGAAGTTGTTGATATAGATCAACAATTTGAGGCTTACCAAAATAATAGATTACAAATCTTATGACCCCAACTCCTGTATAGGACTGGACCTTTAAATCTTAGAACCCAACTTCTAAGAATAACTCGTGAAGAATATCTTTCTGTCACGATAGAACCAAGGAATCTTAAGATTATTTCAAGAGATTCTATAAATAAATTAAAATTATCTGGAAAAACATTAGCCCATATAGGGATGATTGTAATTTCTGTAAAAGGACTAGCTCGTAAAAAGCTAGGAACAAAAGTATTAATTGCAATCCTTGATAAGAGATGGAAATCTGATGCAAGGAAGGCACTTATTGCTTGCATGGAAGTAGACATGACAGAAAATAAGGGTATATTTTATTGTGCCCCAGACTTTCTCATAAGTATTAAAGACTTAGGAGAACTCGAAATTAGTATCCAAACCCGAGGATACGAAGATTTTTCTGGAGATTCCAATCTTCTTATAGGATTAGGATTTCTAAGAAAATTAACAAACAACTCCAATACTGGATATAAGCTATACATCTCTTCTGTGATAGATGCTTTAGCTAGTAAAGGAATAAAAATGATAAAGCCTATGGCCATCTCTCTAGATGACCTAGGAGGATTAGATTCGAACATATCTAAAAACTTAGAATGTGAATAAATGCTTATCCCTGAAGATAGCATCATGTTTAAAAATTCTGATGATACATATAATTTGAGATTCTCAAATTATAAAAAGAAACAAACTATGAATGATGCTGAGGCTTCAACGTCAGGATTAGAAAAATTTCTAGAATAATGCTACTAAAGGAAAATAGTCTAGTAGTAGCTAAAGAATTAGACTTTACATTTGAAGAAATGATAAGTCTAGAAATTGCCCTTATTAATAAAGGAAAATTACTTCCTTCCCATAAACTTGAGTATGACACTGAAGGAAATATTAGAGTCTGGTATGGGCAGGAAAAACCCCGAGACTTAGAATTCACTCAAGAAGAAGAAGAAATAATAACTTCCTTCTTAGAAAATGATACGGATATAGAAGAGTCTTTTGATGATGACTCTCAGAGTATCCAGAGTATTCCTCAGAATTTGATGGATACAATAATGACTGGTCAAGAACCACAGGCCAGTAATACTCCTGTTTATAATAATCCAGGACAAGCAGTAGCTTCTACAAGTACAGCACAACCTAGTACTTCACATATACGAAATTATACTATAGGACAACCTCCTCGAGAATCCTATACCCATTCTACTCAGTATGAAGAACGAGAAGGTACTCGTACTAAAGGAAAGCGACTACCTTTAGAAACAATAGACAAAAGAAAGCTTCTAGATGAAGGAAGAATCCTTAATCTAGCAGCCCATGATCCACAAACATGGAGCACAGTTCTTGATAACTGGGCCTCTATGGTTTCAATGAAAGTTACTAAATTAGATGGAAACTTTTCTGCTGAAGAAATGTATTCCTATCTAGAAAATTTCTTAGGAGAAACCGCTAGAGCAATGTGGGAATCCTATAAATTAAATTGTCCTACTGATTTTCAGCAAGACATTTCCCTAGGGGTAAATCCCTATAATTTCACCAACAGGATGAAAATGATGATTTTAGGAACAAATCCTAATATGGGATTTAATACCCAACAGAAAGAAGCAATCCGTAAGCTTGAAATTATTCAGATAAAAAACTGGAAGTATATCAAACCTTTTTTGCAAGATTATCTTTATTATGCTTGCAAAGCGAGTGGTTACCATGATCAAGCACTAGGAGAAAGGTTATTTTTAAAATTACCTGCTCCGATTGGTCATGAAATTCATCAAGCCTGGAATAATGATCCAGAGAAATCACAGTTAGCTCTTGCTATCAATAACATTACTACCAGAATACAATTTATCATTGATAAATTGGTAGAAAGGTGCACCCGACTGAAGGGTGATCACCATTTGAAAGGTGAATTTAGCTTCTGTAATGAAATCTATACACCTCAAACATATGCTAAAGAAGAAAGTAAACAAAAGAAGAAACCTAAAAAGGGTAAATCTTCGAAAAGATATTTTCTTCGAAAATCTTCTGCAAAGAAACCATATCTTGCAAAAGAAAAACATGTTAGAAAATATAATCCCAAAAGAGATTATAAAAATAAACTTTCATGTTTTACTTGTGGAAGTCAAAATCACTTAGCACGAGATTGTACTAAGAGACAAAATTTATATAGTAAACAATCAATTCTTGTTGATTGTGTCCAAGAGGATCTACTTAATGTAGATGAATATATTTCTGATACAGAGTCAATATACAGTATTGTCTCTATACCAGAGAATACTAGTTATAAAACAGATTCAGACAGTGAATTAGAAGAATTCACTACCGATCTATTATCAAAGTCAGACCAGCTCCAGTCTCCTTATGGAACTGAGCTTCTATCAGGACCTACTTTTGACAAATTAGATATGTTAAAACTATATCTAGGACAACTATAATATGGATAAACCTCCATATCAAATTATGACCCCAAAAGTTACTCCACTTCATGAACATCAATGGTGCTCACGACGTGGTAGTCAAGACCATGCCAGCATATATTGTTTTAAATAGCCAAGCATGAATCTTAGATATCAATGTATTATTTGCTCTATAGAAGCTTGTCGATATTGTCTTGAAAAACAGCAAGTTTCTTTGCCTAGTTCTAGACCTGTTTCTCAACAAACAACAGGGCCAACTAGAACAGAAATTATAGAACTTCGTATTCTACAATTAGAAAATGAAGTCTATAAACTCTCTCAAAAGCTTGAAGAGTTTGAACAACGAAGTACTAAACAACTTCCTGAAAATCTATTTTTTTATGAAAATACAGATTATAATACCGAAGAAGGTCCTTCTTCTAAACAAATTGAGTTTATTCATAAACCAGTACAACCTCCATGGTTATACTCAATCAAAATTAATAGTATCATCCAAATATCAGATTGGAAATTAGAATTACCAGCTTTAATTGATACAGGTTGTAGTAATACAATCTTAGATATGGATTTGGTTCCTCAAAAATATCATGTTAAACTTGATCCCTCTGATAGGTTTCATGCAGAACAAATGGATGGCAAATTATTCTTATATGAATATATTTTAGCCAAACATAAACTTTCCTTTTCTCTAGGAAATGCTCATTACACACAGCCAACTTATATCGGCCGTATATGCTTACGACCTTTAAGTCTGGTTAAAACAAAATTTATTATCGGTCTTAATATGCTTATTAATTCCTATAAAGGTGTAACCCTTACAACTGAGGGATTATTCTTTCTCCCTCATACCCTCATTCCTTACACCTCATCTACGCCTGCAAAGCGTGGTGGGTGTCCTTGTGATATCCCTGGGTCTTGTCAAAACAAAGAACCCCTGGATGAACCCGACCTTGATGATTTCATCACACATGATGAACCTGATACCCAGCGTGTTCAATTGGGTTCAAACAATGATGGGGCAGATTTGTGGGAGGGGAGCTCCCGGGATAAGATCAATGGCATGCTAAATCTCCCTAGCCGGACGGAGACCGAGGGGCAAGTCCTCCGAACTAATGTCAGCAAACTCAGTTAAAAGGGTTGAGACTTCCAGGGGTGGTGTCGTATCTACTACGGGAGGGGACTCTGGGGATTCGTGCAACATCAAGGTGTGCGAGCCTGTAGTTTCCTCTGACGTTGGCAGTGCTGACCCATGGTCACCACAAGTAGTGAGTGGCACCTAGCAGTGCATCGCTACTACCCAAGTCATCGGAATGGATATCGACATCGACATCCCCATCATCGCAATCAGGTACAGATGCATTACAGTCTCTTTACCGAACTGATATCCGATTGGCCAAGTGTGTCACCACTTATTTTTATCCAATCACATGGCTATGACTAAATCAGGTCTCACCTGGGTATGGCCATACACTTTTAGTCATAGAACCATAGAGGAGCTCCATGGACATCATGCTTCCCTTAGGAAGGGGCAAATCCTATGTCTGTTCATTGACCTTCTCATATGGATCGTGATATGCCCAATGACAACCATTATTACCTCCCAACTACGGCAAGGCGTTAGGTTGTATCAAGGCATATCTCTAACCATATAGAATGGCCAATGACCTCAAGTCAAGGGATCAATGCATCTCCTATCACTTGTGAGGATAACTCGTGACACCAAGTCATTGCCTCACAGTGGATCGGTCCAGTATATCCACCACTGATATACCCATATGTCTGCGTTAGCACCTCGTGCCTAACCAGCCCATAAATCAGTCTCACAAGTACTAGAGCTATCCCATATCCACTCAGGTACATCGACTGGGACTATCATTTGAGCACAGATCCAATCTGTCTCCAGGGACATTATCATATAAGTACATAATCGCAGATGTAAGTAAATATAAATAATGACAATGCCAGAATGATATAAAATATCAACGTCAAGTAGTACAATAATGGACCAAAACTAGGTCTTAGGGCATATAAACCAACAGGGGTCGGGTTGGAGATGACAAAACCTGACACTGACTCGCCTTGTTGCCATCCCTAGACAGGAAGCTGCTCATGCTTGACACATGGAAATTGAAACAGCACAAAGTAATCGACTATACAGCTGTGCAATCGAGCAAATTGTTGTTCATCTAGAAATTACAAACTGTTCAAGTAGAAAGTCAGATCATTCATTGGCCCTAAGAAGCTTCCTCGCTGCTGCTTGTAAATTCCACAACCTCCGAATTGCTTGTTTGTATCGATCATTGTAATTAATTTGCCTTATTGATGCAAGAGCATTTTTGCCACGATATTTGACTTAATATTGACTTAGTCAAATTTTGTATAATTATTGTAGACCTTGATTCAATATAGACTTAGTCAATATCTATGTCTACATTTTGACTTTGATTGGAATGCGATCCTAAATTTTAATGAGGCACTAATCCTTATTGTTTTGTTTGCCATGTAATCAACATGAGATCAAGTCAAATGGATGCACACATCAAACTTCAAGCCAAGAAAATTTTAGCTCAAGCTCAAAGAGAGTGGAGCCCAAGTTTAGCTCAAGTTCAAGTATAAATCGAACTAGCAAGGAAGAAGACTTTGGGTTGTATAAATGACTAGCCCAAGAGAGACAAAGGCCCCATTTGGTAAGAAAGAATTCCAGCTTTTGCATTGGCGGGCAGCCAAAAAGGCAAAAGCTATGGCATTTGGCGTGCGGCTTCTCAGTTGGAAACTGAGAAGCCGCACTATTGACAAGAAGCGGAGAGGAGAAGCTTTTGCGCGTGAGCTTCGGCTGTCTGTGAACAGTAATAGCTCATCGTCACCAACCCGTTGTTGCCAGCCTCGTAACCCGTCGCCTGTCGCCACCTCAGGACGTCGCTCATAGCCCGTCGCTCGCAGCCCGTCGCTCGCAGCCCGTCGCCACCTCCGGACATCGCACCTCCCGTCGCATGTCACCGCCTTCGGACACCACACCTCCCATCGCCGCCTCCAGACGCTGCACCTCCCATTGCCGCCCTGCGGCACCTTCAACAGCGACGAGCCGTCGGCAAGGCACCGAACGGTAGCGTCAAAAACAGCGAAATCCCAATCCCACGACGAAAGGTGGGATTTGGGATTTTTTACTTTACTTTTTTTTTAATTTTTTTAACTAGGTATAGGTATAGGGTATAAATAAGAAAAATAAAATATAAAATTAAATATATTAATCAATACAAATTTTTAAAATCAAAATAATAAAAAATATGAAAATAATAAAATAAATAAGTGGAGGTATATGATTATTAGCATTTACAATAAGTGAAGGTATAATTATTTCTATCTAAATTAATAATATATAATAAAAATTAAATTATAGAGATTATTAGCATGATGTAATAAGTGCATATAAAATTTATATTTGTAATTGAGATAAAAGTCATATTTAAGATTAAATTCATATATATATATACTAGTTAAATTATATATTTATTATTGTATTAAATAATTTTAAATTATATATATACATGATGTATATGTATTTATAAATTTTTCATTTAATAAAATCAAATAGCATAGCAGTGCGAAGCTGTTATCCAGATCAGCCGTTTTATCCAAACAGCCTCAGCTTTTCCGATCAGCCTCTAGTCAAACTAGCTCTAGTCAAACTAGCTCTAGTCAAACCAGCCAAAAGCCAGAAGCTTCAGCCTTACCAAACTAGCCCAAAGGCCAAGGTTTAGCAGCCAACCTAAAGGAAAATCAAATGAAAGTCAAGATTTCTCCAAAAATACAAATAGCATGGGTGAACGTTGCAACTTACTTGAAGAGGAAAACTCCAGCAAGCAAAGAGGAAAGCTGCTTACACGGAAGAGCTGCCCGTTGCAGCTGGCGTGAAGATGAAGAAAGCAGCAACGGCATTGCTACCAGCCATAATACTTCTATAAGATTGTATCCTCTTTTTATAAAAGAAGCAGATTGAAGATTAATGGAAATGGTTTTTGTTTCATCCTATCTCCTCCTTCCCTCCGGCGCTTGTGTCGCGTCAGCTTTCTCCTCTAATCTCCCATTGATTTGGGATCTCCTCTCCTTCTCTAGGTGCTAAGCACCTCTCTTCCCCATCCAGACGCCACCCATCTTCCACCTCTACCACGTTCAAACAAGCTTCCGCTACTGTCGCAAACAATGCCCTGTTTCCTCGCCGAGTCTAGCTCCTGGACTCTCTACTCGCCTCGACGCCGTCGACGATCCAACCGACGGATCGTCTTGAAATTTCAGCCACGCCTTCTCCTTTGCCGATCAAAGCTACAACTAGGAGGATCGTCCCATGGCCGGTTAGATCGCCGGAATCGGGCAAATTCCTAGTGATGACCCAGCTGCTCCCCTGTTTCCGCCCACCTCGCTGTTCGACGTCGTCCGCCTCCAATCGGCCATCTTTCGCTCCAAAACTCTGGCCACAAGCTGGAAATAACCAGGGGAATCTCTAGCTATAGCAGGTCCGGCGTTTGTGCGCCACATACGAACGACGACGACCCCTGCCCTCTTGCGCAACCTCCCTTCATCCCACCTCCACACGTGATTTCCATTGTTCCGACGGAATGCAGCCTCTCCGCCGCCTCCGGTGTTCCAGCGCCCACAGTAGGGCACCACCACCCCTCCAAGCCTAACGTCAACTTCCCCTCTAGCGTCGTTCGTCGGCGTGAGGCAGCCGCCCAAGCTCCGCCATCTGCACACACGCAGTCTGTCTGTTACTGTTTATGTTTCTGTACTTAGTTTTAATTTGATTACCCTTTTCATGCAGGTAACTAGTGTGCTTGGAGATACTGAAATACCTGATAATTGGCATGACCAGGAAGGATACGTTTCGTTATAAGTCATGGAATACTTGTTGGGGTATGCCCTTAAGGCTAATGTTTGAGGCCTTGGGATTGTATAAGTATCATGTAATAAACTCTTATGTTTATAAAAGGCATGGTTGTTATTCAGGTT